>OX421462.1:1246380-1846380 GCA_949126895.1 Eilema caniola
TCAAGCTGAAATCATGTCGCTTACACTTGAAGAATGCACCAGAATACTTACATTGGTGGAAACCGGCCGGAGTCAGCGCGATACAGCCAGGACTGTCGGTGTGTCGCTGTCAACAGTACAAAGAGTTCTCCGACGTTACGAAGAAACTGGTTCTAACCTACGCAGACCAGGAACGGGCAGAACTAGGTGTACCACAGCACGAGAAGACCGATACTTGGTGAACACCATGCTTCGAAATCGCTTTCTCACAGGAACTGAACTCACAAATCAGTTTCGACGCCTCGGAGGAAGTAACCCAAGTGCATGGACAGTAAGACGTCGGCTTGCTGAATCTAACTTAAAACCCCTTAGACCTGCAAACGGCCCTAAACTGGAGCGTGGCCATCGTATTTCAAGACTAAGATATGCCCAGAACCACGTAAATTGGAGTATTGAAGATTGGTCGAAAGTTATGTTCTCCGACGAATCAAAATTTATGCTCTACAAGCACGATGGAAGACACAGAGTGTATAGAAGACCAGGGGAAAGATTCAAGCAAGCATGCATCGTAGAAAAAGTAGCCTACGGTGGTGGGTCTGTACTTGTGTGGGCCGGAATTTCCTCTGAAAGTCGCACAGAGCTGGTGATCATAGAAAACGGCTCTTTAACTAGCGTAAGATATGTGGAAGAAATTCTCAACGAACACGTTGGTCCATTTATGGTCAATTTGGGTGAGGATGCTATATTTATGCATGACAATGCCCGACCTCATACAGGTAGGATTGTGAATGACTACCTTCAAGAGATGAACATTACTTGTATGGAGTGGCCAGCGCGCAGCCCGGATATCAACCCGATCGAGCATGCTTGGGACGAGCTAGGGAGATGCGTAAAACAACGAAACCCTCCCCCAATCACGCTTCCTGAGCTCAAAATTGCTCTCACAGAGGAATGGGAGAATATTCCCCAAAATCGTATAAGGAACTTGGTGTACAGCATGCCAAACCGCGTAAACGCAGTAATGGAAGCACGAGGAGGTAATACGAAGTATTGAAATTCAAGAAAATCGTCATAAAGTTCAAAAATTTCATGTTTCCTATTTTTGTTTTAAGGAGAGATCAGCAGTTTTTTTTCTTTATGTAATTTTGTGTAAATAAAATGTATGGTGACTCATATTTTTTTAACTTTCATTTAAGGAGTATTAAATTGTCTATTAAATACAATTTATTGAATTAACCTAGCATTCTTACTTTCCGAGATTTTTTGGATTCTTTGAGTGACCCGGATTCATTGCTCTCGAGTGTATTAGTATGAATTACCCAGGATGTTAAGGATCGATAGCCTCTGTGGTGTAGCGGTACTGAACGCGGCTGCTACGCAGGAAGTGCGTGTTCTATTACCGCTCAGTGCAAATACTTGTATGCATGAATATGGGTATTAAAGCACGTTAAGCCGTCGGTCACAGTTGCCATACAGATATGGCAGTTGTTACGAGTAGTTGAAGCCCTTAAACGTCCAATAACTGGTCTAGTTGCAATGCTTCGATATCGCCTTTGGGTTGTGGAGATCAGATGTCAGTCGATTCACAGGAAATATCGAAGGTTCAGCCAAATCCGCAGTTAGACTGGCGAAAGTGGACCCTCGCCTCGAAGTTAAAAAGCTTCGGATGCGACTGAGATTAACGCTAGGATGAAGAAGAAGACCCAGGATATAAAATGAAATTATGAAAACCAAAACATATTGTTACGTATCTAAATGACAGTTCTTCTATATTGTGTTGTAAATGAAATCATATCTCGTTTAAAACCGTTTGATCGCCATGTAGTTGTATTTTTGTAACTAAATTATAGAATTACAAATTTTAATTATTTTTTAAATACGAATCTATATACACAATTGTGTATGTAAAAATAAAGTCTACTTATTTACATAGCTGCCCAGCATGCATGATAAGCTAAAAAAAATCTACCATTAAAATAATCTCAAGCAAAAAAGCGACTTTATTGCTCACATCTTTGGTTCTACTCAACCGATAGCGATGAAGCAAACGTAAGATTTTAAGTCTGAGCCAGCCCTTTCTAACAAAAAAAAAACTGCATCGATATCCGTTAAGTAGTTTTTGCGTCCATCGCGAATAAACAGACAAATAGACAGGATTTCTAAAAAAATATATTTCCTAGTTCAGTATCGTTAATATAACATAACCCAAGTTTTTTTTTATATCTTCAATGTACAGACACAACCACTTTACAATTTAGTAGTATAGATAGATAGATATTTATCTTTCATTTTGTTAAAGACAAGAATATTATATAAATTTAACGAACTTAAGTACAGATAAGATAAAATATGAGTAGATTATGGTACAGTCAGCATCATTAAAATGTTACTTACAAAAGTACTCAAAATAATCCAAATACCAAAATCCCAATTTAATATTGGTCATAAGAGTACTCAAATAGTTGTAAGTATCCAGAGTGGTCTAACTATCTTAACAATCGGTCTTCCAGTATTATGTCAGTTAGTAGTGTGTTCATATTCATATACACAATCACGCCGGTCGATGGTATCCAGTCAAGTATAATTTCAAAAAATCTAGACATTGTCATTTAATCACATTTTGTATCCTTTTCTTACTTGTGAAGCCATCCCTTTCACACAATGGCGGGATGATAAGGGATGGGTATATGAGTAAGAAAAAGATACAAAATGTGTCAATTGACAATGTCTTTTATATTTTTTTTAAGTTGACAGTTGAATAAGCCATGAATTATCAACTTGCATTAGTGAGAAAAGTATGAATGTCAAGATTTTTTGAAATTATACTTGTCTGGATACCATCGACCGGCGTGATTGTGTATATGAATATGAATACTCTACTAACTTACATAAATCTGGAAGACTGATTGATAAGATAGTTGGACCACTCTGGACACTTACAACTTTTTGAGTACTCTAATAACCAATATAAAATTGGAATTTTGGTATTTGGATTATTTTGACTACTTTTGTTAGCTACATTTTAATGATGCTGACTGTACAAGTGTGTAAAGTTGGTTATTTCTGCCGAGCCGATATTGAGGCGAGGGTCTAAAGAGACCCAAACAATGCACACGTGTATCATACGACGTTCTTTTTTAATTCAGTTGTGAATAATATAATAAGAAAATAGATACACTCGAGAGCAATGAATCCGGGTCACTCAAAGAATCCAAAAAATCTCGGAAAGTAAGAATGCTAGGTTAATGCAATAAATTGTATTTAATAGACAATTTAATACTCCTTAAATGAAAGTATTAAAACTTCTTAGTTATTGTAAAGTTATATCATAAAAAAATCAAATTTGAAAAGGGAACACTGTCGAAGATGGAACTACGAAATTACAGGATTTGTTTTTGCTTTTGTTTGTAATCTGTCATTTATGTTGGTACATAAACCAGGTTGATAGTGCTCAATATTCATTATTCAAGCTGAAATCATGTCGCTTACACTTGAAGAATGCACCAGAATACTTACATTGGTGGAAACCGGCCGGAGTCAGCGCGATACAGCCAGGACTGTCGGTGTGTCGCTGTCAACAGTACAAAGAGTTCTCCGACGTTACGAAGAAACTGGTTCTAACCTACGCAGACCAGGAACGGGCAGAACTAGGTGTACCACAGCACGAGAAGACCGATACTTGGTGAACACCATGCTTCGAAATCGCTTTCTCACAGGAACTGAACTCACAAATCAGTTTCGAGGCCTCGGAGGAAATAACCCAAGTGCATGGACAGTAAGACGTCGGCTTGCTGAATCTAACTTAAAACCCCTTAGACCTGCAAACGGCCCTAAACTGGAGCGTGGCCATCGTATTTCAAGACTAAGATATGCCCAGAACCACGTAAATTGGAGTATTGAAGATTGGTCGAAAGTTATGTTCTCCGACGAATCAAAATTTATGTTCTACAAGCACGATGGAAGACACAGAGTGTATAGAAGACCAGGGGAAAGATTCAAGCAAGCATGCATCGAAGAAAAAGTAGCCTACGGTGGTGGGTCTGTACTTGTGTGGGCCGGAATTTCCTCTGAAAGTCGCACAGAGCTGGTGATCATAGAAAACGGCTCTTTAACTAGCGTAAGATATGTGGAAGAAATCCTCAACGAACACGTTGGTCCATTTATGGTCAATTTGGGTGAGGATGCTATATTTATGCATGACAATGCCCGACCTCATACAGGTAGGATTGTGAATGACTACCTTCAAGAGATGAACATTACTTGTATGGAGTGGCCAGCGCGCAGCCCGGATATCAACCCGATCGAGCATGCTTGGGACGAGCTAGGGAGATGCGTAAAACAACGAAACCCTCCCCCAATCACGCTTCCTGAGCTCAAAATTGCTCTCACAGAGGAATGGGAGAATATTCCCCAAAATCGTATAAGGAACTTGGTGTACAGCATGCCAAACCGCGTAAACGCAGTAATGGAAGCACGAGGAGGTAATACGAAGTATTGAAATTCAAGAAAATCGTCATAAAGTTCAAAAATTTCATGTTTCCTATTTTTGTTTTAAGGAGAGATCAGCAGTTTTTTTTCTTTATGTAATTTTGTGTAAATAAAATGTATGGTGACTCATATTTTTTTAACTTTCATTTAAGGAGTATTAAATTGTCTATTAAATACAATTTATTGAATTAACCTAGCATTCTTACTTTCCGAGATTTTTTGGATTCTTTGAGTGACCCGGATTCATTGCTCTCGAGTGTATTTACCCTTGCAGTTTTCAGATAGTAAACATACCGTAACGTTAAGGACTTCACATCAATCACATCATATATCAGACGTTGTACAGTATATATGTGTATGTATATATCGGGCGGTGTACTAGGTACATACATCGTTTTTTTCATAACTAGTACTTGTAGACATTTTAATTAATAAATAACTTTAATTTCAATCGCGCATGCCATCATAGAGTAACATAATGAGGATTTTTTTTGTTAATCGCGTACACAATATGGTAAATTTATTCAGTTTACAACAGAATGAGAACAAAAGATATACTTATTTGAGTGACAGTTTTGTTTATTATACATGTACAAAAAAAAATTCTATTTAAATACGAAGTTGCATGAAATTAACAAGCAATAGGTATATTAATTTATTTGTTCTTTTGAACACGATCTTTTTGGTATCGATGTTTTTAAGAATAATGCAACTAACCCAATAATATTTAAAAAAAAACCTATTATCACACTTGTGAGATAATAACAATCAAAAAACCACAGTTTGATAATAGGTATCATTATGTGCCTAATTGCGGTGAGATTAAAGACATATTATGAGCAAGTAATTGAAAAAATATATTTTTCAAACAAATGAATGTAGATAAGATTGTATCAGGTTAAGTTCAGACATTAATACAACAATTCTACTTATCCACTTATGGGGTTATTCCGACTTCCCTTTCCCGTTTCCGTCACGTTTTCCGTCATCTTACCGTTCTCCCCCGAAAAGAAAGACTATCGCAGAGAAGTCGCCGACGAGGAGAGGTCTACGCACTTGTCACCGCCCGGACCTGCGCCACTGAAGATGTAAACCGCAGTGTTTGACGAAACGTCTGGAACGCAAGTTTCATATGGACCACGAGACCGGGGTAGCTCTGTCAAAAGCACCCTCTACTTCAAAGGAGCATCCCAGTGCATATTCTGCTTCAACTATGGATCTCTGCACTCTTGATACAAGATTGTGGAGGTCCGTTTTGGTGAATTAGCCCTCCATTTTGGACTGTTGACTTTTTTGGAGGGGTGATTCATTTTTATTTATTTGTTCTCTTATTATCCTTTGTTTTCGCTCAGTTTCCTGACGCGGTTTGGGTCCATTAGCTTGTCATCCTCTTTGTTTCCAATTAAGAGAACGGGAATTAACGCGATCATGGTATAGGTACTTACATACCTTTGATTGCCTGACGTTTCGGCCAGGTTACACGGGTCGTGGTCACAGGCTGACTGGCTCAGCGTTACATGCCCGCCGTCTTCGAATCCGTGAGGTAGTAGATTCTTCATCTACTCGTACATTTACAATATTTTCTTTTCGCCATGGAACGTAACATACTATACTCACAGTGTCCCTATTCTGTATGCAAACTGTCCGTGGTCTATCCGACTGCGTAGTGTGTTTCTAGCATTACCTCAAGCCCTGGAATTTGTTAGTAGCTCTTTCCCTATCTTAATGCTGCCTAGTTTACATGTGTTTACTTTGGAGAACGTTTTCACTAATCAGGCTGCTAAGGGTTGCTTTTCAACCCCTGCGAAACACGCTTTTCAGCTTGTTCTGTTCTCCCTCCTACATTCATGCTTGTATACATTTCTCAGTACTCTATGCGCAGCTCTTGTCTTGTTTAGATCGTTTCACTCAGAAATGCTCTAAAAGTAGACGCGTGGTCGATGTCGATCTCCACCTCATATCTCAAACCTAGTTCATAGCATCGTGGCAGTGATGGAGATTTACTTCAACTTTTTTTATTTTATTTGTTTACTTTAGTGGTGTGTTACTGTTTGTGTTCATTAGTTTTTGATTTTGAAACCACCTGTAACTAACATTGCAGTGGTAGTATTATTATGTATTACTGTATCTTCCTGGTGTTCTTTGATATACAGTCTTGAAATTGAATAAGACGAGACGACCAGGAAAGGATAACTGGAATAGATTGGATTAAAAAAACAGAGGACTGGTTGCTATGAAGCTCTAAATTGCCTAAATTGTGTTAATTATAGCTTCAAGCTCTCGAAGCAATTCCTTCATTTTGTAACACGCGAACACAAGTAATGTGTACGGATTGAAGGTCACCAACATGCCTCAATTTGTATACGGTATGATGTTTTTGTGTCTGTTAATTTACTTGTAATTGTGTGCCTTTGTCGAACATTCGTCTGCCACGCGGAACGTCGCGGAACCGATCTTCGCTTAGTGCATATATGTATATATCGTATGCATGAATATGTCTATTTGCATTTCTCTGGTTGTTACTTTAACTAGAACAATCTAAAAAATTATAAAGAAATAAAAATAAAAATATATCAGATATTACTGAACTCGTACCTAGTGTATAATCTTAATCCAATTTACATTAAATATAGCAATTGTTATCACTATTTATGATCGCATTATAAAACAAAAACAACAACAGATCAACAGCCTGTAAGTCTTAGTTACGTCATTTCTGCGCAGTGATACGCTGTTTGATGATACGCTGCGAATTTATTTTTAAAACTAGTTTGCTCTTGAAGCTTAATCAGTGTAGTCCGCCAAAATGTTTTTAACTGTAATATTTGTAGGTGTTATACTATTAATGTCCTACATATATCTAAGAGGAAGATACAATCACAAATATTGGAAAAAACGTAAAGTATTTTTCTACGAGAAAAATCAAGCAGGTGGCCCTTTTTGGCAGTTTATGTCAGGGAGCAGAGCTCTGTTTGAAGTTTTCGGAGATATTTACAATGACAGTGAAAGTGCTCCTGCTGTTGGACTTGGCTCTTTCTTTGATAAGGCCCTGTATGTTAAGGATCCAGTAAATATACATCATGTCACGCAAGTAGATTTTCATTCTTTCAATCATCGTGGGATTCCCATTACTGATGAGGACGTTCTAGCTAACAGTGTATTATTCCTGAATGGTGCTAAGTGGAAGTTGCTCAGGAAGAAATTTTCACCACTCTTTACCAGCGCCAAATTAAAGAATATGTACTACATTATCGATAAGAGCGCGCAAGATTTTATAGAATATTTGAAACTAAATCCCGATAGGCTGAAAGGAAATGTTCAATTCACCCATGACACAATCACACATTTCTGTACAGCAGCCATTTCAGCGTCCGTATTTGGAATCGGAACTGGGTCAACTTTTGATTCTCCCTTTCGTCAAATGGTTTTGGATGCTGTTAAGTCTACAATGGCTTTAAACTTTAAGTTTGTAGTCGGTGGAATCAGTGATACCTTATATAGAGCATTGCGGTTGAAACTATTCGGTGCACATGAAAAATTTTTCATAGCAGCTATGAAACAAGTAATCAGAGAACGTGAAAAAGATGATGTAAACAGACATGACTTTGCTGATATGTGTGTAAAACTTCAGAGAGAGGGCACGATGCATGATCCCGAGAACAATTTATCTATTGAACCCACAGATGATGTACTTGCTGCTCAAGCATTCTTTTTCTTTATAGCTGGTATTGAACCTTGTGCAGCAACTATGTTTGCAGCTATGATGGAACTAGGAAGGCACCCCAAGATATTAAGTCGAGTGCATGAAGAAGTCGATGCAATTTTCAAAAAATATAATAATTCATTGACATTTGATGCTATTTTTGAAATGGAATACTTGGACAGAATTATAAGTGAGAGTTTGCGCATGTATCCTCCACTGGGTTACTTATCTAGACAGTGCGTAAAAGATACTGTCCTTCCTGTTGGCAATATACCTGTTGAAAAGGGTGTGAAAATCTACCTGCCTGTATTTGATCTTCATTATGATCCAAAGTATCATAAAGATCCAGAAGTTTTTAACCCAGATAGGTTTTTGAAAGAAGAAGAAATTAGTGATATGGCTTACCTACCGTTTGGGAAAGGCAATAGAATTTGTATCGGAGCCAGATATGCTCGCATGCAAATTTTAAGTGGCTTAACGCATTTCTTGAGGCATTATACTTTGAAGACTCACGTGCATGAAGGAGGTATACAATTTGAGAAAGAACCAGTTCAAGTAAGAATTAAGAATGTAGACATTGAATTTATCTGCAGGAATTCATGAATATAATATATATAGACTCGCTGGATTAAGCTATTTAATCATTTGAAATGTAAAGGTTTTTGTATTCTAAATTATTTGATAAGATAATATACTTTCCATCTTTTATTATGACATTGATTATGTTGTATTTTACGTATATAGAAGTTTACTATATAGTCATAATATTAACATAAGCGAATAAATTCGACCGAATCAGCATTAGAAAAAACAAAATATTATTATGTTCATTTATTAGTACCTACTTATTCAAGTTGCCAGACAGACGGCTCCATACCTTAGAATGTAAGAAAAAATGAATTACAAAGGCAGTAAATATAATACTCACCTTGAATTTAAATAACAAGGTTATATTATGCGAACACTTTATGATACGATACTTGCTGTTAACTGCGACTCAATCCGTAAGGAATACTAATCCTGGTCTTGCAACCCATAGGAACCTATTTCAGGGATAAAAAGCCTAGTCTATGTATCTCTTCGAAACCTATACAAACTTTCAGCCTGATCTGCTAATTTAACCACGACGTGCTTAGCGCCACAGTCACTGTGCAGCGGTCAAGATCCAGAGGGGAAGGGACGAAACTATATAAGGTGTATTCTCTTGCTCGTCGGATAGCAGCCCAAGCGTTATATTATGTAGTGACAGCCGGCTGAATTATTGCTATGAAGATGAAGACC
The DNA here is from genome assembly GCA_949126895.1 of Eilema caniola. Taxonomy (NCBI): domain Eukaryota; kingdom Metazoa; phylum Arthropoda; class Insecta; order Lepidoptera; family Erebidae; genus Eilema; species Eilema caniola. Next base: position 1,255,832 of record OX421462.1, read on the forward strand.
GTAGTTACTTTAGTGACCAAGCTCTGTGTACAACAGGTGAAAATAATTTTATGTTTACTTAGTAGCTTTGAAAAGATGTCTAATGACGCGCTTAAGATTGGTTTATCAAATAAATACTAGTTATTATTTTTTATTTTTGTTGTTTATTCGACAATCATTATTAAGATCATTAGTCACACTGACGCACGATTTAATGGATAGTAATTTATATAACAATCACGCAGATAATATCCCCACTTGACAACAACAGCGGAGTGAGTTCGAATTTCTTTAAATTAGTCTAAATTCAATTGAAATTATACGTAGGATTTGTTATAATTGAAGTTATGTAATAAGGATAATAGTTATATTACGTTATTATTAATAATTACGGTTATTATTAATAGTTATGCAATAAGACCCTCTATATTGATAAAGTACATAAGTAGATTAAAGAGGCAGAAATTAGTTTTTGTCTGCCTAAGTATTGGCAGTGCCTATGAACGTTTGTTATATTGGCGACCGACATCACCCTGCCGAATGTTGGACTTACGATGTTGAATTGAAGGTTACGATGTTATGTGAGCAAAATAAATAATCAAACTATATTCTTCACCCATAGTGAGCTCAACCATTATATATGTATATATTATTATATTTATTGATTCACTAGCAGCTTAAAGCTGATACGTGTATTTCACTGCGCTTGCGTCTAATATTTTTAATGATTGGTAAGCATTCATGCCAAGTAGTTAATATTAATTCAAAATCGTCAGTAGGTACTTTATAATACAAAAAATAATCACTCTTCTCTCCTCGATCGGCCCATGAATCTACAAACATTTCTTATTTACCTACACCCTAAAACTGGCTCGCTTAATTGCTACTTTTTCGCCCCTTTTACAAATGACAATCACTGTACTTGATTGGATAATAGACGTTTTCATATCAAAAATTTAAAGTACTTTGCCGCACTTAGTCGCAGGTACCCACCCCACAATGCCCCCGGACAATCTGCGTCATCAGTCAAATACATTACAAGAGCGATTTCGTGCTGACCACCGGTTTAAATGGAAGACGCGAAAAGGCAATATGTGTCGCGCGTGAAGAGGGTGGCCGGTATTGTTGGCAGCTGATTTTCATTACATTCTGACTGTACACCTGTCTGGCTCACTTGTTGTTTTGTCGTGATATTGTGGGCTTGAGCAGCGTTCTCAGTGTCAAGAAAAGATGATTGGTAATTTTAGGGATTTGTGATGTTACAGAATTTTTTTACTTCAGTTCAGTACGTACTATTTATAGTGATGTTTTTTCCCATTAAGGTAGGCAAAGATATTGAAATAGTGTTTACAATCTTCGATAAACACCGATACTGACTATAACTTTTCTATACTTCTGAGTGAATTCATCGCCACAGCTTATCGCGATACCTTTATTTACATTATCCAGCGAGGCAATTTGAGTGTCTGAGCAAAATATTTATATCACGAAAGATAACTAATTCTAGCCAATGGAATAGAACTGACATGCTCTATTCCATTGGCTAGAATAGTAAGACACTCGTCATTATCAACCTCATACCGAGGGATCCGATTATTGTTTTTGATTTGTATGTCTGCGTGTAGTGTGTTGTTTAACAGAGTTTCGTGCGTTACTTCGCAGATGTATTGAGAAATAGATGAGTTTTTTTATACCACTTAGATGGCGGACAAGCACAAGGCCCATCTGATGAAAAGTGGTTACCGTGGCCTATGGATGTATGTATTACCATGGGCGTCACACTCCCGTTGCCGACCCTGAAGAAACCTTCTTGAAGAACCCCATATTGTAGTCGCTTGGGAAAACCGTAGCAGGGAGTTCATTCCACAGCTTGAGCATGCGTGGGATGAAGTTACTTTCATACCCCACGGTACGCATCATTTCTGGTCGCAATGTGTGGGCATCATGTCAAATAATTCAGCGAAGTAAAGTCCCTCCTTTTTTTTTTTTTTTTTTTTTCTCTTTATTTATTATTAGGGACTTTTATACAAAAGTACATGTCAGTCCCATCGTACCTTTTATACGCACTTACTCATCTACAAATCGTAACCTAACAAATTTAAATAGGCTGTAACAAGCTTCAGACTTAGGTGTACACAATATTTGCAAGAAGATACCTACATCATACAGATTTAAGCTTAACTTCTTAAATAGCTCGTCTCGAGCAGCCTGATATCTGGTACATTCCGCAAGTGAGTGACATCTTCCAAAGTCCCACACACTTCACAGTTTGGTGAATCAAGTCTTTTCATTAAAAATCCAAACTTATTGAGCGGCATGTGACCAGACCTCAGTCTGTGGGCGGTAACAACTAGTTTTCTGCCTAATATTGTGTTCAAAAACCAAGGTATATGTGGAGGCTCCGACACGATAGCTTTGTCCCATATCCCTTTATTCTTCGATCTTTCGTTAAAATATTCTTTCCATAGCGCGTGACATCTATTTCTGTACTTAGGAAATAATTCTAAATAGCTAGTTTCCAAATCTACCTCTTTCCCTCCAATAATTCCAAATTTCGCTAAACGGTCAGCCTCCTCATTTCCTTTTATACCTACATGAGAGGGAACCCACTGCAATTTCAGATCAAACCCGCGTTCCGTCAGACTGTGTATTTGTGCTAGTACTACATAGGCTATCGAAGCGCCTCTGCAGCCAGAGGCACATCGAGCTATATGTTGAAGAGCGCTTTTACTGTCTACACAGATTACAGCTTTCCTAGATAGACCAGTGCCTCTGAAATTGCAAGGAGCTCCAACGACATGATTGAAACAGAGTTAATAACCTTAAAACAACTATTTGCATCATTTCCTGGTTTTAAAGGATCATAGTAAGCAGCACCACAGCCATTAGCACTCTTAGAGCCATCAGTAAAAATAGTATAGTAACCCTCATATTTCTCCCATATTTCATTCAATATTTCTATTTTTAATAAGTTGTAATTGTAAGCTTTTTTGGGTTCTTTAATTGCTTCTAAATTATCTTTTATTATGCTTTGAATAGGGATCTTACTTAACCAGATCTCCAAAGTGAACATTTCGATAATTGGGGTCGATTTAATATTTTCCTCTCTGGTTTCTTTGAAAACACTAACCAGTAGGGGAATCTTCTTTTTAGCCCAGTATCGGGCATGTGTAAGAGTGCTAAGTTCTGATAGAAGCTTAGTTGTTACATTGTCAGATAAGGATTGCGTTTTTAAACAATATTTGATGGCTAACCATCGTCTTCTTAAATGCAGTGGAGGTACACAAAGCTCGCATTCCATCACGTGTATTGGAGTACTTCTTATAAAGCCCCCCACGACCCTCAAAGCCTGATTTTGTACTTTAACCAACTTATGTATATGTGTGTTCGCACTGTTGTCGAATAAAAAACCTCCATAGTCTAACCTACTTCTGATAAGTGCAATATATAATCTACGCAAATGAACTTGATGAACGCCCCAGGAAGATCCAGTTAGAATTTTAAGTAGATTGACGAGCTTCTGACACTTTTCAACGATTGTATTGATGTGCTTACCCCATCGCAGTGCTTTGTCTAACCAAATACCCAGATATTTGTAAGATTGCACACTTTCTAGTTCACAATTATTAATTAAAAGCTGCACCTGTTGTTGTCGAACTCCCCTACTAAACACACAGTATTTGGATTTGCCAATAGATAACTCTAATCCTAATTCATCTAGGATAGTAATAAAAATGTGCAAAGCATCCTGGATTTTATCTTGGCCTTCCAGAATGTTTTTATATGTTGTATAAAGTACAAAGTCATCTGCGTATTGGCATATATACACATTCATGATTTCCCTGCAAAGTCTGTAGGTTGCAATGTTAAAGAGCAGTGGAGAAATAGGATCACCTTGGGCTAGGCCTTTTCCGGTGTATCGGATAATCTCGTTACACCCTGCAATCCCGTTAGTAACTTTAAGATGACGTTCACTAAGAAAGTTCCATAAATACTGACATATAGTTCTACCTATACCTAATTTATCAAGAATGCACAACAACTTCTCTATTAATATGTTATTATATGCGTTTTTAATGTCCAGAAAACAAGCTAAAGTTGGATTGCCATTTGTGAAGCCTATTTGAATTTGGGTCACTAGACGGGTTAAACAATCAATGCTAGACTGTCCCCGGCGAAAGCCAGTCCCATAAGGGGACAAAATCTGGTGTCTTTCTACATACCATTCAAGTCTTTTGGCTACCATAGCATGAAAAATCTTACAAGTGCAAGCCATCAGAGATATAGGTCTAAATTTATAAGTATTTCTATCAGCACCCGGCTTTGGTATAGGTATGATTTTAATGTCCCGCCATTGAGTTGGAGGTGACCCTGAATTTAAGATGGTATTGTATATTTTAAGTAAATATAACTTACCAACTGGTGGTAAATTAGAAATCATGGAAAATGTAATTTTATCATCACCTGGGGCGGTATCTTTTTTCTTAAGGCAATGATTCATTTCCTCTAGTGTAAAATCTGATTCTATAAATGCATTTCTGGAATTAAAAATTGGCATCCCTGGTAGCACATAGTCTGGTGCCAGATCACCCAGCATTTCATTAAGTTGTTCCTCTGGAATATCATCTCTTGTCCTTTTGTAACCCTTAACCCAACGCAAACGTTGCCACATGCTAGAGGCAGACACTCTACTGTCAATACTGTCACAAAATTTCCTATAATCATTTGCCTTAGCGTTCCTGATAGCTTCCTTTGCCTTCAATGTTTTTCTTTCAAGTAAGGCTAGGTTTGCCGGTGTTGGGTTTCTTCTAAAATTACTCAGGGCTAATCTCCGTTCACCTATTAACTTAGAGATATTCGGGCTCCAGTAACCTTTTGCTTTGAATTTGCTGTTTGGGTTATTACATTTCTTAATCATTGGAATACATACATCAGCTGCTTTGTTTATTTGGTAGGTAAAGTAGTCATATAGATCCTGTACACTGCTGCCTTCAGCAGGTGACAAAACACAATTTAAGAGTTGTTGCTTATAAGCTTTCCAGTCAGCCAATTTAAAATTACGTTTATTGGAAATCTGTAGTACATCAGAATATTTGATTTTAATTTTAATGAACAAGTGGTCACTACCCAAGTTTTCATTCATCACACACCAATTGAAATGAATAGCTATATCTACAGATGCAAATGTAATATCGGGAGAGGTGCTTTGTAAGACACCATCCACCAATTTAACTCTAGTAGGTTCTCCATCATTCAGAGAAGTAAATCCAAACTCCAGGGACGAATCCAAAATTTGTTTACCTCTTGTATCATTTTTGTATGACCAATTTCTATGGTGGGCGTTAAAGTCACCTGCTATCAAACAATTTTTTGGAAACATAGAAAAAATTGTGTCCCAATCTGATTGAGTAGTTCTCACAGATTTAGGGCAGTATACAAGAATTATATACTGGATATAACTACAATTATTTAATCTTACACATAATACTTCTATACCTGAGTTATGCAAGTTCATATGTAACTCCTGAGCGCTAAGTGAATTATGTGTTAATATAGCTATCCCACCATGTGTATCAGGCGGGGTTCGGTCTCGTCTAAATATTTTATATTGGTTAAAGTTAATACGTACCTCCTCTCCTAACCAGGTTTCACTTATTAACGCAACATGAACTTTCTCTTGTGATAATAAACACTTGACCTCCTCCGCTTTAGGTGGTAAGCTTTGTGCATTCCACTGCAATATGTTTAAATTAATGACTTTGCGTGAACAAGCCATCTTGTAAAATAGAAAAGAGTTTACTAAACAAATCTGCATCCTTGACTAGGTACCACATAAAGTTAAAACATTCTTCAATAATAAGACTAAATACTAATTTAACTTTCACATCAAGATTACACTCAGACATCCAGACTTCTTTTAATTTATATAACAATTTCCTGAAATCTACTTTGCGCTTTGTTGGTTCTTCTTTATTTTCAATATTTCCTTGTTTTATTGATGATTCGCCTTCATACTCCCATGTAAAGTTACAGCTATGGTTTGATTTTGCTTTCTTTTTAGTTTGCTTCTTAAGGGGGTTGCCCAATATTACAGAACTCACAGACTCTTCCATGCTCTGTTCTCCTATATCTTCTGTGTAATTGCTTTGTTTATTATTCACTAATATGTCCCTATATGTTGTAGTTTCGTTTCTAATGTTATTGTTTGTACTATTGCATGTGTTTTCAACCGTATAATGCTGCCTTTTTTTAGTTTTTTGCTCCTCTAAATAGGAGTTAAGAGCGTTTCTGTACGTGTAGTTCTTGTCACACATAATTTTCCTTATTCTTTTTTCTTTGAGAAAAACAGGGCAAGTCTTTTCCAGAGCCATGTGTGGGCCTTTACAGTTTGTACACTTGAAAGTTGTACTCTCGCAATTGGCATGATTCTCACCACACTTAGGACAACGTATTAGTTTTGATGGACATGCTTTTATCAGATGCCCAAAACGCCAGCACCCAGAGCATTGAGTCACCGGGAACATATAGGGTTCTACCTTGAATCTGTATCCATACATAGATACGTATGGAGGTAAAGTAGGATTTTTGAAACATAGTCGCACAGTTTCGCTGTCCACCCATTCTCTTGACGTACTGATTCGTTTTAATCTTCTCACTGAGACAATATCGAAGTCGCATTCCAAGCTCTGTTGAATTTCTTCGGTAGTAACGTCCAAATCAATTTGTTTTACCACTCCATAAGATAAACAGACTTCGTCTACAAGTTGACATTTATAACCCAAGGTTTGAAACTTTTGACATTCCACTAACTTAATTGCCATTTCTCTATTCTCAAACTCTAAAATTGCTCTGTATGTGTTTTTGTATTGAATCTTTCTAATATTTACAATGTTTTCTGCCCTTAGCATCTTCGCCAAACCAAACTGTTTTGGTAACTTAACCTCCTTCCCTGTGATACAAACAACACTAATCGGCGATTGTAGATTCCTTTCACTGATATGAGATTCCCCAAGTATGCGTCTTGCAATTTTCTTTTTCCCCCTTCGATAAGTTGTGTAACCTTCCTCCCCCTCAGTAATGTCCTCACTATTGTCTTCTCTGATACGTTTTTCGGAACTTCGCTGGCTCTCATCCTGCGTGATATTACTATTCTCCATTGTACACGACTTTACTTGTTGCTCACATGTAAGTTCAGGTTCCTCTTCCATTATATCACTTCCAGTAGACTCAATATCATGATGTATCCCGTTATCCATTATCAGTAAACAATTGCATAATTAGAATAAAAGTGGGTATTTGTAAAAGGTTGACACGCAAACGAAATAAGCTAGGACGATACGTGCTTCTTCCGTCACCTCGCGCGACCAACTGAAAGTCCCTCCTGAGGCTGAGATGTTCCACATCACCTGCGAGTAGGGGATTGTCGAAGAGTCCGTCTTTGTTTGTGTTTGTTTAGCTTTGACCCTGAAGGTGTTGGTGCACCGTGTACACCCAATAGTAGTAATAGTACTTCATTATTGTATACTTTATGGTGCTCATATACAATTAGTCTCCTTGTTTATAGATCAGGTCTAATCCGCAATTTCCATATACATTGATTTAGAGAGTACATAATTATTATGTCAGAATATAATCTTCTTAATAATTCACTCGTTAGTCGGTACGTGCCTTTAGAGAATGTTACTAGTGATAGCTCGTGGTGCTAAAGTTACACAATATTGTTTGTTTGCGCCGCGACGACTCCAGGAGTATTGTTGCCAAGAGTTGATATAAGAATGCGGCTAGAGCCTGGCCTAACTATTATGAGTTGTATTGGTACAAGTTTTCAGTTGTACCAATATAATAAAAGAAACGATTTATCTTAATAATATAACGTCTGAAAGGTATTGTCATACATACTGGCTTTACGCCTAACAGCTTTTGGAAGATTATAATCACCAAAAGTTGCCCAATATTTATAATTTCTTGCTATACCCACAAAATGTATGTTGGCTTTTACTAACGGGAACATGGGCCAGCCCACTTACGGACTGAATTTAGACAGTCCAATACTTCGACATGTAGCGAACTTCGAAAACACATAGATCGACAAGTCATTGCTTCGACAGACAATTATTGGACAGACAATACTTAGACAATACACATCTTCGAATGACCACTACTTCGACATATTTTTTTTTGTAGTCTTGAAGGCTTGAGCTTCTGCGGTGTGGCGGCAGTGAACGCAGCTGCGTTCACTGCCGCCACACCGCTACGCACACTGCTACGCAGGAGGCGCGGGTTCGATCGCCGCTCAGTGCAAATATTTGTATGCATGAATATGTATATTTGCATTGGTCTGGGTGTTCCTATGTATATTATGTATGTATTAACAAAAAAAAATGTATCTAAGTATATTTATCCGCATTCTAGATTCTATAATACAAGCTAGTTAAGCTATGCTTACCATGGGTCTAGAAAGCGTTGTGTGAAATGTTGTGGAATATTTATTTATTATTTATATTATTTAACAGTTTATTTTTTTTTTGGGTTTTATGCCTCAAATTACTTCATTATGGTTAACACCCCGACTAAGAGCACCTCGACTCGGATAGGTTGGGTTAGAAGGCTAAGGCGGAAGCTCCGCTCCGCTTCGCTCCCGCCTTAGAGCGTTTTCACACTCATCCGATATCCGATATCCGATGTCCGACGTCCGATATCGGAGGAAGTCAAATGTAATTTCACATTTTCCGGCCCGATATCGATTATCGGAGCCAACACCACTGTTATGGCCCGATATTGGAACACAAAGAAACTAAAACAGCGACTGCAAGCAATTTTCGACCTTAATGACATTTTCTGAGTAACGTGTGTTTTCGCTTTAATTGATGACACTGATCACGAATATAAGAAAAAAAATTGTAATTACTTGCACATGTTTTCTTTTTTTTTACTCCCAGCATCCCTAACTAGTCTGTGCTATCGAGCAAATGACCGTTTTGGGCCGATTTTATCGGATAAATGTGAAAACTGCACAAGGTGTCGGCTATCGGATGTTGGCTATCGGCATCCGACACCGATATCGGATATCGGATGAATGTGAAAACGCTCTTAGCCTTCGACGTTATTTTTTTTAAACCACCTAGTAATAGGAGAATGATAATTAATCTGTCGAAGTAGTGGTCATTCGAAGATGTGACTTGTCTAAGTATCGTCTGTCGAATAATTGTAACCACTGAACTAGTCAGGTACAACAACTCACCGGCTTACTCAGAGCAGCTTTCAGAGAACTCTTTCCCAGAGCGCCTTCCTACAGAGTTAGATGGGTGTGTGCACGGGTAAGTTTGGGCTCTAACGAAAACAATGGGTAAGGTGTACACACATATATTTAGAAAGATAGAATACATAGCGTAGAGATAGGTGATGAAGCTATATAAAATAGTAGTAGGTAGTTTACAGTGCTAAGACACACAAATAAGAACATAGATAGACAGACAGAAGTACAGATTATGAAGTCACAAGAAGCAGAAATATAGGCAGAAGGACACACACAGTAGGCACAAGAATTACGGTACAAGCTACTTAAGCATAAGCAGATCACACGTACTGCACGGCACAGCTGCGGCTACAAAACGATTAGGTATTCAATCAGTGTACTGGCCTTTGGATTGCTTTGGGAAGTCAAGGGGACGGTCGTGGGAGACCCTCTACCCTACAGCTGCAAGCGGCGGATCCTTCGCTGTGTACACAGCTTGTGGCTGCTCCGCACTTGCATGTGAGCCGCAGATTTAATAGAAAAATCGTGGCGACTTCAGGGAGCTCTCAAGCGCCGAATTAGAACCCTATAGTGAAATAGGACAATAAATGAGTTGCAAACAACACTACAGGCTTGGAATGAATCCTATTAACCAGAGAACTAAAAGCTTACCAGTTTATCTGGGCAGGTTATTTTAAAATCACAAGGTGACCACTTTTGAATTTGCAGAAAATTAAATTGAACTAGACACAGAGAATGCTTCAAGCTAGATGCGAAGACAAGTCAGCAGGTGTCGCGAATCACAGAGCAGGTCTATTTATAGCTTTAATTTCAAAGATTCCCGAATAATGTTCAAAATATACTTCGTCATCCTAAAACCAATATACCAAAAACAAACTCATTAGCAGCTGATGATAATAAACAAGCATGATAAGTTTATAAATAAGGAGTCGACCCAAGTAAGTACTCAAATATTTAACATATGAAATGCTTAAAGGTTTACCATAATTCTTGCGAAGAAAATTATTATTTATATTATTATTGTTAGATAGTAAACATAATAATTCAATGCTTGAGTTGTATTATGGGACAACTAGCGCCACCCCAAGTGCGGCCGAGAACTAACTTATCGGGCAACAGAGCCTACAGTTCCGAAACAGTTCCGAAGAGAGATGATAGATAGATGTTTCTAAATGTGAAAAATAAAATGCTACATAATCGTCTGTCGAAGTAGTGGTAATTCGAAGGTGTCTGTCGAAGCAATGACGTGTCAGTCTATGTGTTTTCGAAGTTCGCTACATGTCGAAGTATTTTACTGTCTAAATTCAGTCCGTAAGTCAAACCAGCCCCTCTAGACAAGTGGTATTTCCTTGGCCAGCGTTTGGTAGAATAGAACGACGACTGTCAAATTTTAATACGTCAAATCCCATACATTCGTCTTTATATTCCATCAAACGCAGCAGGAGCCTAATCGCTAGGAGCATATCGGATTAGTGTAGTAGCTAAGGTATATGGGTTCTAGCAAATATAATAAATTGCCCTCCTAATGGTTAGGTGCTTATCGTAACCAATAAAAATTTGTATTAATAAGAGGAGAGAAAAAAGGAATCAGGGACGAAAGAAAAGTGAGGAGGACCTCTAATTAGATATTATAGTATTTGCATATTATAACATCAACGTTAATTGGGAAAACGATACCTCTGAGGTACTTCCGAGGTTTGAACGAAAAAGATCTTCTGTAAAATAAAAGGACATCTTCCCCAGCCAGGCTCCGTAGTAACCAATTAGTTTTACGTTTAATAAAATGAAAAATAGTTCAGTTTATTAAATTGACATAACCCATTTGGCAAAATTTTATTTAATCGAACATTTTTGAGGTATAAAATTCATTGGAGTGTGCACATCATTTTCTTTATTGTATAAGGTAATTACACTTTCGTTATAATTATATTTTTTGCTCCGTCTCTTCACACAACCAATAAAATTTATCAGCCAAGACTTTATTTTTTTCATACTTTAATTCATCTACTTGTAGCTTAAATCCACCTCTGCCAGATTTAAACACTTTTAAATTATAATTTCCTGAATTTACCGTAGTGAAACGTATTTCCAAGTTTTCCAACTATATAGGTAGGTACTATTAACATCCAATCACAAACTACGGACTAACAACAACCGCAAATGAACGGACCATCGGAGATGTTGCAAGGCAATCGAGTCGCGAGCCTTCCATACGTCAAAACGACTCAATTGGTCTGTGACGTCACCATCTAGTTCTAGTGAAACCATAGATGTAGTATTTTTCTTTTCCATGAAACGTCCTTGCGTTCGGTTGTCATTTTTGGTCAAAAGTTCAACGATAAAAATAGCTTTAACCTGGTTTAAGAATGAAGTGTGCAGTACACGGATGCACAAAGTATATAGATAAACAATTGAAACATTTTAAGGGTATAACATTTCATCAGTATGTCCACTATATTTAAATTTTAATTTAAATAACAAATGTCTTTACAGAACCATCTGGCGTAGAGAAGAAATAAGTAACCTTGTCTTACACGTTTACTAGTTGTAATAATAATTCAATTCATTTTATGAAAATTTCATCACAATAATCTCGCCCGAGTTCATTAGCTATTTCGAAAATGTTATTTTATTTATTAAATGGCATATTTAGCTGAAATTGAAAATTAAAGTAAAAAAAATTAGGCCATCTGTCGGTATAAGGCCAAATCATTTAGCCCCCTAAATGATTTTGCTATAATCCGAAAGATGGCGCCTTACTTTTAAAAATTATTTATCTAATAATACATTATTCTATTATTCGGTTTCGCAATGACGCACTAAATGGAGACGGGGACGAGGTATGACGTCATGCCCCCCGCGTCTCCCTTCCCACCCGCAATTGGTCACGCGTTTTTCTTAAGAGAAATTTGACTATGGCATCTCCGCTACTTAATCATATTCTGTCCTCCGTGGAACGGACTGACAACTAAAGACAGCTACCGCGCACTTCAGCAAAATTAATAATTTTATTTGATTAATGCCTGAGCCTCTAGACAAGTGACAATTCGCTAGCCGGCGTTTGGTGGAATAGAATGACGAATGTATGGGATTTGACGTAAAAGACAGTCGTTAACGCATGTCAAATACGTCAAATCCTATACATTCTCCATTCTATTCGCTCAAAGGTCTGCTAGCGAATTGCCACTTGTCTAGAGGGGCTGATCAGAAAGATGTAGCAATAAACATTACCGTAAAATGTCTGTTTTTTGTTAATTTATAAAATAAAATCTATAAAATACAATGTTTCTATTTTACTTTTGTATGCTTAAGAATAATTCTAATCTTAAACTTTCTGCTTTTGAAGATTATGGATGTGCAATATATGCTAATTGACTATTCTGTCTGTGAATTTTCTGCGAAATGATGGTTCAAAGAGGGCCGCCATTATATACACGTATCATGTTAACAATGGTGGCACTCAGCTTGACGGCCTCATCAGATGCTTTTCATGCCCCGCTTAAAGGACTCGGGACTGTAGGAAGAAGGAAACACGTGCGCTGGCAATGAATTCCAGGTCTTAATGGAGCGACAAAGGAAAAAGTCACCGAACCGTTCGGTTCTTGAAGGAATGTACTGCACCGTGCGGGTGACATCTAAGGCCCACACGTGTTGTCCTGTATAGAAAAGGAGATGGTGGGATTAATTGCAATAGCTCATCAGAACATTCACTATGGTAGAGACGGTAAAATACTGCCAAGGAAGCAACATCTCTACGCATCTGCAGACGCTCGAGGGTACTCGTGACCTCAGGATTTCCAAAAATAAGGACCGCACGTCGCTTCAACCAGTCGAGAGCATCTAATAAGTACTTTGCAGATCCATCCCAGAGATGCGAGCAGTGTTATGTAATATGTAAGAGTAAGTGCCAATAAACCGGCAAAATTTATTGGCACTTATTACACTAGTACATCTTCTTCACTTAACAATTTCTTAATTACCAGACTGCACTTACCAGTGTTGTGTAAAATTAACAATGTACTTTTGTCTCTATTTCCGTAGAAAGTGCACGAGTCTTATAACATGAACAAAACTAAATCGGAATTAAGACAAGAACACAAAAGAGTTAACGAAGTCTAGAAAAACTGTAAGCAAATTACAATAATTTAGAGCAGCGAGCAGTTGGCTGTGCCCCAAAAAGACAGGAACTAGCAGCTCGCTCGTCGTAAGTGTGGGCCGCACTTAGGCGCCGCGCAATTTATGTGTTACTTAGCAAACGGCCAAGTTCGATGTGGGGCTGTGCAAACTGCGACTACGTACTTGTGACTTTTTAATTCTAGGCGTTTCAAATTTGTAATCATGCCTTTATCAATATCGGGAAGGATAGCTTGAGCGTTGTTGTGTCAGTGTCTGTATGCTACAAAATCGCAATTTATTGATCGGCCTACCTGATAGAAATTTGTTACATGGCCAGATATTTCGCTTGCGTGTTCTCAGTTTCCATCTGTGATGAGGAAAACTGAAGAACAAGAGAAAACTAAAGAAATGAATGGGAAGGCCACATCGAACATCATTTATGTTATCGGTACAGTACATACCTATCGCAGTCCTGCCTCTCCAGATAAGTGGCAATTCGTTGGCCGGTGTTTAGTAGAACTTATCTAGAGGGGCAGAACAGAACTCGTCACTCCTGCAGAAAGCCTGACAGTTTGCTTGTTAGACACCATTTCTCATTGGGGTAAACCGAGATCATAATATTCATTTGTTACGATTTTGGATTTAACTTTTAGCTTTGTCTTCTTCCCTAGCGGTTTTCATACATTCTTTGCTAGTTGCAGGAACTTTTGACCTGATCTTGCCCTAAAATTTCTTCGATTAGAATTACATCCGCTTCGAAGGACCCTTACCGGCTTGTTGGTTTCCCCTCGCCTCATAAATTAAGATTTATGAGATTAAGAAGAGAAAGAACACGTTCTTGGGAAAATACAGGAAACATATGAATATTTTCTGGCCTTGCACCAGAAACTTCCCGTTGAATATCCTTCACGTTTCGTAGAAACATCCAATTTACTTTGACGTCGTGTTCACGCATGGCGAGGCATCACTTCACACGGTTACTGCTCCTCCGTGCGGCGAAACAGCCCCGGCACGCAAATTGATAAACAAACACATATGCACGTTCACGACTTGATGTGGAACGTACTTTGACGTAACTGTACATTTAAAATGGCATTTTGTCACTGTTACGGGTACCTGCAGTAGTTAACATTAGTAAACGTGGTTCGTAATTAATACTGCTTGTCTTACTTACTATTCTATCAATTTGGTTACGTATAACCATCAATTATTATTTCGTCTTACTCAGTGAAATTAATAAAATAAAACGTATGGTCCCTATTAGGTATGTTACTTTGTTACTGCTGAAATCGAGCCTAAAAAGTGGGTATGATAGTTTAACAACGATATGATAGCTCTTGTAGGTGGTCTGATATACACTGAAAGTAATGAAATAAAACCACAGTTCTGTCCACATTTGTCAACCGCAAACTTCGAGGCTTCCACCGAGTGTTATCAGATGGAAAAATAACATTGAAAGTTTTCAGTGTCCATTCGTATAAGTGCTTGGTTTGTAACCACTACTCGGGAGTCAGCGAGTAGCCGCAGAGTCAACCGACTCAAGTGCTTGACGCAATGTGACGTTTAGTCTATCCAAAGATATAACTGCCTCGGTGGGGTTATAATAGAAAACATGGACTTGTAATTTAAAGGTTCACTCACTCGACATGAACGCACTTGTAATACGAATTTAGTTCCGCTGGCGGGGTCACGAGAATATTAACGCACTTAAAATATGATTCGTCGATTTGCGGGCTGGGTAATAATAACTTTGTATTAATAACTTAGTAACCGTTCGCAGTTAGATTAAAATGATGACTATAGACCCCTTGTTGTTTCGTTCGTATGTACAGCGATATACGAATGAATATCTTTTTATTTTCAAATAAGCTTATTTTTATCTAAGACAATGAGTTTCATTGTCCGGACCTTCTATGACTGATAACTAAAAGGCCCTGTGAGTTTCTTAGCACTGCCCAAGTGCTCACAATAATCCTCTCAAAGGCACTACAGAGTCTCCGTCCTTCTAAAAACAATCATCCCGTGTGCGATTGTTTGCTCGCTCTGTCTTTGATGTCGCCGACGCGTATGCTTATACTTAATTAGACACGTGTCTTTGTGAACTTGGTTTCGTTCTCTAGCCAGCGTAAGATTTGTTTAGGAACCCGTGTATACGTATAATAGTAGTAGACAAAAAGTAGCCTCTGTGTTATTCTCGATAACAATCTATCTCTGTACCTAATTTCAGTCAGATTCGTTCAGCCGTTTGAGCGTGATTGAGTAATAAACATCCAAAGATATTCACATTTATGAATTTAGTAGCAAATTAGGATAGGATAAGGTGGTGGGTAAATCTTATCATAACATACCTAAATGAGGTGCTCCTGGATAAATGATTAGCACATCCTCAATGTATTGTAATGGAATGTGTTCGTTTGCAAATGTCAGGCGTTCAGAGTTAAATCCTCGTGAGCTTGCGAAGTTAGATTGCGCTCGGAGCGCTGGCGGAGGTTCGGAGAAGATAAATCGTTTGATTAGTGCGATCATTAATTAGGTATAGAAATTAGCTTATTTATTGAACTCAAGGTGCCATTTTGGAAGAGTTTTCAGTTGTGAATAATATCGTGAGTATTTTTTTATGATTATCCAATGGTGAACTTAAACGTTTCGGGTACAAGTATAGTTATCATACACGTTCTATAGCTTAACAATGCATCACACACTTGAATGAATGTTACTCATGGTAGCGATACAGAATATAGGTATACTTACTTTATTGTAACGGGTCGTACCCAATTGAAAAGGTTCTACCTATTGTTTTCAAATCAGTTTTTACGTAATTATTCTTAAACTTGGAGTTAAGCTTATGTAATCCATTATAGTGGTAGAGTACTATGTAAGATGGAAACTTATAACTCATACGTTTTTGCATTATGAAAGGTGAAACTCATTGTTTAGAGCGGAAATCACTGGTTCCCGGTAAGAAGGAAACTTTATTGTAATAAGATATTCGGTAGCTGGTCAGACGTTTAACCTTGACGGTTACATTGGTAATGGTGTTTTAATTGTAAAAGTTGTCAATTTGAATTGTAACGCCTTTATGACGTTTCTAAGGAAAGACATCCTCGCTGATTGCTCCTCTATTTCTGTCAGGCGTAAACATACTCCCGGCCGTTGAAAGCTTGCATTCAACCAGAATAGCAACGACGTTTAAAGAGCGCCAACGACGATTGTAGTTTCTGATTTTGGTAACTTGCCCTATTTTAACTCGGTCCTCGTGCACAGCAACAGTTTGATCTAGTTTCTACTTAAAGGCGGCAAGTTGTCATCATTCAGACGTTATCATCATCATGATGCGTACAGATGGAGGTCAGAGACGGATTCTGTCCTATCTCGCCCAAAGTGCTGTCTTAACTGCTTGATCGTCTGAAGATGAGAACAATCGTTTGACAAGATGGTAGGTGCGTAGTCTTTGTATTAAAGGTAACCTGGAGTGAAGGGCAAAGTTCTGCAGGACTCGACGACGAAGGCATGAGCAGCCTAGAAGATTGTTTTGATTTGAGCAACTATGAAATAAACAATAATGTACACACATATTATAGATCGTATTACAATATCCTGCACTCTGACATTCTAAATAATATTAATGAGTCAACTTAATTCTCGCCTCCCAAAGACAACTGACAGCATAAGCAGAAATTAAGTAAGACTTGACGATGACATCAGCAAACCTATCAGAGGAGCCACGACCACCTACTAGAAAGCCAGAAAATTCGTTGTTTGCTCATATAAAATAAGGCCGGTAATCGAGCCTTATAAATAAAAAAAAAAATAAAAAGCCTTTTATTTCTTGCTTATAATTAACAATGGAGATAACAGTAAACTTATTTATCCTAAGCTTATTCTAGGGTTAATACACGTTACATTTATAATGAATTTGAGAACAATAAGGGTTAGTAGGTACCTAGTTGTTATATATTTATTACACTATAGTAAAAGATTCTAATTTAAAGTTTACTTAAAGAAATACTTAATTTTGATTTTCCGCAAGAACCCCTGTGCAGGTAAAGGCCTCCTCCAAGGTGTGCCAATCGTCTCTACATTTTGCTATATGTAGCCAGTTTGGTCCAGCTATTTGTTTTATGTCGTCTTCCCATCTTGCTCTAGGCCGACCCTGTCTACGCGTGCCGTGAGGTCCGTTCCATTTTGTCGCTCCATATGTCCACCTCATGTCTTGAAGACGCGCCACGTGACCAGCCCATTTCCACTTTAGGGATTTAGCATAAGTGCATGCATCAGTTGTTTTCGTATATTTGCGTATATCGATGTGACGGATTTTTTGGATTTTTCGTATATTCAGCATACTACGTTCCAGACCTCTTTGGCATGTTATTATTTTTCTTTTAGCCTTGTTAGTAAATTTCCACGTCTGACAAGCATAGGTCAAGCATGGTAGAAGACTTGAGTTGAATATTTTTGTTTTTATATTTATTGGTAGATTGCTTTTGAATATCTCTCTTAAACTCCAATATTTATTCCAGGTTAATTGTGCCCTGCGTTCAATTTCTAGCTCGTTATTTTTTATATCAAATCCAATGCGTTTGCCAAGGTATATATATACTGCTCAGTGTATTCTAGAGGAATATTGTCGACTGTTATTGTTTTTCTGGTGCTATTTGTCATTAATTTCGTTTTTGTAAGGTTCATTTCTAGACCTACTTGTTTGCTGGCGTCATTAAGAGATAGTATCATTTCTTGTATCTTCTTGCTAGATTCAGATAGCAAAACCAAGTCGTCCGCAAAACGCAGGTGGCTTAAATAGATTTTATTGATAGATATACCTTTTGTTTTCCATTCTAGCTGTTTTATAATCTGTTCCAGCACTGCTATGAATAGTTTCGGCGATAGTGGGTCACCCTGTCTAACACCCCTTTTTACTGGGAACCAAGGACCGGTCGTTTCCAGTTGAACCCTGCTTTTTGTGTTACTGTAAATACTTTTGATTACAGTCAATAATTTGTTCTCTTCTTTTTGCGTTTTCAAAGCTGTCCATATACTTTCGTGCGATATTGTATCGAAAGCTTTTTGGTAATCGATAAAGACGATGTATAGTGGTCTTCTCATCTCTTGGTATTTCTCTATTAATATTTCTAGAGTATGAATATGGTCGATAGTAGAATATCCTTTTCGAAAACCAGCTTGCTCTATCGGTTGATTTGCTTCTATTGTGCTACTTATCTTCTGATTTATTATGCTGGAGAAAAGCTTATAGATACTGGGTAGTAAACTTATCGGTCTATAGTTTACAATATTGTGTGGATCGCCTTTCTTATACAGCAGAATTATATTTGATTCTCCCCATTGACTAGGTGTTTCTCCGGTTAGGATTATGTCGTTAAATAAATCAGTTAACGGTTGAGCTAAGATTGGCGTGGCTACTTTTAAGCATTCGTTTGTGATGTGATCTGAACCTGGGCTTTTGTCGTTTTTGAGGTTTTCCAAAGCTTTTATTACTTCACTGATCTCTATTTCCATTTGGTTCGCGTCTTTTTCGAAATTTACTGTTGTTAGCTGTCCTTGACTGGTACAATGATATTTGATGTTTTTTGTGTTATAAAAGTTTCTATAGAAGTTGGTCGCCTCTTCTTTGTTGTTTTATTTTCCTGTTTTACTCCCTCTATCCATGTTTTACACGTTCGAAGCTCTTTGTATGCTTTTTTCGTACTTCCTGTCTGGTTAAGGTGCTTTTCAATAGTAATCGTTCGATGGTTTGCATAGTCGTGTCTTATGTATTTGCTGATAAGTTTGTAAAGAGCCGAAATTTCGTTTTTTATTTGTCTACTTTTTATAGTATTTTTCTGTAATTCCCGTCTTCTTTCTATGAGCTTTAAGGTGCGATCAGACAAAATAGTGTGGTTGTTGCCTAAGATTCGACTATTTTTTAGGCTTCTCTTTATTACTTTGATTATATCGTCGTAGTATTTTTGTATTGTAGTATTTTCTTTCCTTTCTAGAGTAGAGCGTGATTCTAATGATTCTAAACAGTTTATATATTTATTTATTTCTTCTTTACTTTTCAGGTTATTGTTTTGAGTATTTTGGTATTTCTTTCTACTCCTCTTTACTTGTTTGAGATATATTGTTGCTCTTAAGGGTCTGTGATCCGAGGGGTAGTTAGCGTTAAGTACCGCAATATTTTGAAATAGATTTGTTTTATTTGATAATATAAAATCAATTTCGTTTTTATACTTTCCATCTGGGGATCGCCAAGTCCATTTTTTTTTCATTTTCTTTTTAAATAAGGTATTTATAATAGTAAGTTTATTTTCAGAAGCGTGATTAATCAGTCTTTGTCCTCTTTTATTTCTTACACTGTATCCATTTTGTTTCATGACTAGGAAATCTTCATTTTTTGGTTGACCTATTTTTGCATTGAAATCGCCCATTAAAATGAGGTTGCTGAGGGATAGTTGTATTGCTTTGTTGATTTCTGTGTATAAGTCTTCTATTTCTTCGCTGCTACTCTTTTCTGTGGGGGCGTACACTTGAATAATTGACAATAGGGTGCCGTCTATATTCATATTAAGTAGAGCTACTCTTTCTGTGAATCCGTGGTAACTCTCTATATTTTTCTTAAGGTACTTTTGTATTAAAAAACCTACACCATATTGTCCAGGTGTGTGGCAAAGTATAGCGTTATCATACTCTTCTATTTTACTTCCCAATCGTCTCACTTCTGATAATCCAATTACGTCCCATTTTATGTCTTTCAATACCTCGTTCAATTCGATAAACCTTTCATGTGTTGATAGCGATTTAACATTGTAAGTGATAAGGTAGAATTTTGTTGCTATTTTATTATTATATTTCCTTGGAGGGTCGAGGTCGTGATCTTCCACGGTGACACGGCTTGGAAGATGTATTTTGCCTTTTGCTTGATTTTTTTGTTTGTTTTCTTTCTGAGAGGGGGGCGCTAATTGCTATTTGGTGTTTTTTGTAATAATGAAGCTGATACGCTAGATGATATCTGTAACCCTGTTTGGATTTTGTTCTTTTTGCATTTTGTGTAGGCGTTTTGTAATCTGGTGATAATGGCAGCGATCGTTTTTTATTGGCTGGCGTATCGGTGTTATTAGGACGTATTATTAACTTGTCGTACCTGATAGTAGCGAGATTACCCTTTTCCCTTTCTATTTTTACTTGTTCCTGCAATTCCTTCCTCTTTTCTAAAATATAGTGAGGGAAGTCTTCTTTTATATAATATGTGGTATTTTTTAGTGATTATTTTTGTTTAAACATATC
This sequence comes from Eilema caniola, assembly GCA_949126895.1. Classification (NCBI taxonomy): domain Eukaryota; kingdom Metazoa; phylum Arthropoda; class Insecta; order Lepidoptera; family Erebidae; genus Eilema; species Eilema caniola. The sequence continues at coordinate 1,276,464 of OX421462.1, forward strand.
TATCTTTATGCCTAGCGTTGAGAATGTTACTGTTATAGGCCTCAGCTTATCTCCCTTTTTTCCTATTCTTCTAGCTTCCCGTACGTCTCTTTGTTGTAACTCAATACTGAAATATTTATGTATAAAATTCATTACAATTTTTTCCAAGTCTGCATAAGATCTTTCTGTTTCTTCTAAGCCAAAAATAACCACATTTCTCTGTCGCGATTGTTTTTCTAAGTAGTATAGCCTTTTTTCTTGATTTCCCAGCTTTTCTTTTAGATTTTCATATTTTATTTCCATCGCTTGGAGCTTCTCCTCTAGTAAGTTATTTATATTTTTTGTAACTTGTTCTGTGACTTTTTCCGCTTGTTGCACAATGGTTGATTTTTGTTCGTCTAGTTCACTTTGAATTTTGCGAAGCATATTCATAACTTCCTCCATGCTTGAGTTCGGTAATATATAATATATCGACCCCGGAACTTCAACTTTTATTATGGTCCTTGTGCTGACCTCTTTTTATTTTTGTAGGTACTAAAAACTATGAGCTGTCTTTAGATGTGCGACGTGCCAAAAAGTTCAGTCTTTATTTCTTAGATGGTGTTAGTAGCTCGATCGATTTTGCAATATCATGATAAAAAAAACTTTAGTTATTATATTCATTTTTTATTGTTTATTTTGTGTATGTCGGCACTGTTGCACATATTTAATGATATAATCACTGTTTTTTGTCCATTTTACTAAGTTCAAAGTCACTTATTTACACTTTTGTTCGTCCGCACTTTTTTCTTATTTCTTTGCTTGATTAATGTTTTTAGTCCTTTTCCCCAATATATGTTACGATTCACTTATTTAGACTTCCACTACACTTAATTTTGCTAAATAATTTTACTTATTTCTATATTTTTGTGAATTTTATCGCGGAGCCGATGTTTACCGTGGCTCAGTAGCGCCCTCTCTTCCTTCCGAGCCTTACCATGATATAATTGTAAATATCTATACATCTATACATATAAATAAAATTGGAGTGTCTATTTTTAATATTGAAAAAACCGTTTTTACTACATGCATTTGAATAATAGGGGTTAAAGTATGAAATTGCCGTTTCATTGTAATAGGTACTTCGAATTGACATAGAACCTTCATGGTTTGAGATTTTTGAATGAAAATTTTTCCACATGGTACCTTTGTAGTTCTTCATTTAAAAATGTGCAACATTCGATTATCGACTTTCAGTTGTTTTTTTTATTCAGCTTAGACAAGAAAGACGAATACTTCGAAAAATCGAGTGATTTTTGAATACGAGTTCCGACGCGGAACTAACGCGGCAGAAACAGCTCGCAATATCAATGTTGCGTTTGGAGAGGGGACTGCTAATGAACGCACCGTGCGATTTTGGTTTAAACGCTTTCGTGATGGAAACTTTGATTTGAAGAACGAACCACGAGGAAGGCCGTCCACACAGGTGAATAACAATGAATTGAAAGACATGGTGGAAGCCGATCCGAGCCAAACTACCCAGGAATTAGCTGCATGGTTTAACGTTACCTTACCAACAATATTGACTCATTTGCGTCAAATCAATAAAATAAAAAAATGTGAAAAATGGGTACCTCATGATTTGACTGATCTGCAGAAAGAAATGCGTGTTGAAACTTGTGTTGCCTTGTTGAATCGATACAGAAATGAAGGAATATTGGATCGAATTGTGACATGTGATGAAAAGTGGATTCTTTACGATAACCGTAAGCGAAAAATGCAATGGCTGACCCCAGGTGAAACGCCACAACAGTGTCCTAAAGCAAAGCTTACCAATAAAAAGGTAATGGTAACTGTTTGGTGGTCTCAGCATGGTGTTATTCACTATAGCTTTCTACGATCTGGTCAAGCAATAACGGCAGATGTCTACTGTGCCGAACTCCGAACAATGATAGCAAAACTAGCAGTGAAACAGCCCCGACTCATGAATCGATCTTCACCATTATTGCTCCATGATAACGCGAGACCTCATACAGCACGAGAAACCGTTTTAACTCTACAGGAACTGCAATTAGAAACTATCCGTCACCCTCCGTATTCGCCAGACCTTGCTCCAACAGACTACCATTATTTTCGTGATTTGGACAATTTTCTATGTGATAAAAAGTTTTCTTCTCAGGAGGCAGTACAAAATGCTTTCACACAGTTTGTCGAATCTAGATCACCAGAGTTCTATCGCAAAGGCATAAATGACCTTCCTACTAGATGGCAGCAATGTATAGATAATAATGGTAATTATTTTGATTAAATAAATACGTTAAATAATAAAAAAAAACGAATTTCAATTTGTCAGTACAAATCGGCAATTTCATACTTTAACCCCTAATATAATACGGTACATAGCACCAAAATAACATTTTTTTACAATTTTTGTCTGTCTGTCTGTCTGTCTGTTTGTTCCGGCTAATCTCTGAAATGGCTGGACCGATTTTGACGGGACTTTTGTTGGCAGGTGGCTGATGTAATAAGGAATAATTTAGGCTACTTTTATTTTAGAAAAATTGCGTTGCCTCAACACTAAGCGATAACCGACAGGGCGGAGCTGCGGGCAACAGCTAGTTATAAATAATTACGGTTTGTTGAGTCTCTCACGAGATTCAAATGTATTGGAGAAATAAACAAAATAGTTAACAAAATAAACCAGTTTAGATTCGTACCCTGGCGACGAACAATATTTATTTATGCGTATGCAGTTAATTCACATGGGAGAATAGAAGCCTACAGGAGGGAATCAAATGATAACAAACTGGCCTACGAACAACCGGTATAGTAAACAACTGAGTCAATGATATAATAACTTAAGATGAGAGTGGACTGCAATATTAGTTGTGAAGAGCATAATTGTATAGGCGTTTTTCTTGAGAAATATGAACAACTAGCTTTTGGCCGCGGCTCCGCCCACGTGGATGTCGGCTATCGCGACCAAACATAGCCTATGTCCTTACTCAAGGTCTAATCTACACCTATACCAAATTTCATCAAAATCGGTTCAGTGGTTTAGGCGTGAAAGCGTAACATACAGAGAGACAAACAGAGTTACTTTCGCAATTATAATATTAGTATGGATAATACTAATTTGCACACATACATACATAAGGTCACGCCTTTTTCCCAGTAGTATTCCCAGTAGGCAGAGACCACTTCTTTCCACTTGCTACGATCCTGACACACCTTTTTCGCTTCTCCTACTTTCATAAGCGTTTTCATATAAGCGCGTAGGTTCTGGGTACTTTTGACCTGGCCTTTACTTAAGACGTCTTCGATTTGATCGAAGAACGTTCGCCTAGGTCGCCCCTTACCGACTCGCCCATTCACTCTCGCCTCATAAATCTGTTTCGTCAATCTACTTTCACTCATCCTTTCTACGTGTCCAAACCATCTAAGCATCCCTTTCTCTATCTTTGTCACTACATCTTCTACCACACCACAACGTTCCCTTATCACACTGTTCCTCACTTTATCTACTAAAGTTACTCCAGCTATACTTCTCAGACTTCTCATTTCCGCAGCATTAATCTTACTTTCGTGCTTCTTCTGCCATACCCAACATTCACTACCATACATAAGTGTTGGAACCAGCACTCCTCTATGTACAGCCAGTCGTGCCTTTTTAGACACGTTCTGGCTGCTCATAAAGTTATGCAGGGCCCCATTCACTTTGTTTCCTGCCAACACTCTTCGTTCAATATCACAGTCATACTTTCCGTCTCTCGTAAACTTTGATCCCAAGTACACAAACTCTTTCACTTGTTCCACTTTTTCTCCTTCTATCAGAATCGTACAGTCCGTCATATTTTCTTCTCTTTCAAAAACCATTACTTTCGTCTTACTTACGTTCACTTTCATGCCTTTGCTTTTTAGGGCGCCATGCATAATATTAACCATCGCCTGTAACTCCCCCACCGATGATGCTAATATAACCTGGTCATCAGCGTATAGGAGGCATTTGACAGTCAAATCACTCATTCTTAATCCACATGTCCTATCTTTCAAATCTTTCAGGCAGTTGTCTATGTATAAGTTGAACAGCCCCGGTGAGGCTACACAGCCCTGTCGAACACCTCTCTCGATGTTAAAACAGTCCGTGTAAGCCCCGTTTACCCTGACACATGCACTGGAACCCTCGTAGAGTGATTTCAATGCCCGTATCAAGTTTTTGCTCACCCCATACACAGACAATGTCGACCACAATTCATTCCTCATTACCATATCATAGGCCTTTTCCAAGTCCACGAAGGCGCAATAGACCTTTTGGCTTTTAGCCAAGAATTTTTCGGCTATGCTTCGCAAGGAAAAGACCTGATCCATGCATCCCATTCCTCTACTGAATCCCGCTTGTACATCCCATATTTTATTTTCAGTTTCATTCATCATTCTTCCAATCAGGATCTTTGCATACAGTTTGCCGACGATGCTGGCTCAATACCTATTTAATATCCAGGCAAATTTGCTATTAAATAAGTAAAACTTAAAAGAAAGTTGATTTGAAGATAAAATAGTTTAATGATCTAATTATATCTGTTACAGTTTTGTCTTCACCGCTACTATCTGCTTCTACACAAATTTCAAATAATGTATTCCAATAAAACTCAGTTCTAATTACTATATAAATGGTTCTTTTGTTTATTTAAAAATACTGTCCATTCCCGATTCTGTATTGATGGTCCTTTTTTCGAATTCTGACCACTTTATATTAACAGTCAGTATTAGGCTACTGTAGAACCAAATAAGGTTGATATTCGCTTGCACTGCAATTAAAGGCGAGTTATCTCACGTCGCTGGAACAGATTTATATTCAATTTAACTTTTCGCTGTTGGGTGGCCACTGGTTCCGATAAATAACGCGGTGATGGGCGGTTCCTCGTTGTGGAAAGCTTCTACTCTTGGTCCTCAGTACCGATATCGGACACAGAATGGCTGTAACATCGCTCGTTATGGACACTTCTTTTCTGTGTTCACGTGTTACCATTACAGTTTAGGAGATTGATTAAACAGAATATTATACGCACCTCTATTTATTCTAGAGAGATGTATTGTTTTTAATATAAAGTATTGTTATTTCGTTGATCATGAGGCAGTTTAACTATCTTGTGAAAAATGCTCGCTCCCTATAGGGCAAGCATTTTTTCACGCGCTTTGTCTGATACTGAATAGCCCAATCCAATGACTAGCTTGGACGATTCTTAAGGGAACAGATATAGTGGTTCCTGTATTCTAACACAGTTCCTTTTAGAGTTCACGTTCAGGTAATGCTCAATATCTAATAAAAAATCAGAGGACTTAGTTTTTTTTAATATTAGATACCTCAGTTTTACTTCCCCTCGCCTGATGGTAAGCTAAAGGTAAAGTCTCAGGAAAGCGGATCAAAAAAGAGGTTAATAAAGATGCCTACTATGCTGTTAAATTTGTCCTGTATCGGGTGCAGACGACAAAACGACAGTGAATTTTCTTGGCTCTTAGTAAGAACGAGACTTCGATCTAAGGATTTAGACAACAATCACACTGGTAACGTACAAGTCACAATACCTATTTCCTACATTTTTCTTCGGAGGGCATGTTGTATCTAACGCACTCCACGCGAATAAATACCCCTGCTGTGTGATAAACTCGCCTCGTAGGAGGCCAGGGCTACTTGGTTACGTCATCGGAACGATCCCCCAGGGCGTGCCTGCATTGTGACGTGCCTCTGTACTAAACTTCAATAACTGGAGGACGTCCAAGCACGTTGATTACTCATTTCGTTTCATACTTACTTCAACTAAAATAATATTGCTGGAGAAGTTTTATAACTGAACCTTCAGCTGGACAAAACACTAATCATTTTAAACTTAATCATATTGCCGTTTTGAGCTAGTGGTAGTGGAATAAAATGTATATAGTTCATCCAAAACAAAGTCTTGGTTAATTCAAAAGCTTCATTCGGAGAACAAGTCAAAGTAGTCACTGAACTATGTGTGAAATGTGAGCGTGCATCAAAGAGATCAATCCAAAGCTTTTAATCAAAGCATACATTTGTACGTCTGTTCATAGAATAGCTATTAAATTAAAATCGTGTATTATGTTCTAGACCAGTGAGCCGAGTATATCTCGATTTCATTTCAATTTGGTGGCACGCTTAAATTGAAGAGATTCCGCGACGTTCTATTTATATTTGGTGTAGCTTAGAGTACATCACATTACTTTTGTAAACAATAAAAATGATAGGATTGTAATATCTACACTAGGTACTAGTATAAAGAGAAAAGATTTGTATGTTTGTAATGAATAAACTCAAAAACTACTGTGCCGATTTTAAAAATTCTTTCACCATTGAAAAGCTGCATTCAGCCAGAGTAACATAGGCTATATTGAATTACCGCGGGAACGTTTTTACTACCCGAGCGAAGCCGGGGTGGATCGCTAGTAAGATATATTTAAGAGGTTTAATCATAAAGGGTTAGTAAAACATGTGAAACTAAGGAATCTACCTGTCGCAGTTGAATAAAGAACATCCGATAAGTCAGGGCGACACTGGTAGTGATACTCCTCTTTAGTTTCCTTTATCCAAAGTCCAGCAATAAAATATGTATGTGCAGTCCCACTACACAACAATCATAAGAAGAGGTATCCGATAACTCAGTGAGTATAAGTAGTGACATACCTCTCTAGAGTCTCCAGTAATTTACCGGCTTCGTCGAAAATCGCGAGAGTCTTGTAGATCGTGACTGAGATCGAATATCAAGTGAGCATTTTAAAATTGCAAGTTTACAAAATTACAATCCACATGATTGAGAGGCAGAGAAAGAGAATTCTAGGTATAAATAGACTTCATTCCACGCTCTCCCTTCTGTGGTTTTTCAAAGCGAATACAATATGGAGTTATTCTAGAAGAGCATGAGAATGTGTAACTACTTCCCATCGCATCGACCATGAGTTTGTCTACTACCTAAAATTGGAATAAAAAGTTTCTTCAAAACTAAGAAATTCGAGTCAAACAGCTCTGAATCAGAATGGTAACTTTAATAGCTTTAATAGCATTTATATGGTGTATAAATACTCGTACTTATAAACATCAATATTGCTGAGATTGTTTAATATGTCGCCATACGTCAACGATTTTCAATAAAAGTGACGTTATATCCAATAATGTTAGACGAAATGAGTATTTGAGTACATGTACGTTATGAGAACTTAATGAATGTTGTGTATGTTGCAGTACATTAAGTTTTATGAACGTACTTTAAGTAGAACATTATGACAAATATTTTCATTTAATACTTCAATACTAATGGACGTACTCGTACTATATGCATTTATTGGGTTTCTATGTTTATTAGTGTCGAATGGGGAACAGCTCAAGACTTTTATCGTCTCGTGTGACACCCACCTATAGATAGAGGTGGGAGTTTTTCTTATTTATACAATGGAAATGGTTACTGTGCCCTATGGACGTGTGCAACACCAGGGGAGACACACTCATGCTGCCAACCCTATAAACACATAGTTTCTGTGCCATCAGTGCAGAATATAAAGCAGGAGTAGCCTTTGGTTTTTCTACTGACAGCACAAAATCTCTGGTGAGCTCTGGCTACGCTACTTACCACCGGGAACACAACACTAGATTATTATGGCCGCTGTAGGGCGGAGGTACTTCCCCAGCCGGACTGCTCAATTGGACTAAAATACCATCAGGTCCTCCCTCCTTAAAACTTACTGCTTCATACAGTAAGATTTGTATTTTACTTTACCGCGTAGTTAAAACACATCTACTTGTCGAGTCTGTAAAAAAAACAGAGTTTCTGTGCCGCCCAGTTTCATTTAAAGTTTGCAGTCCCTCCCCGACATCCTTCGCCTCTTTCTTCCTCCTCCTACTTCCCAAGATTAATTTTATGTTAACCTTTACAGGATCGACTGCCATCTGACGCTCTAAATCTGCCAGTTAGCCCTGAGCTTCGTTCATTAATCAGCGTACCCATTTGCTGGTGAGGTTTTTTTGAGACCAAAAGACTTTGTAGGGGTTCCTATGCATACTTATAGGATTTAAGATAGCAAAACAATACTTTAGCATAAACTATCAAACATGCACGGGCCATCTCACGTCGTGGAGCAAGAATAAAATAACAAATGAAACAAAGTTTGTACAGGCAAATTTATTTAGTTTACCTGATCCAACTTGAGGAACAGTTGGGGAACTAGTTTTTGAGCTTCGCGGAACTCGATTTGGGACCGAGCAAGTAAGTAGGTATTTGTCATAACGTAACATATAATACCATTGATATATACACACTAGATTAGCAATGGCCGCACCAAAATCAATGCCACCACAGGTCTGACCACGGTCATATCTGAGGCGACTTCAGTTTAGTCGACGTCACACAGTTCTGTCACACGTCCGAACTGAACCGAGCGCGCTAAAATGGTGAAATGCGCAGTAAAATCTTGTGATTCTAAGTCCTACATGCACAAAAATCAAAAGGAATTAGTTTTCACGCGTAACTATACTATTTATACATTGATATTGACGCAAATACCGCTATAATCCAGTTTTAAAATTAATAATTATGATTGCCATACAGTGTTAACGCTAAAACATCGTTTTGGTTTACCCACATTATTAGGAGAATTAGGAATTATGTAAATTATAGAATAATATTTTCTTTTCTTACTTAGGGAACTTGAAGTAAACTCGCGAGTGCATAATCCAAGTACCTTTAAATTTATATTGAGATCATACATAATTTAGGCTATATATACGTTGAACACAAATCAGTTTACAACAAGGTCTTATAGTAATGACCTTCACACACGTTAAATAATGTCAAAATACAAATACAAATAGCATCACGTTCTCGGGCTCCCTTGCAACAACAACTAGAAGCACGCGTACCCTTCGAGACGCTCTGGCTGCTATTGACTAGACCTAGAGTATAGTTGACTTGTGCATCGTCTGTCGCGAGCGCAGGCGCCTCGGATTGAGGTGAGTAGGGAGTTAAGAGGCCACCGCACGCGCGTATGTTGTATTGTCAGTAGGTATGGTAGGATATGATACTTGTATAAGAACATTAGGAATACTTTGATAAAAAAATATACGTTTTTTATAAGGTAAAAGCACCAATGGTGGACACAGAGCATAACCTTTATTGTAAGAAAAGTAACTATTTTGTTTATATGAATATTTACTTAAAGTACATCTAATGGCATATATAATACATGTTCAAAAATTCGCAATTTGCTGTCGTAAGTAAATTTTGAATTGGAGGCAGTTGTCTCTGAAGATTTTTGTTAAGTTTTTTAATAGGTGTATTTTTTTTTATTTATTATTAATGATGTTATAAATATGTAAATTGTTGACCTACGTAGATATTGGCGCTTTTACCTTACATAGTTGTGACCCGATAGTCAACACTTTCTAAAAGTTCCCTTTATTTAAAGAAAAGCAACCATTCGGTTTATAGGACTATTGACTTAAAAGATGCTTATTGGTATCTATTAAGCATGTTCGAAAATTCGCAACACCATCGCCGGCAAATTTTGAATTAGAGACCATTATAACCTAAGATTTTTGTTAAGGGAACAAATTTTTTTAATAGATGTTTTTTTATTAATATGACGATGGGAGGGATGTTAAAAATAAGTAAATTCTTGACCTACTTAGACCATTGCCGTATTTCTATGGTTAGAATTTCAAACAGTTTTATGTGATTGTCCACTTTTGGTGATAAGGATCAAGTGTTTTATAATTGTATTTAAACTAAAAATATGTTAGTTTATAAAGATTTTATCTGCAAAAGTTAATGTCATAATGTTGCTGTTAGAATTGAGAAAAGACGTACCGACCATTCTTTTAAAAACATAAATTAAGTAATTTTGTATACCTATTGAAGTTTGATTTATGGACAAATGTGTCGGCCATTGGTGCTTTTACCTTAATGGACGAATCTTGGAGGCCGATATATTCAGTTGATTTCCTTTGGCACACTTTATTTTCGCAGGTGAAAAATCATAAGGCTTATATTTACATACATATACGTTTTACTTAAATAAAAACCTATTTTCAAATATAAATAAATTATTTCATAATGTACCAGTAGATACATACATACCTACATACCACTCAAAATCCGCAGTCTGATAAAAATAAACATTATATTAATGATTTTTATTACAAAATTGATTTAGAAATTCTATATTATTGTGGGTAAATATTCATACGTCTGTAAACACTGGCCCACGATCACATGTTAATACTTTTATCTTTGTCTAATCCCAGCGACATTGGTGTTCATGCCACGCGTGCGAGTGAGATATATATATTTACTTTCATCATCTTCAATAGTTAAGTAGTTATTCTCGTAGTTGCGCTTCTAAGCTCACAAGTGGCATCGCTTTTTGTGGCGGCGATTAGTACTGGTTTGCCACTCTAATTGTTTACCTCAGTGTATAATACACACACCGGCAGAATTAGCGGAACACAAAAAAGGAGAGTATAAAATAGTTATCTTTATTTTTAAACAAAGAATAATTAAACATGAAACAACAGTTAAATTAACATGTTTTGACATCATTTTGCAACACCATACTTAAAGTTTAAAAAAAAAAGACGGGTTGCACTCTGGGAGTGCCGACAGAAGTGAAAACTTTTTCTTTCTTTCTTTCTTCGTTAAATAAGTATATAGAAAAAGATAAAAAAACATACCATACCATACCTATAATACAGCGCCAATCATCATAGACCCTATCACTAATTTTCTGCTAATTTTCTATCAGAAGAAATTAATAATAAATTACAAAAAGATAAAATAATTACAAAAAGTAATAAATTACAAAAAGAAAAATAATCACAAAAAGTGTCAGAAGGTCAGGTTTGAACCCGGTACTATCTGAAACCATAAGGACTTATAGTCGAAGCGTTTACCTCTATGCTGCGAAGCTATTTATCGTATATTGCAAAACGGGCAGTCTATAGCTAATATTGTATGACGTCAGTCGTCGGTTACGGTCCAAAGGTCAAGCGATCCTGACGTGCGAGTTTAACAATTTTTACCCATCCAACGCCGCTAAAGAAGTTTTCACTTCAAAAACTTAACTAAACAAAATAATTTTTCTTAGATTTTTTGCAACATACCCAGACGGATGGAAACCTTAATCAGGGCACGAGGGGGAAACACTCGTTATTAAACATTCATTTAAATAATTTGAAACCGTCATAAAATCGTAAAATTTCAACTGTTTCTCTGTCACTACGAAATCTAATATTAATATTTTTCGGAAAGCCGACCCCAAGTGAGTTACTTGGGTTCGGTTTTCCAGTCTAACAGTGATGCGGATGAACTTCGATATTGTCCGTGTAGCGACTGCCATCTGACCTCCACAACGAATTGGCGATATCGAAGTTCGGTATTTAAACTAGTCGTACTTTTTATAAGAATCCAGCTATCCGTAACGACTGTCATAGATCTCCGTTTGGCAACTGGGACCGCGTTCTCTCCGAGGTACAGAAATACCAATTCAAATAGATGCGTACTCGTGCATACAAATATTTACACTGAGCAGGAAACGAAATCAGCAGGAATTACAATTTCTAGTTATTAGCACAGCTCTGCTTATCTTTCTAGACAAATATATGAGAGTATGTGAGAATTAGCCAAGTCAGACTTTGGGAATTTTTTTTTTTTTTTTTTTACGTGCGGGAAATCCCCACGGATACCCCCCCGTCGGAGCCGAAGGGGGAGGTTATGTCGGACTCGAACCGACTAAACCGCACGCCGTCTGTGGGTCGATGTGCTAGGCCGGAGGTGAGGTTGTCTTTTGACATATCCCTCGCACCCCGGCTGACCCAGGGCCATTCCTCTTGGTCTGGCCCTCCTCGGGAGGGGGGACCACGCTGTCCCCGACTCGCCCCGGTATGGGGGGGGGGGGCGCGCATCGTCCTACGATGCGCGCCGCCGCCGTGGCCTGCTTCTGCTAGGGTGACGAGTGGCTCCACCCGTCACCCTCAGGCCCGCGCTCATGGGGGGCGGAGGTCGGTTTGCGCCCTCCGACGCCCGAGCCGCCTTCGAACGCGGCCAGCGATGTCCGCGAGTCTTTCTCGCTCGCTGCGCCGCGCCCGCTCTACTGTCTCCTTTACGAGCATGACCTGCTCGCAGAAGGAGGCGCTGGCCGCCCACGCATCCGCGCAGCGGACCATCGCCGCGAGCAGGGTGGAGAGCGTGAGCACTCTCACCCCCAGGGCCGTCACAAGCTCCCGCCTCGGCTCTTCAAACGCCGGACACTCGGTGAGCGTGTGCAGCCCCGAGTCCACGCTCGCGTCGCAGTGATGGCACTCGGGCGTTGGCTCTATGCCCATCAGATGCAGGTACCGCCCGAAGTTACCGTGTCCGGTAATGACCTGCGTCTGACGGTACGAGAGGCCACCGTGTGGCCTCTCTAGCCACTCCCCCATGATGGGTCTTACCGCCGCAATCACGGCGTGCCCTGCGCGTGGTTGCTCAAGTCGTAGCTCCCACTCGGTCACCATGGCCCTGTGGAGCCGGGACTTCTCGGCCCGAATTTCTTCGGGCTCGGGATCGTGTCCCCGCACCCGCGCCTCCTTTCGGAACTGATAGAGTGCCGAAAGGGTCCTCGCTTCCAGGATCCACGGTGGCGATCCGGCCAGGAGACTCGCCGCTTCAAAGGATATCGTGCGGTACCCCCTGATGGTCCTGGAGGCCGTCGTCCTCTGCGCCGCGTGGAGCAGAGGCAGGAATCTGGCCCCCAGGGTGTCAGACTTTGGGCTACAATATTTTATTCAAAACTATACGAAGAAATTGAATTTGATGTCCATTTAGATCTCACTTCTTTTGTCGTTGAAATCAACAACCAAGGCATATAGCATAATATTGAACTTGGCTCTCATTTATGTTTTTAATGGGATTACAAGTATCTCTATTACTTTACGTGGTGAGCCAATTAGAGCAGGCATCCAACCGCTTTGTTACATTACAATCAGACATTACATTAGCGTCAGTAATGACAGTGCAATGGTACAGTCCCCAGGAGCATCAGCATTTAATTTGATCGATGATTGATTGATGATGCTCATTCAGCCACTGATGACCAATTTAGTTGTATCGAATGTCAGGACTGTTTATATACTGTGTTATTGGGTTTATCAAAAACGCCTCTAGAAGTTTCAAATCATTGTAACAATGCTTTATTTGAAAATAATATTCATTCAACTTAATTCGATACGCAACTGCGTTGAAAATGAAGTTATGTTGCAGTTTCAAATTTCGACGAATTCCGCGTGGTTCGCATCGAAATAGAAAACAATAGTCACAGCATCTGTTCCTCTGGGTATCACTCAGAGCCACTAGAGGTTAGGGATGTTCTCCTCTGATAGTTAACATTTAGACCACAAACCATAAGGCAACACAAGGCCTATTGCCACAGTGATGGACTGTGGCAATAGGCCTAGTGTTGTACAATAAACTTATAGATCCTAGTTAGCTATTAATAAGTACGTGAGTAGCTTTTTATCAGGCAAAAGTTTCCACGGAAACCCCCAAGCGTTGCGGCCCGAACAGAAAAATATTCTTAAAATCGCAAGTCGGGTTTCATCGTGGACGGTGGCCCAACACTGGATTTTTCTTGTACCCCGGAGAACGCGAGTTTACATATAAACATCAATGTGATTCTTCCAATGTTTTCGTTTAATATGAACGAAATTAATGGATGTAAAGATGCAATGTTTCCGATTTAAATTGCGTCCCTGAATCAGCAAGTTTAGCAGCCAGTTATAAAGTTGAAGCGCTTTATGGGACAGTTAGTGAGTTGGCGTAGTTAGTGATAATTAAGTAACCTCCTGTAGATACGTATGTAGTTCTGGGATTTTCCCTATGTCTGAGTACGCGAAACTACGGGCAAAAAACTGGTTAATCTGCCTCAAGGATCTATGTGCCACTGGCGTCCTGTCTCGGTCTTTTACTCCTTTAATTTCTATACATGAAATGCTATTTAATGTTCAGAAGTTCTGTGTCATCTTGCTGTTTGCTTAAAATTTTCACGAAGCAAACAGCTCAGTCGTAAATGTTTTGTAGCAGTTTGTAATGTTCAACTCCACGGATATTAAATGCATAAAGTTAAGCTTACCAAATGTTAAGAATATGGTGAGAATAATCCGTACGAAATGTTTGATCGTTAGGTATTACCATAGTTAAGTTTTAGGCAGTAAATGCTAGTGTCGTGATCCGAGAATATACTCGTGGTGATCCGAGAATATACTCATAAAGATTTTGTATGAGATTAGAATTTAATATTAAGTACTCTTCTTGCTCTAGCCATTTCTAGATGAAAGAGAAGAAATGAAATCCTGTTGGTATCACAAATACAAACGAATGCAAACACACTGTTAAAATTGTCTATCGGGGTACGGGGTTTATGGACTTACACTAACTTCATGAATCTCACTGTGTCGGTTACGCGTGCAATAATATTTATATAGGTTGAATGTAATCTATTCGAGTTGTCGCGTGTCGCTCTCTACTCATCGACTCTTGTAGTTTTTGCGGATTGATTTTATATTATTTTTACTAATATTATAAAAAGAAAAGATTTATTTATTTACAATACATGAACTCTAAAACTATTGAACTTTTATATGCCTTTATATATAGACGTACTACTATCTTGACAATGAACAGAATCAGTGACGCGGGTGAAACTGCTGAATAATGCTAGTTTCTAATAAGTTTGTAGCAACCTATAATATGAACTCCACGAGTCGTTTTATATAGATAGGTGAATAATGTGCGTAACTGTCTCACCTTGCTAAGACGAACGTTAATACAAAGTGTTCGCAAAGTCAAACGAGTCATATTTGTCAAAGTCGTGTCTCATTACTTGTAGTCGAAAATTTAATGGATAAATTATAGAAAACTTTATGATAACGAGCACCTAAATGTACAATTATATTATATTAAAATAAACTTGTCTGAATTTCCCTTTGCGAAGTCTCAATGTATACCTACGTAGTTAGCGAAATTGCAAATCAAGGTTTCCGTACTGGGCTGTACTTCTTATTACTCCCTTTTTAATGCCACTTAGCATACATATATACATGTACTCGGGCTTGTAAATCCACGAAGGGGTAGGCAGAGGTGTTTTAACACCCACGTTGCGCCTATTGCCGTCTAGAGGGTACTTTGTCTTAGGCAGTATGCTCACTGTCTGGTGGTGAACAATTCGATTCCTTAGTCGCATTTTACGACACCCACAGGAAGAGCTGGGGTGTCCCTATTCTAATCCATCGGAAAACAACACAGCAAACCACTTAAGTGCCATTTAGGTAGTAGACAAGCACACGGCCCACCTGATGATAAGTGCTTACCGTAGCCTATACACGTGTGCAACAGCGGTTCGACCTTTTACGGGTCGCCATGAGCCAGAACCGACACAACTTTCTTTCCACGCTGTCTTGGGATATATAAATTTGTCCAGGGTTAATTTGCTTGTAGCTAGCTGGCTACACCCGGAGCCTGAACTTCTAGATACATAACAGTAAATTTTACGATTAAATTAAATCATATTATAAGTTCCTAAAAGTTTGAAAGTGCCTCTAGCCATATTTAGATAAGTCCAAAAGTAATTCTTTGCTTAAGACAGGTACCTTCCAAATTGAGGTTGAGTTTCACTAGACAGATCAATTTAAGAAGCTTGTTAGCAAGTATGTATTAAGTATTTACTTACCACATGGAAGAACTAAGTACAGCGCTTTTCTGCAAGATATCAGTACAGTATTGCCAGCTGACCAACTCTTTGTGTACATTATTTAACTTTAAGATAGTACATAGCGAGCGTGCTTCACCTGCGGCTACATTATCACTTTCCATTAGGTGGTCACACGCAAAGGCTATTCATTATAAAAAACTAAAATAAACTGTCCATTTATCAACTTTTCATACCAAGATTGCTGAACCGATTTTGTTGAACTGTAATACTATTAAAGTTATCACGGCATGTACCATGTAAGGTTTGGAGTTTACGGTATTTCGACGCTGTTGCAAGCACTATGATCATGAGAACAGTAATGTGAGTGACCATGAAAGTTTAAATATCAAAACCACCACTATACTCTTCTACATGGGTGGCTGTGCAGCTGTCTATCGTAATAGTTTTTTTTCATTCTAATACTTCATAACCCACCTAATGATCTTGATAAGAAAACAGTGGAACAAGTTACCTAAAAGTACTGAATAATTGAGGACATCTGTCTCTTAATGTAATTTCTCATTTAGAGAATTTCTCATTGATATAGATTTATTCTTCAAATTCATCGTTACGAAGCTACTCAAAATGCAAATATGTTGATATGCCTTTATGGCGGAACTTAAGTTCATTAGCATCGGAATCTTAGAGCGCAGCTGTTGCGACTTGCGACTGGGGAAGTTGGCGGCGGCTGTACAACCGTATGTGAGTTATGTTCGCTGATACTTCCCGACTGGGCTGTTACACGGGAATAACTTTCCTAATATCATCTCATATGATAATTTGTTATAAACTTACTAAGCTATTATGAAACTGAATTGACTCTTGAATAAGTTTTTATAGCACAGAATGGTACGAAGGAAGATTGCTTTCAGTTAAAAGTGAAGAGAAAGTTATGAGCAAAATGCTAAAGGATGACACATGTTCATAAAATTTCTCCACAGTTAATATTTTTATTCTATTATTTGTATCTACTAACAAATTTCATTTAAATCGCAATACCATTAGTAGGTAGTGCTCCGGAAAGGAAGAAAAAGCAGAGCTCTGATGGGATCACTTTGTTGTCCGTCTGTTGAGATCTTTTTGAGGTATTTAGTTGAAATTAATACTGCGGTCAACTTCGTCTAATTCAGCTAGCTTTTTCAGGTTGTAAGTAAGTTTGTTCGAATAAGTAACGAGAAGTTTATATTTAGACAGCATGTTATACTTAATTGGCATAATAAAAGCGAACTCGTTCGAATTCAACAAAGAGCTCGCATTTTTAGTGAACCATAAATCAGATTTAAACATTATGTACCTAGTAAAACCACATTGTTAAGAAGTCATGTAAACTGACCCTCAAATAAAGGGAGAACAAAAGGGTAAGGAACTCAGAATATTCCAAGATCCCAGTGCTGCGAGACATCACGTAATTTCTGACGAACGAAATGTTTGCTATTGAGTACCTAGTCTTATGTGTCTCACTATGGGCCTCTTAAACAACCTCAAAGTCGCTCAGCGAGCTATGGAAAGGGCTATGCTCGGTATTTATCTCGTCAGAAATGGTGATATCCGTAGGAGAACAAAAGTAATCGACGTAGCCCAGCGAATAAGCTTGTTGAAGTGGCAGTGGGCGCGCAGAACAGATGGCCGATGGAGCAAAAAAGTTCTGGAATAGAGACCGCGCACGGGCAAACGTAGGACGCCCAACGGCCAGGTGGAAGGACGACCTCTTCAAGGTCGCCGGGAAGCGCTGGATGCGGGCTGCTTTAGATCGTTCATTCTGGAAGTCTATGGGAGAGGCCTATGTTCAGCAGTGGACTGTGTGTGGCTGGTATGATGATGATGTACTATGACCGTATGCTTACCTGCTAGTTTGACCAGGCGGACAATTTCGAGGTATCAGTTAATCAAAGTACATTAAAATTCATGTAAATTCTTCGCACTAATTTTATATCATATTAGTCCAATATCTATTTTAAAACTTCTTACAAGAAGATGGACTGATCTAAGAGGCTATTCGTCCCCTAAAGTCAATTTGAATGCCCCTGTGGGTAAGAACGTGAGTGCATTATCCACACATATGAGAGTGAGTGAGACATAAATTAGTACATGTTGACCTCTCTCTTTCTCTTTTTAAAGTATCTAATTTTGTAATGTCCTGATTACCTGATGCCTGGACATTGACCGGCTGGTCAAACTAGCAGCCAGGCAAGTGATCATTGCACATACTAACACTATTCAACCGCACACATTTCGTTCATCAGGAAATACGGTATGTTTGGCAGCACTGGGATCTTGGTATATAATAACACATTTACATATGCCCGTCTTTTGATCTCCATAGAAGTCCATTTCTCATGATTCGCATTTTAGAAATGTAAAAATGTCATAATGTAGATCGGAACAACCTTCTAAATACCTTGGAACATTTTGAGAGGTTCAGTATGAATATATGCATATAATACCTATTTCGATTCTGAAAACTTATCTTAACGATAACTATCAAGAAGATTTCTGTATTATTTTATTTTTATCGGCCAGCTAAAGTTTCCAACGAGGACTGTGAAGCGTAAATAGATTCAGCTCACCCAGACCTTGTTAAAGCAACAGCGAGCTGTAACTTTTACGATTAAACTACAAAGCTTAAGGTTGGAAAACATTGTACTCGCGAGCTATACATTACAGGGGTTATTTCAAAGCACCAACAGGAATTTAATGTAATACCTGTTTTTAAGTATAGCGTAAGTGTATAATATTTTAAGCAAGACAAACAATTTGTAATAATACTAAGAATTACGATTATAAACACTTCGAAACTAGCAAGTTTTCCCTGAATACCTACTTTGCATATTTACACGTAAGTGTAGATCCTACATAAACGTAAAAGGTCATAAGTGAGATATAAGTTATCAGCGATATGACACTAATGTACAAGAAATAAGGGAGCGAATTTCAATCGTTAACGAACACAAACATTTCGAGTAAATGTATTAGAGCTTGTCGAGTTCGCAACTCGACAAAAACACGACTCGCTCGAACTCTCAAGTTAATTGGCAACTGTTTACACAGAGCTAATTAATATATTATCGTTAGAGGACAGACACTGTCTGCTGCTGTCAATGTAGGGGGCGTTGAGGAGGATTTTATATATATATTTATGTACCACTGAGGTACTACCGTTTGTTATAAAGGCAAGGGTAACCTAAACTGATTACCACTGCTAACATTAAATGAGAAATAATTTAAAGTAGAAATGATTTTTTCATATGTAACACAAATAAAGTGAAAAAAAGGTTTCTACATTGTAAAAGTGTTGTTTTCTACTGGTCTTTTCATCTACTTCAATGAAATTAGGTTCAAGAGGAGAAAGTTCAAGTCAGTGGTTCAGTTTTTAACAATACCAGTATACTATACTATACCTGAGTACTAACGATATCCCGGTGAGGTTAGTTACTACTATCTATCATAATGGCTCAATAATTGTAACCCGTCTACAGGTCTTTAATGTCTCTAACTTTTTAAAGAGTTACATATCATAAATGAAAATTTATAATCGTCATTGTCATCAAGCGCTTGGTGTGGTCTACCCATTAAAAGTTTGTCATTAGACGATACAGACAAGTCCGTAATTGCTACGAAACCAAAACCTTATCTTCATCAATCTTTGTAAAAAACTTTAGGTAATGGCTTCACAAACTCTCTAAAAGGTTGAAGCCGGGACCGTGATAAGACAAAAACTTTCTTAATCTTTTGATCACCAGGAAACAGTTCTTTTTTATATTTTGGCGCCATATAGTTGAAAAATTATTATAATTTTTGATAGCCCCATTCGTAATTATATTGATCTTAATCGATATTTTTTTTTGTGGAATGGTACTGCATACGTATAATTGAAAACTTTGGAAAGCGTTTCCCTTCTTTTGAATTAGGTATTTTTAGTTTTTTAGTAACTATTAACTATTTTTAATTGGAAACAGTAAACGTAAAACGGTTTCCTCAAATTGTCAGTAATGCTTTATGTTTGTATTTCAACCATTACTGCAATAGTGCATTGGTCCAACCAAATCAAACTATACTTATACATATATTTTAATATTTATATGCATAATCAGAGTAGAGATGTACAATATTATACACATTTTGTTGCTTATGTTTCACTTCTACACAAAGCAATATATTAATGTTTTTACTTAACAGAGAGCGATCTTGTCGTCAGTATACTGGATACGATCACTGAGAAGTTCTGAGAATTTCCTAAAAGAAAAACTCATTAACATTTTGCCCAACCCGTCATGCACTGCAACCACCTTCACTACTGCAGCTCTGCCGAGTTGTATTCTTGGAAGTTTATTTATATTGCCGCAATTCGTGGTAAGATCTATTGTATTCTTGTGAAAGTGCCTCCTGAACTAAAGAAAACTTGCTCCAAACAACTTTTAGACAGAATTGACGAAAAAAATCTTATAGCATTCAGTTCACAAAACTGCAAGTTTAGTATGCTCCGCAACGTCATAGTGACGACTATACTGCTGGAGTATTCTACAATTCAGTTAAGTTTTTAGTTGGAATTAAAACCCGAGACAACATACGGTTTAGTTGGTCCACCTCTTTGCTGCTTTCCACTATCGTTATTAGGCATCAAAGAAACATAATAAAAAAATGTGGTGTAACGAAGTCTTGAATGATATTCTCGTGTGTGGCCTAAAGCGATATTTCTCCCGAACTTACTGCCATAAAGCAGGCTTACAGATTGCCTCATTGTGCCCTGTCTGACGAGTTATGAACTCACGTATGAACTAGGAACGAGCGCATATTCTTGGTGAGCTGCTAAAAATATACGACCGTGTATTGCTGGCGTGGCGTGTCATAACTGCGATGTATATGTCTGTTTGTTACAGAGCCTCTGATTCTATTTATTGGAATTGTTTTTTGTGTGCTCAGATTTCCGTCTATAATATCATGATGTAGGATTGTTTCGGTTTAGGAATTTAACTCGTCTGAGATACGTTTGTTCTCTGATCTGTTTGGCGTGATGTTCAGGCGTTTGATTGCTACGTTAGGGTTTGAACCCTGTTTAGAACAAGTATTTATGCATAACTGCTTGATTGGATTTATGTAAAAAAAATTGAAATAAATATGTTGAAAATACGACAGATTTACTAGTAGGTATTGAATATATCTATAATCCACGTCATGACTCTTTCATCAGCTTGATGGTGCCAATATGACGGCCTCTGGGGCGTAGGAGTATTTGACTGTTTTGCAGGAGGTGCGGGTTCGATTCCCACCCAATTTTTTTTATTTTTGTATTGATCTGGGTATTTCTATGTATGATATTTATTGCTTACTTATACATGAAATGAAATATTGATTCAAACTAATATTAGCACTAAGCGGTCATCAAACTCGTGACTGCTCATGAAGTCTCTACTGCCACACCTAACGGGTCATATTGTAACGATGCAAATCGTCTATTGTAGTTTGAATTATTATTTACACATTTAGTCGATTAGTATCGACCTAAAAATTATATTTTAGCTACATTTTTAATCTGCCGTTCTATCAGTACATTTCATTTGTCTCTGACCGTTTGATTGTCTCTGGCCGTGTGCGATATACTATTAGCCTGATACACTTAATGGCTGCCGTTCACCGATGATGTAAAACTAGTGCTAATATGTAGCCCCGGAGAGGCAATTTCGCCATATCTAACATCACCAGAAGGCTGGTCATGTAGGCCCGCCCACTGGCTGATGTCTGGGGGAGGCTATAAAAGCCACTGCAGCCTCATTCGAGTCCTTTTCTCTGGACATCAGCTTTCTTCTGCCAAGGCTTGGGTGTGACAGAGCGGCCACGCGACCAGAAAGGCGTCAGCGCGGCACGTGCCCCACCAGTTCTCGGCGGCGGAAGAGCTAAGTGTCCACCACCAACTTCGCACCGCGGGCTGTTCAGATTCCACAAAATTTAATTCCTTTTGTCGACTGGAGATGCTGTACTCCACGCCCTAATAATTATAAATTGTAAAATCTAATCTGATTATAATATTGTTGTTAAACAGTTCCTAGTAAAACTTTTTATTTCTCTCTGCTCTACCGTGTAACTAAAGCAAAGTACCTTCTTAAATTTAACCTATCAAACTAAACATCAATGTTTCATAGATTTCATAAATTTATTAAAATTATGGTATTTATTTGAAAAATTAGATTTAGAATTTTGTTGTTTTGAGTTAGAAGACTGCTTATTATAGGCAAATTCAGGGGCTAAGGTATCTGAAGTTTTTCTAGGGGGTTCATGGAATTGTTTTAACCTAGACTGAATACTTTCATAGTTCCTACAGATATTCTGTAGACTAGCAATATCTGTGATGCCAGCAGAAGAAGCGAGAGTACTAGCATAACAGGGACAGATGTTGTGCAAAAGGATTTCCAATTTATCTTCCTCGGCTAAGGATTTATCTAGCCGAGAGAACATGCCATGCATAATGGACAAATATATGGTTATATTTTCGAACTCCCCCTGCGTACGAGATCTTATCTCCGACATTAAGCGGTAGTCGTAGTCGGAAATGCTAAAATCCTGCTTGAGCAGTTCAGCTACGTCAGACCAAGTCTGAACTCGCGGCCTTATGCATCGGAACCAATGTAATGCATCGTCCGTGAAAATCTCGTAAGCAAACGACAGTAATTTATCCTGAGGAATACCACGACTTAGGACAAATTCATCAACCTTCTGGATAAATGCACGAACACAAGTCTTTCCTGAGTATTTTAGCTTGGAAAGCTCGGAATAAACTTTCCTGTCGCAAGCGTCATTGACAGGAGTCTCTGGCACTTGCACTGAAAAGGAATCACTAGATTTGCCCTCTTTCACTTGTAACGCTAACAATTCACCATACTGCAATCTAAAGTTGTCTATATAAGCTCCAATACATTTGTCGATCTCTGGCTGTGTGCGATCGATCCTGTTAAGTCTATGATAGATATGATGAAGTAAAGTCTCCGTACGAGCCAGTAAGTTCCTGTCAAAGTCTGACTTTAAGTTTACTAAATTCTGAGAAGACTTCGACAGAGAATCACCAACAGCCTTGAGATCCTCGGCTGGTTCGAGGTGTGAAGTTAAAATGTCTTCAGAAGGAAAACGTTGTGCCAACTCAGCAATCTGTTTTCTGAGTTCACAAACAGGGTCTGACCCAGATCCGCCTCGAACGGCAACCTCATACCCAAGCTCTGCCTTTTGCAATGAGAGGAACTTAATAGCGTAAGAAGGCATAATGGTACTGGTGAGAATCACTAACACACAGTGCACACAAAAATTAATAAATTAATTGACTTACCAGTGGTAAATAAAGAATGAAAATTATTAACAGTAATGAACTGTTCACCTGTTAGGGTTAATAACCTAAAAGATGTGAATCCCAATAGTTTAACTATTGGTCTAATGCTATAAGCACTAGCAAAATAAATATAAGTGCTGAAATAAAACACTTAAATGTTTAAAATATACAACACAAGTTGTACAATGATAGCAAATGCTAGCATGTGAAAATTAGCACTACAACAAAACACTTGTTGAAAACACTTCACTAACACTTGGACTAAGCTTTACACCTGGTAAGTCAATGGAAATGTTAAAAATAAAATAAAATAAAATAAGTACTCACGGGCTGTTCCATCCAATTATATTATTAACTGAAAGAATCCATTATTGGGCGCCATTGAAACATTGATGTTTAGTTTGATAGGTTAAATTTAAGAAGGTACTTTGCTTTAGTTAGACGGTAGAGCAGAGAGAAATAAAAAGTTTTACTAGGAACTGTTTAACAACAATATAATCAGATTAGATTTACAATTTATAATTATTAGGGCGTGGAGTACAGCATCTCCAGTCGACAAAAGGAATTAAATTTTGTGGAATCTGAACAGCCCGCGGTGCGAAGTTGGTGGTGGACACTTAGCTCTTCCGCCGCCGAGAACTGGTGGGGCACGTGCCGCGCTGACGCCTTTCTGGTCGCGTGGCCGCTCTGTCACACCCAAGCCTTGGCAGAAGAAAGCTGATGTCCAGAGAAAAGGACTCGAATGAGGCTGCAGTGGCTTTTATAGCCTCCCCCAGACATCAGCCAGTGGGCGGGCCTACATGACCAGCCTTCTGGTGATGTTAGATATGGCGAAATTGCCTCTCCGGGGCTACATATTAGCACTAGTTTTACATCATCGGTGAACGGCAGCCATTAAGTGTATCAGGCTAATAGTAAATCGCACACGGCCAGAGACAATCAAACGGTCAGAGACAAATGAAATGTACTGATAGAGCGGCAGATTAAAAATGTAGCTAAAATATAATTTTTAGGTCGATACTAATCGACTAAATGTGTAAATAATAATTCAAACTACAATAGACGATTTGCATCGTTACAATATTTCCTATGACGCATTACTAGAAGCATTTATGATTTACTATCCCTGTATCTCTCGTGTTTGTTAACAAAATAAGTAGATACATATTCAATACAGTACAATATACCCACGTCGTATATTTGGGAGGTTGTTCCGCCCGAGCGCGCCGGTGAAGCCTGCGATACGCTGGAACTTTACATTCGCTTGCGATCAGTGAAGTACGAGAGCGCCTGCCGCCCGGGAATGAACAATTGAATGAACCTTTCATTAAACCAAGTCTCTGCGTCGTCTCAGTGACTGTGGTGGTCAAGAAGTCAGCCTTACCATCGAGATGTCTCAGGTTCGAATTCTGGCCATTACACTACCGACGCCATGAACTCACTCCTAAAACAAGTTATTTAGCATAGTTGAAGGCGTTAGGAGGAATACTGGTAATTTCAATAACCAGTATTCTCTCTCTAAAAATATACTAACAGTGTATACGAACTGCTATGGAATATACTTATATGACTTACATTTCATAGGTGTATGCAGTTGCAAGCTGTATGCAATTCCCTATCGTATTATAAATAATTCGATCTTACCGAAAGTTTAATTACTCATGTGTCATAAATGTTGTGGTCATTGGTGATTGTCAAGTGAAAGATTGAATAACTATAATAATGATATATAACTACATAATCTCTTCATTGTTGTATTAAAGTATATAATCATAGATTTAATTTTTGGTAAATGAATTGTTAATAGAATGGTAAATTATTTTTTATTTTTTTTTGTTGTACGCCGAAAAGCGCTTTTGTCACCCGAGCAAACGATGTTTCACGGAAATTGTAAACGTATTTGGCACTCACAGGACAGGCTTTGCCTAGTGTGGGGTCACAGTATGAAACCCAACATTGTAACATTTTATTTGGCAATACATGAATATTATTATTTTTATTTATAAAAATCACTTTTTTCTTCATGGTTATAAAAAATAACTACGAAGGCTAATGCGGGAGCGGGGCGAATTTTCTGTCTTATTTCTAAGTGGCATACCATCGTACGAATAACCTAATCATTAGCCAGCCAGTTCATTAAATATTATAACAAACGCTGTGGCTGAATGTCGTTCCGTTCGTTAATTGAACGGCGCGTTAATAGGCTAGGCGGTTAATTAAATGGCTGATTAAGGCGCTTACACTTCGGGCCATTTTAAAGTGATAAAACTCTCGAATGTTTATATAAAAGTTTACTTATAATAACATTGTACTTTTGTATCAAGATGAGAGCCACTCGAGTGAGTGAAGAGATAAGTAAAGAAGCTTCACGGGTGAGTGGATGTTCACTCGCCGTATGTTTGTGACTTGTTCCCGCCGTGACGGCTCAGCGGACCCGGCTGACTTCGGACAGCTTATATCCTGGATTAACACATGAGATATTTTTATTTCGAAAAAAATGGGCAGCGGCATGCAGCCGTGTCATTTCTATATCATTTACTTTATAGATCCTCGAAGCAGACTACGTAAAACTAAAGTTAACAATGTAAATGGCTACGATGTATTTGAACCCTGAAGAAACCATAAAAGCACATAAACAACATATTAATTAAGTAGACAATAAGTTACAGTCTGTAGACTCTCGTAAGTTAGTGAATGACTTTCTTGTCAATGAAATAATCGCCACTCTAGTCTTCCTTCGTTAATTTCTTTACCTTCTGATATAATTCGACTTCATATCTTTTCCTTTATCAGTTGAGCAGACGTTCTCCTTTCCTTTTTTTTCAACTTACCTTTAATTCCCTATTAAAAATAAATCACGTCATATCATGTGATAAATCTTTTTTTCTCTTCGGTTTTCGATTTTCCCCAAAACCGACATTCTTTTTCTCTTTACTCCGTACTCTTTCGTTCACTATCCTTTTCGTCCCGCGACTGTAGTCTAGTCGGACTTAATTAACTTTTATCTCCTACATTTATTTTATACTTTGCAATGCTAAAGAACATAAAAGCTCTAAACAAAAATAAATAAATTATGCAAGTTTGTTTACACCTTCCTTCCTGGTGTCGCGCAGTGCAATCTAATTATGTGAAACAAGTCGCCGCTTGCGGCGCAGTATAGTGTGAAACTGCGAAGAGGGCGTCTTACCGTAGATGTGGCAACCCCCTGATAACTGACCGGGTCTTCCGACTGTCATCATATTAGTCCCGGTGGTAACAGAGGCCCTCACCAATTTTATTGTGGTCGTATTTTTCAGAATAAGGTTCAAATGAAATCTATAGGAGGAGAATTAGTAAGCGGATCCCAGGCTCCAAGATAGAACACGTTAAGATGGTGGCTCGATAAGGACGTTCTATTTCTGGCTTCCCAAACGTTGAACAGATATAAAAGAAAAATAAAATGAACAGAAATAAGTTACCTTCTCCCACAAACCAGTTCTTGCATACCTCCAGCACGTGGACTCGCAGTACGAATAAAAAAGTTGTGTTTTATTATTACAGCGTTGCTTGTTGGTTCAATTTTGAAATTCAATTTAGATTTTAACTTGAAGCTGAATTGTATCAAGCGCTCGACCGCTGCGCTTAATGAGCTGTATTTGTACAACGATATATTCGTCTGAGGGTATTTTTACATTTATTTTGAACTTTTATCTCGCTTTTGTCATGTTTTATAGGGGTACTATGCGAAGTGGTAGGCAAATAGTAGGATAGGAATTAATTAGCAAACATCATAGTAAACGCCTTAATTCCACGCATTCATTCAATTTTTCATTCTTCTTCAGAACCGTAGCTCTCGTACCATTTATGTAAAACAGAAAATCAAGAAAACTTTCATAAAAATCAACCTAACGGTGGTGGTAGGCTAGGCAGTTTGTGATTTTATTAAAGGGCCAGAGGAAGAAACTGCTCTGTTCAGAGCATATTTTCACCATTTCAATTTTAGTGTAGCCACATCGTCGTGAACGTGCCTGAAGATATCGTCACAAAACTAAAAGAACATACATTGTTAGACGCGACACAAGTGAGATCATATCATAATTGTCACTCTTGTCGCAGCTAACACTGCACGTCCATAAAAGGTATTCAAAGTATAATATTCCACAGAATAAAAGCGCATGTTTGGTAAAACATAACTGTCATTCTCGATAATTTTATTAGAACACAGCTGCAAGCCTTAGCTCGTTCTCTAAAATCCATTAGTCACCTCTCACAAAAATGAAATTAATGAAGCTTAAAGTGTAAGTAAATGATTGATTCAATTTAAAAATAACAAAATTCACGATGTCGTCATATTTAATTTGTTCGATATGCGGATTAAAAAAGCTTGTTGGTGAAGAAAATATACGTATTTAATTTCCTTGAGTGTCTGAACCAGAGCCTTCGATTTATGAGTCGCGTTTATAAAAGTAATTCTTTTCATTTTGTTGAAAGTGTTCCGTCATTGTGGTGTTCGCAAGCTTAGTGAACGAAATTTAATAATTTTTTTGTTGACGCTCGACAGAATGAATGATGTTTATTGAAAAATGAAGCAGGGGTAATGATACCGGGGGTTTTTCTCGGAGTATTTGAATGGGAAAAGGGCTGAGGCTGTATTGTTTTAGGCCGGACAGAAAGATGAATCGGACTATTTGTTCCTAAGCTTTAAAACGTTATACAGTTGGTATGAAACGGAGTCGTAAATTTTCCAATATTAGCTGCTAAGTCAATATTTCTGTTATTAGTTAAATAATTGTGAAGTAAATCTGGGTGACGAAAAGAAGATCTAGGAAAACGATGTAGAGTAAATGAGAAAATATGCCCAAATACTTTAGGCAGTTGACTTGCACCCCTATCTACCACTCCAGGGATTTATAGGCGTCAATATATATGTAGTCTCTTATCTCATGCTTTATGGTGTTAACCATTTCATAGGATTTCGGGCGTCAATCGGGAATGTTAACAAATTTGACAAACCATATTAATGGTGGGTCCAATGGTTTTTAAAGTTTACAGCTCTTTATCCAATCGACCTAGAAGTATTTAAGTAACGCATTCAACATAATTGCAAGGGGTATTGGAAAACGTCCTACCAACTGTGAAAGTATTTTTAGTTAAGACATAGTTTACTAACTTGTTTCCTTTTTCTGGGCTTCGGTGAACGCAAAGTTTCTTCGGTTAGAATACGACTAGTCGCGCGAAGCGAATATTCGGGAAACTTTTATTCAATTTATAACGACAGCGAGTAAAAAATATCGCTTTAGTTTAAGTGTTATATGAAAGTCAACGTTACCCACTGCGATCCACAGACTGCATGCGTTTTAGTCGGTTTGTTTTGTTTTAGCGAAAGTTTGTAAGTATGGATGTTTGTTACTCTTTGACGTGAAAACTAATGAATGGATTTTAATGAATCTATACAAAAATATAGCTTATACATAAGAATAACACACAGGCTAAAATTTATAACGATAACCGATATTATAGCGATAGCCGATATCCACGCGGGGGAAGCCGCGGGCAAAGGTTAGTTATTTTATAAGTTTTGCGCAAATCCTAATTTCTATTTCGTTTTGCTTGATTTAAGCTTACATTTCTTGCCAGATACTGAGTTTAATTTTATTGAAAATAATTTTCAGATACCTATCTGAAATTAAACTTGAAATACCTACAATCGAGTGAACATCTGCTGAGACGTACTTAAGTAGCTGATTCTGTATAATGAATTCAATCAGGTGGCTATTATTTCAGATATTAAAAAGTAGGTAGTTGGCTAACCCACATTTTTTTTACCTAATGGTGTTATAATTACTCAGATGAGAAAGTAAAGTAAAAAATTAAATTCACTGTCACGTTAAGTGTTTAGGTTATTAGATGACGTATATAACTTACAATAAAGCATTTCATGCTGCAGGAGGTAGGACACGACACGGAAGTACCTCCTCCCTACAGAATACCGTGGCCATAATAACCTCGTTTTGTGTACCCGCGCACTGGAGAGTTTTTGTGCTGTCAGTGGGAAGACCTAAGGCCTGTCCTGCTTTATCTTCTACATTGACGGCACAGAAACTATGTTCTAACAGGGTCAGCAGCGCGAGTGTGCCGCCCCTGGTGTTGCACACGTCCATAGGCCACGGTAACAACTGCCAATTAGGTGGGCCGTGTGCTTGTGCCACCTAAGTGATATAAAAATAGAAGTTTATGCACCTGTCATATAAGAAGGGGTATTAAAACATGAGAGTCTGTTTATCGAATGTTTGGCGAAGCCGAATGCGATAATAGGTTGACTCGAGTGTTTCAATACCTAAGTTTTATGCAGTTTTGTACACTACTTTATCTTCACTCATAGGAAAAATTGAAATTAAACAAAGTTTTTTGACTTTTCGGGCAGGAGACTTTCAGTTAACGCCGATACCGCGTCTAGAATATCTGGCGGAGTGAAAACCTCGCCGTCACTACTTTCTTTTCCAATCATATTTTAATCAATTAAAGGGATTTTAGTAAACTTTTTGGAATCCCGAATACAAAAACACGATCGGCAAAAACAATGTATGGGAACCGCGGGCAATTAAGTTCAGTTCAGTTCAGTTCAGTTCTTGGTTTATGGCTGGCTTGCATATTGCTGCGACTCTGCCAGTGTCAACGTCCAGGAGTGTCATAAACTTCAAGATAAAGTGATCGGTTCAAAAATAATTAATTAATAATTTGTAGAGAAAAAAAAACAGCAGTAAGTAGTGATCTAAATAGCAAAAACTAATCATCAAATCTTTATGCATCAAATGTTCAGAAGAAATGGGGGGAAAAAACAAATAAAGAAGAGGGGAGTGGAGGAATGCGCATGCCTGCGCCTTTTTTCATATTCAGCCTAAAACCATAGACTAGTTTAATGAATAAAAAAAAGAAAGCGGTACTATAATGAGTTTTAGGATACATTTAGCGGTACTATAATAAGTTTTATTTTTAATTTTATGTATATGCGTTTATAAAATGCCTTTGTATAGAATCGTCTTAGAATTCGTAATTCGAATTATTCGAATTCAGTGTAGAGAAAAGTATTTTATGAACATTTCAGAGCTTTCATATAGTTGCTATGGCAAGTAAATGGAGGCTCACTATTATGTGTGTTGAACACTGACAACCGGCCCGGCCCCGGCTCTTCTTTGAAGTTTCTTACTTTAGTTTATCTTTGTTTGTCCCTCACGCGCTCCTATATCATTCGTCCGATTGGGATGAAACTTTGTTTAGCTGTTGTGCACATGCCCGTGAAGGTACCTAACGTTTAAAAACAGAAAAAGAGGTAACATTTTTCTTTGCTATTGCTTGTTTATTTCTTTTCAGTCAAAGGATTTCGTAGAAAATAATAATATTCATTGCAATATTTTAGAACTAGGGAAAAACTTTTCGGTATGACATTATTTAGAAGATTTGCAAAGATCATTTTTTATTGGTCAAAAAACCTCTTAAAATTAAGGAGGTTGCTATTAGCATATCTCGACATAAAATCGTCTGCTATCCTCGTTCATATGTGCACTACCTGTATGGAATTTCTGATTCCTAGTTCGCAACACTCGGGAGGTTATTCCAAGGATAAAAAGTCTATGTGAGGTTTTAGAATACAATCATCCTATTCACTAAAACATCCGAACACCTTCATACATTTTCCTATTTATAATGATAGTTTGAAGGAAGATTTGATCAACATCACGAGCAGACATGATATTGTAAAAATACTAAGCTATCTCAAGACCTAGCTGGAAGCTAGTAGGCGCATGTTAGCATTCACTTAGTTAAGTTATCTAGTTATGCGAGAGCACGATCCCGGCGAGAGTTAAATCCGTAGCTTTTAGGGCTCGACAGGGGAGAATATAGGATATATTACTTGGCTCGGAAAAAGAAATGATTTTAGGCATAAATAGCAAAATTATAAAGCATTGCAAATTAAAATATCTACAAGTACTAGTTATGAAGAAAACAATATTATGTACCTAGTACACCGCCCGATATAAACACATTACTGTACTACGTCCGATATATGATGTGATTGATGTGAAGTCCTTAACGTTATGGAATGTTTACGACATGAAAACTGCAAGGGTAAATATCAATGTTAGTTTATTTTATTCACAATTGTATTAAAAAAACGTCGTATGATACACGTGTGTGTTGTTGACTA
This sequence comes from Eilema caniola, assembly GCA_949126895.1. Taxonomy (NCBI): domain Eukaryota; kingdom Metazoa; phylum Arthropoda; class Insecta; order Lepidoptera; family Erebidae; genus Eilema; species Eilema caniola. The sequence goes on from OX421462.1 coordinate 1,307,705, forward strand.
CCGTCTTCGGCTCTCTTTAAACTCTCACCTAGCGGCTGGGTCTCAATGGCGCCTCAGCGGTTATCACCAACTTTACACACTTGTAATCTACTATTGTATAGAACAGTCCCTTTATCGATGAAGGTTTTAGGTTATGTTGTTATGAGCAGTGTTTTTTATAAATCGGACACGTCAATTTGTCTTTACTTCGACTGATGGTAAGCGGAAGGCAAAGTCTCAGGAAAGAGGGCCACCATAATAGACATGTGCTATGTATATATTATATAAAGTTTCAAAATATGCCAAGGGCAAAGCCGGGGTGGGTCAGCTAGTAAGTGGTAAAAATACAGTAGCATAATATGAAACTTTCAAAATTTAACCACTTAAAGGTATTGCACCGTAAAATGGAAAATGAAGAATGTTAGTAACTTGTCTTCACTCGTGTGGAATACTAGTCCTGTTAGGTAAAGCCACGTGAATTTATTTTCCTCTTTTTTTCTATCTTCTTTATGCCAGGTATTTTTTTACCTATTCCTTAACTTGTGAACCGGCTGTGAAGATTCTAACACTCTTCACAGCAGCAGATTGTTAGTCAAGTGTTACTTTATGAATAAAAACATTAGAATCTGAATTAAAGCGAATGTTAATAATAACAAACAAAAGACTACAGCAAATGGCGGTTTTTGAGAAACTATTTACAAGCAAACGTTATATTTTTGTTAAATTATTCGGTAGATTTTCCTCAGCATTTAGCGACAATGAGATTTAGCGCGGTTACGCGGGTCACTGTGCATTTTTGTGGTGAGCTCGTTAGTGCGCGGGGTTTTGTTCGCTGTTTTATCGGCTTACGAGAATGCTAGTTTGTAGAGATGTGGAGCTTGGGCAGAACCAGTAGTAATATGCGGTTCTGATGAAAATTTACTTAAAATTTGGAAAAACACACTTGCTTATAAAGTGGCTCTAATTTCATGTCAATTGGGCACATAATGACACCTTTGATCAAACTGTGGCTTGTTGATTGTTATAATTCACAGGTGATTTATAGATTCTTCTTTTAAATTTTGTCGGTTAAGTTGCTTTTTCTTAAAAAAAACAGTTTCGACAAAAAAAGGTTGTATTCAAAAGTACAAATAAATTAATATACTTCCTACTTGGTCATTTCATAAAACTTAAACTTTTAAATAAATAATTTTAACTTGTACGTATTAAAACAAAAGTTTCAATCAATAATCCTAATTTAATAATAATAACTTTTGATGTCTCTGTAAAAACTTTTATATCCCCATTTAGTCCGGGACAAATTAAAAAAAAAGAAACCTCTTTTAGTCTATGGCTCCAATTATTCTTTCCCGCTATTGCAAAAAAAATCACAACTTGTTTCCACTTTTGAAATTATAGTAATTGGTCAAATGCAAAGATGTTTTACACTACTCTAGCACAATTAAATATCTGCGATTGTTTGTCTGTATTTTAAATGAAGCTCGTACCGCATTTATTGCAAGCACTTGCCCGTGAACGGACTGAATTAGTGAAATCGTTCGGATGTAGGGCGTCGTCCACACTCATCTATCAGCGCGTGCGGTAATTGACGATGCTCATTAATAAAGGCTGTCGGAGTACCTCGTGCGAGGCCTGGCCACCGGACACGCCGCTGTCGCTGACGTGTGACGCCTGGCTGCCGTTGTGACTTTTTGCCAGTCTTGGATTTTCGATGTTTCCGATTGGGCTGGTAGTTAATAATAGCTCGTTTATATAACAGATCGAGGAAAAATTAACGAGATAGAAGGGTACAGTGCAAAGTGAGAAATTTTTAGTCACTCTGCTTGACACCACCTAGGGAGACTTAGAAACTTTTCGGACTCCATATTGCTAGTAAGAATTTCATAATAGAAATTTCAAACAAACTAATAGCTACTGCAGCAGTCTCACTATTAATTTATACACAAATACCTAATCCCACCCTATAATTACGATTAGTAACGACCCCCTATCGGAACAAACGTCTCATATAACACCAACCGCTAATATAATACACTAATAACACTGTTCTACAAGGGCTTCGAGCGTTACAGTTAGTTGTAATTATCACACATGCGAACGTGACTGAGACGCTCTGCGCGACGACACTTAACTACGTGAAGCACTTAAGTGCTTCGTTTTGCCTGGCGCATGTTAAAAGACTAGGTAGTTAAAGTGTGTGCTTCGTCATCGCGGCTCTGAGTAACTGAGAAATAAAGCGAGGATTTGAGTTGTCGCTTCGTTTTCAAACATTAGTGTCCCAGTTGAGTACTGCATTTGCAACGCGTGCTTGAAGAAACTCGATCCATTTCAGCTTGACAAAGCGCGATTTTAAGCTTGAGCTACACTGTTGCTGTTTCTAATTAAAATGCAGTAATGTTTACAGAAATTAAAGCGATTATTATGTAGCTAGATTTTTTATTTACATTACCTGATATTCCTCCAGGTTACACCGGCCGAGGTCACAGGTTAACTGGCTCAGTATTCTCTATCTCTATATTCTCTATCTACCCGCATTATACGGAATACCAATACCATCATCAACATAAAGACTTTTGGTCACGGACTACACACCAACAGTATCCGTATTTTGTAAGCAAGCCGTCGCGACATGCCCCACGTCGGTTTGCTTACAGAGTAGGGATACCATAATGTTTGGTGTTTTGCCGACATAATAGATGTTGTATTTATTAGAGAATACAGACCGTTGCATGATTTTCTATTTCTCTTGGTCATTTTTTATTTATTAATAAGTAAGTACCTAGAGATGCATCAACACCAAATATCATGGTTTCCCGCAGGTATGTAAAAACCTTGATACGAGAGAGAATTTTGTTTGAACCAGAAATCGAACTTAGAACTTCATGTTACATAGTCACCACATTGGAGATGGAACTTCAGATTAAAACACAATAATTACTATTTAAGTCTGTCGAAGGACCGATGGCCGTTGGAGCAGACGAGTCCTAGAGTGAAGACCGCGAGAAGGCAAACGAAGGGTAGGACGCCCCCTAGCCAGATGGACCGATGACCTGAAAAAGGTGGCTGGGACGGACTGGATGCGGAGGGCGGAGGATCGTACGATATGGCGCACATTGGGGGAGGCCTATGTCCAGCAGTGGACTGCAGTGGGCTAATTGATTGATTGATTGAATTACTACGATACATTAAAAACCTGCTCTGATTTGTCGATTATTCAAATGAACATTGATTTATTTAAATCGATTAAGATAGGAAAAAGTTGCTGAAAAAATGATCTTGATTCCTATCTTAATCGATTTGAAAAGTTAGCATAGTAAATGCTTTAAAATTTCATTCAATTGATTTATTTATTTTATGAAATTAAATATATTCAGGTCAAACATGGCAATTTTAATCATATTAAATCGTTACGTTAGTAGTAATCAGATTTTGTTTTATATTTAGTTTTCATTTATTTGCGTAGTTTGGAAAGCAACTAGTATTCCGTTGCCCTCAATTTTTATCCATGCAACAGGTAGAAATGTGTGTTAGGCAACGATAAACAGACATTTGATTGATTCACTTGAAAGATAAAACAAATAACAAATTGATTAAGATCATCAGTAGATTCGAGCAGTTGCATGAAATTCAAGCAAAAGAAAATGTTATTTTGTTTGGCGGACGACTGGCGCAAACAACTGCACTTATTTTTCTTTTTATTATAAAGTGTATCTGCATTTCATTGTTTGAATATTATAACGCTAGTCGCCTATACCTGTTTGCTTGTTTTCTAATGGAAGTGGCTATTCTGCAACATCAGCAAATGATTCGACTTAATGATAACAGTCATAGGAACATTTCTTCAAGGCGATTTTTTATACCACTAAGGTGGCAAGCAAGTGTAGAAAACCAAGCAGCACAACCCTTTTTAGTCATCCCACTTACACAAAACCCTCCAGTGAGCTCTGGGTACCCTACTCACCGCCGGGAACAGAACACGAGGTTATTATGGCCGCGGTATTTTGTAGGGCGGAGGTACTTCCCTGCCCTATCGGACTGCTCAATTGGACGGAAATACCGTCATGTCCTACCTCCTACTTTCGGTTCTTCGCCAGTCTTGTATGAAACACTTTGGAGCCATATCCGTTTTGCCAATATATTGGATTACACCGTGCAATTAGACCGTTTGTAAATTTTGTTGAAATATGACTTTACAGCAAACTGCCATCGAAAGTTAGCACGTTAGTTAATAAAGTGAAGGTGAGGCGTATTCGATTCACGGACAGAGCATCGATTAATTCAGAATGCACCCTTTGCAGAACAACAACAGTTGAACTATTCTGTCTGATTGTCTACATTGGAGAATGTGAGTTCACTCTCCACTCGTGATGGTGACATTATTAAAAAGTTGAGAACGAATTTTTGAACTAACTTTTTCTCGTAAGCTTATATTGAGAATACCAATATCATGTGACTGTACCTGAAGCATACCCGTTTTAGTAAACAAGACATCGTGAATAAAAAATATCTTTCAAAGAAGTATATAAAACCTGTTTCGCGTAGTTGGACAATTGGCTAATTACACCAGGTAGGTTAATTATTGTATTCGTCATGAAAAGTAATTGGTAAATTAGCAATAATTCAAGCAATTTGGGTTTCATCTCTGTTACCAATACGGTCAGTTTCAGGAAAGGAAAACGGTATACAGACATATCAATAGTGAACGTTCTTTACCCTGCTACACCACGCAACAAAGGTCCGAGCGATACACTGAAGCTATCCCCTTAAAGCGAAACTGCAACTCGTTGCTTGTTACTACATGGTGTAATGAGGTTTGCGCATTTGTGCACTACTACCTTTACAAAATATTTGCTAAACATACATTGCATAAGATGTTCTCGTTTCTTACCTAAAGAGTCGAAATTTATTTGTCAATTTCAGCTCATTGCATATAAGCTCTTAAAAACGAATGCAGCAGTAGACAAGAAACTTTATAGAATGTATAATATACCAGAGGTGCTAGTAGAGTGTATAAAACGAGAAGCTGTGGTGTTGGTAGCTGCCTTTTGCCATTTTGAATGAAAAAGTGTATTGACTTTATGAGATCACGTCTGTTCAACAAAATCCGTCGAAAAAAAAGAACCGAATAGTGCGATTCGGACTCGCGTACTGAGGATCTCGTAAACACCTATGTAGATTAAGAAATACATTTAAAGTTGCTTTTGGAAACTGGAGCTCCCAATAGAAATAGCAGTTAACGGAAATAACAATAGATTGACACTTTCTGCGGAGTCGTGGATACCGCGAATTGGTAAACAGATGCTACTGAAAAGCTTAGTTAGACTGACTGCTGAAGGTAGAGGATCGGGTATTGTACCGTAGGCTTATATAAAACAGTAGACCACAATGGTCTAAAAAATATTTATTAAAATAATGATAAGATTAGACATAGATGTAAATTAATAAAAGTAAATAGTAGTTTATAAAAAATGTAGTGTACCGTCACTAGGTGACTACCTACACAGGCAGAGACAGAGCTCCATCATATGTGTGTTCATAAAACCTCAGCTAAGTTGGTTCATTAAACGATCGTACGCGACATGTCGACAGCTTAATGCTTCACTAACGTGACGTTCATTTCCTACGTAAATGTTTGTGGAACTGCCTTACTGCAGTAAATGATAGCAGTTAAAATAGTGCTCTCGTCGTGTCCTCATCTTCTAAGCGTTGCCGAAGTCCGAATCGTCGATACGAAGTTTTATCCTTGGAGCCATGGGGTCAGTTAACAAGTTCATTTCCTTTCGACCATTTGAAAAGAATTACTGTTTTGTCTACTCCTTTAAAGTTGTGAGGCTATAGTAGTTGGCCTATTGTAGAATTGAATGATGAGTGTATGGGATGGGCACTTATTTTGACGTATATGCCGTTTGTGACAGTCAACGTTTAGCCACTTATACAGAGGGGTTGTGATGATTAGGATAGAGGAAGTTCTTTTTTTTGGATTACAAATCTATGGTTAATGGCAATAGGCTCGCCACCTATTACATTGGGACCTAAACATAAAACTGGCGAAATGTGGGTGCTAGCACCTCAGCCTGTTATGTTATGTACAAATCTATTTACACAGTGAAAAAACTTAAAATTTTAATTTTTCTGAGAAAATTGTATATTTTTTATATAGAACTTCAATATAGTGATACGCTGACAGGAAAGAGAGTCACCATTGCAGCCTCCAACAATGTTATAATATTATAGTCGCTCTCAGTATGGCAGCATCATCATATACTTTATCACGCCACGCTTATAGAACTCTTAATTTTAACCGAGATTACGAATTTGAACTTCAAAATTTCAATCATCCTCAGATAGCGCCGCTTAGGGCGGAACACACTTGCGTGCGCCACACTGGCGGCACTCAGCGGATTTGACAAAGCCCCTCAGTCGCACTCTCAGCCACTAATCCGCAGAGTGAGCTTTCTCGCACTGAATGTCGCAGCTGTAAGTAAGGATTAACACATTAGCTTATTTGATTACAATTATTAAGATGCTCTATTAATAGATATAAAATCTGAAGAAAAGTTCTTAGGCACATATACTGGCTTTGGGTTACATTTACATAAAGTGTACGTTTTTTACAATATGACCAGTTTCATAAATTTTAGGTCTAAAAAGTCAGAGCTTCATAACAGTGAAGATGAGCATATAGGATGAGCGAGCGCACAATCTAATCAGTTCTAAAACCACGATCGTGTTTAGTCGAGCTAATGAAGTGGCCAGCCACTTCATCGACTTAATTACGGCTGATCCGTTGAAGACAACTACGAGTATGTAGATACATGTTACACCTCACGCTGATCGGTTATAGCGGCTTCTAGTCAACCAATTGTAATCAAAAATTAGGCAGACGTTAAGATCTTGATCAATCTTTCTAATAAAAGGAACCGCATTGAAATTCATTTCATTTCCATTCAGTAGCTCATACGTCCTTTATCAAACAAACAGACAAGAATTTCGAAAAGTTGAATTCGGAATCGTAATCTGATATTAACCCAATATTATTTTAAGTACCTCTAATATACAGACGCAATTTATATGTGATTTGAAAACCTACAACCCGCTTGGGCTATAATATCACATGACTACATATATTTCAAACTACAGTCTCTTACCACCAATATTTATACTCTAACGTTAGAACACAAACTTCAAAACAATTCAGGGCGTCACTGTACAAGGAGATGGCGGTATAAATAATAAAATATCGATACTATTTTTCAAGGGAAAGGCGGCCCCGTTAAAATATTTAACGTCCATTATTCGGTTCTGAAAAATGCGGTCCCTTCCGCGTCCGTACTTTGTATGCAAATATGAACACTGAGTTAAGTTTTAAAACATACGGTCGGTTACCCGGGGCGTCTACGTATGGGCACGTGCACGGCGTGTACGGGTGGATATGGTTAGGTCAGGTGTGCTCACGAGATTCGTTTTGATTAAAAAACTTTGTTGAATATTAACAAAATATAATATTGCACTAACTGGACATATCTCGTAGATTCTAGAACCTAAACGAACATATTGATATTTTTCATTATACCCAGAAATACCCAGATATATAAAATATTTGCAATCAGCGGGGATCGTAACTGCAGCCCCTAACTCAGTCCACCAATCCACTAGACAAGAAGCTAGTTAAAATATTGAAATTGTTTATTCATTCCCATTGTTTGTGAAATTCAGAATACTTTTAATTTCCTCAATTAAAAATGATCTCAGAATAGATCTAACAAATCATTTTCAGTCGTTTAAAGTCTGGAAGAAAAAGGATTCAATTATACTTACAGGCATGATTGTAGGCGTATTAGAGAAAGCAACTAAAATAGTAAAAAATACCTACATTTTCTTCAATTAAATCATCTGGGCCTGTCAGACCTTACTTAAAGTATTTCAACTTCCTGTTAATAAGACTTCTTTGATATAGAAGCTAAGTGTCATATTATCACTTGCAGGTTCCTGTTGCCTGTTGATGACTAGTATTTAGTTGTATTTACTTCAGTGATTATTTGGACAAATTACGCAACGGCTTTAATAGAGACCATTAAAATTATGCCCAATTAAACTCGCTGTGTTCTTGTGAACACAGCGGGCATAAGACTTGTGTCTAGACAATTAATTGAGGTTGACCTACTCAACATTAAATTGGACTATTTTTATTATTTTTGGTTGTTGTGGTATTGACGTTCTTTAGTTATCAAAAAAACTGATGTGTGGAAGTTTTGAATAACTTAAAATACTCATATTCATAATTACATAATTATCACATGTAAGCTTTGAAGATTTTGTATAATTGTCATCAAGCTTTCACAGCATTTCATTTTATTTGCAATGCTTGTCTGTTTATTTGGGTCGAGTCTTGGAAGGTGACCTGTAAACTCTTAAAACAATAGACTTGTCACCTGAAGAGCGGCTGGGAAAGTAAAAAGTGCGAAAAGAGCAGTAAGAGTTCCCTGAACAAATGCTTCTTCTTTCTTCTTCTTTCTAGAGAATAAGTCAAGTCCGGTATTCAGATGTAAACAGTTTTAATCACTAAAAATTGTTGCGTTTGCACATTCAGTACGATACAAACTGTATCAGATACTAGCGATCCGCCCCGGCTTTGCACGGGTGGCAAAAACGTTCCCGTGGAAATTCAATATAGCCTATGTTAGGGTGAATGTAGCTTTCCAATGGTGAAAGAATTTTTAAATCGACACCGTAGTTTTTGAGTTTATTCATTACAAACATACAAAAATACAAATCTTTCCTCTTTATAATAGTAGTGTAGATGTAGATTGGTACAGCATAGTACTATCAATCTTACAACACAATGTGAGTATAAAAATACTCTGTTACAAACGCTGAGGGAACGCTCAAGACCTGGTCCCGTGTATCCCCGACGCGAGTGTAGCTCAACTGCTCGCATGTATAATACGTACATATTAGGTAGGCGTACAAAAGTGTGTGATAATACCCCGTTTATGACCTCCTTGATGCATTGTTGTTGTCTGACACGAACGAGAATAACACTCCATTTTTTACACATTTTCTTGACAGGTTTCTTTCAATAATATAACCAGCTTTGTGTGGGAGCAAAAATGACTACATCCTGTTCATTAAGCGCCTTGTATACACGTCATACACGTATTTATTTAGTCGATGTACTACACCCTGTGTGTTACAATAGCTTATGTATAAAGGTACATCTTCATGGATATATATATATTATATTATATTTTTATTTATTGCGAGTCTTGTTTGCTCTTTAGTCTTAAGTATCTGTATTAAGTGATAAAGATAACACTGGTTATGTTGTTTAGATACATGCGAGATACATCCGATAAATGGAATTAAAAAAAAAGACGGGTTGCCCTCCGGGAGTGCCGGCAGAAATGAAAACTTTTTCTTTCTTTGTTTCTTCGTTATATACAGAGAAAAAGATAAAAAGAACATACCATACCTATAATATAGCGCCAATCATACAACCTATCACTAATTTTCTACCAATTTTCTGTCAGAAGGAATTAATAAATTACAAACAGAAAAAATAATCACAAAAGTAATAAATTACAAAAAGAAAAATAATCACAAAAAGTGTCAGCAGCCCAGGTTCGAACCCGGTACTATCTGAAACCAAGTACTTACAGTCGAAGCGCTCACCGTTAGGCTAAGGAGTTTCTTATCATATTTTGCAAAATAACCAGTCTATAGTTAATGTTGTATGACGTCAGTCGCTGGTTACGGTTCAAAGGTCAAGTGATCCTGACGCGCGAGTTTAACAATTTTTACCCATCCAACGCCGCTAAAGAAGTTTTTACTACAAAAATTAAGACCAAAATAATCTTAAATCAATATTTAAAAATGATATTAACAACATTGAGAATATTTCCCCGAGAAAGGGACGACTGGTAGCGGGTTTAAATAAACATTATCATATACATTGTTGTATAATAATGAAATCTGCAACGTTATAGACAGCACGACTCTCCTGAATTTTGCATGGATATCTGAAAATATAGGTGAAACGTGACGGAATGATATAAGGGGGCACGTGCTCCGTCCAAAGGTGAACAGTGCCTCACCTGCAATACTTCTTATACCATCGGTGTGACGTCAAATTTTTCCACTTCTTTATTCATTTTTTTCTTATTTTTTAACTGAGTGCAGTTTAAATAAGAACTATTTCACCAGGTATTTTTTTCAATGATGTAATTTTATACAAATACGAGTACATATCTATCAATGCCTACATATATAACTTTAAAAGATCATCTGACCGTCACACGAGCCTTGATGCCTGATGGGTATGAAGGACCGCTTTGCATACAGATAGTATTCAATCAATCGGAACGCCGCCTGTGTCCATGTCAGAGACAATCTAATACCATTGACATTGTATATCAAAGTGAGCTGATATTGCCTTGAGCTTATGAGGAATTTACCAAAGGGGTACTAGTCACTACACACGAGAGACTATACAACTTGACACCCTTGTGTAGCTCTTTAAACTTGAAAAAACAAAATCAAGTCAAGTGGTGTCGCGCCAACCTGCCTAATGTTGGTTCATGGATTTTGTTGTAATCACAAGATGCCAAGTTTGCGTTTAGCCTACTGAAATTTTCATGAGCGTACCACCTTGCTTTTCGCTTATTGTTTTAAATAGGGTTGTCAACATCCGTAGACAATTTTGTCTTATATTTCTAAGGTAGCATACAAGCGCACCAGCATACCTAGCTGTAAGGTGTTCTCTGAAGCTACTATCGTATATGGCACTAGAAGTGAGAAGTGTAAAAAGAAGAAAGTAGAGATTTTTGAAATGGAAACACGACATAATAATATTTACTTACTTTGCACCGCATTGTCATTGCAGCTTCGAGCCAACCCTTGTTGTATGTCCCGAAAGCGATGGGATGTGCCCCTCATCGCTTATACTTTACTGTTACTCAATATTTTGACTTCTAACTTTAATCCTATTAATATTATTACTGAGAATATTTATAATTACGTTTGAGTGTTGCAATTGCGTATGAACGGTTTAACAGCTGAACACCTGGAGTCACTACCGAATACGAGGAAACTTGTTTACTTATTCCGCTAATAGGTTTTTGTAGAGATAAAAAAGGAAACGTAAACCTTCACAAATGAAGCATGATACTTCATTCAATCTGAGTTTTTCAATTCATCAAGTTGAGCTTGATTTTGTAGGTCGTCGTCACGCGCGTGAGGAGATTCAAAACAAAATGGCGAGCACAGCTTTGAGGAATTATTTGATAACACCCACTCACCAACCGCCGGTAGATTCACAGGGTTAGTGTCACAACTGAGTGTTGTGTTTACTAGCCATATTAATACACAAACATATTTTTACTTCACTGTAATGAGCCAAAAGATTTGAATGCAATTCAGAAACTTTATCCTAGTCGCGGGGAATACAGTAGGACGCAGCTGGTACACTATAAACGTTGACGGCGTTAAATTTTCGGTGTATTTAATGCTGTATTTAAATGGCTTGTTTTTGTTACTTCCAATGGGGAAGGAATATGTAATGAGCAATCACAAAGAGTATGAAACTTGGTTCCGTGCTCTCAACTTACATATCCTTCATAGACTTCACGTTATTTTTTATACAAATAGACTAGATTGGTAGGTGCCACCCACAAATGTTAGGACGATTAAAAGATTTGAAGTCGATTAAAATATATCTGAAGAAATAACAATTCAACCAACATATCTAAAACATTTGTGCATAGAAATTTATATTTTTACTAAACCCACAACTCTTAAAATGATAGTTGAAAGCAATACCATAGCATTGCACTTAGATCATGAAACCAGAATTTCATGAAAGTTAACAATAACAAAGACAACCCTATTTCCCAGCATTGTATTTCAAAACAACAATGTGTGGAGCGGTACAGTCGCGGCCATGTATCAACAAGTCGGAGTGCACCGGAGCGCGCGCCCAACGGCCTGTACACACTGAGTGAGTTTGTGAGCGAGTGACCGCCCGTGATTTCACTGCGACTTCAGACTCGTTGACTGTGGCTTGTTGTGTTGTTTCGGAACATCGTTGATTGAATAGCACATATTTAATACGGTATGAACATGCTTTGTAAAAATGAAGAACCGAGAAAGTCAAATTCTTCCTAAGACAAAATACCGAATCACCTTACTTCTCTAGTGGAGGTCATCGAGTAAGTTTAATGGAGTTTGATAATTGGGCCCAAGTTAACACTTACTGATCTACGGATGAGACTTTCTATTTTCTTATGGTACAATTAGATTTTTATTGATTAAAAACACAGCATGTAATTCTTTAACAACTTCACCGATTACCCTGCAGTGGAGGTTTTTTCAGACTCGAACCGACGCAAACGCAAGCCGTCTGTGGGTCGTAGGTTGCCGGAGGTGAGATTTTCACAAAACCACTTGATACTTATCTTGATAAGCTTAGATATTATATTTAGCAATAGCTGTTACCCGCGGCTCCGCCCGCGTGGTTGTCGGTTATCAATTAGTGTGGACTCAACGCTATTTTTCTAAAATAAAAGTAGCCTAAGTTACTCCTTATTACATCAACTACCTGCCAATGAAAATCCTGTCAAAATCGGTCTAGCCATTTTTTTAGATTAGCCGGAACAAATAGACAGACAGATAGACAAATAAAAATTCAAAAAAATGTTATTTTGGTATACGTACCGTATTATATTCATATGCACGTTATAAAAATTGTATTTATTTATATTTATTTATTTATGTGTATGGATAAGCTAATTACGATATTACCATAATTAATATTACAACGAGCAAAGCCGCAGCATGAAGCAACATCATGCGACCCGATTGCATCGTCGCATCGTCAGCGCTCCACGCCTCGTGTCGCGCTCAGCCTCGTGCCTGCGCCGTCAGCTAAATGCATTTCGCAACTTATTGTATTAGAATTCCGTAACAAATATATTTTATTAACACACTTTGGTACTAGCATCGTCCAAGTCTAGACTTAGTATTAATTATAAGTCCTAATTGTAACTGAATTTATTCAATTAAATTCTTTATATCTTCAATCTCAGTTTCTTTTAACTCCTCCGGCTGTCACCTACGTAATTGGCGCAGTCGGTAGGATACTCGCGGGTCTTTTCGCGAGCTTTACGGATCTCTAATATCGTAATCCGTGTTCGCGTGTCGCCCGGGTGGCTCCTAAGCCCCAGTTCGACTATCCTGAATCTACGAGAGCTGCAGCCACGTGGAGGAAGAGTATCCAGACATTGATACGCAGAGAAACGAGATGAAATTGTAAGTTGCACAAATTCATTCTTGTGTTGCTTTCCTTTACTGTGTAGTTTCCTATAAGCCCCAAAATTTTTCATCCTTGTAATTCCCGTACTAGCGAGTCTGAGCTAAGACAGACTCGCCGGCAAGTACAATTAGATATTAGTAGAAATATAGATTTAGACGACTTGAGTTTAGAATTAAATACCTTATTTAATAATAAGAAGATGGCTCACACCCCGTGTCAGGGATCTCGGCAGCGTGGCTTCGGTGGTTGGCGATAAATGAGTAACACCAAGATGAATTGTATGGTGGTTTTATTTTCTGCAACATACACTAACAAACAGTACAAATTAGGTAAGTATACGTCTTTTCTGTCGTTGTGTGGTTCGGCAACTGGCGGGCGGGGCGCGGCCGCCGGCGAGCGGCCGTGGTCGCGGGGCGCGCGCGACGATGCGGTGGCGCGGGGGGCGCGCGCGGCGATGCGGTGGCGCGGGGGGCGCGCGCGGCGATGTGCCGGAGCGGGAAGCGAATTGTGTTAACAAGCTCCAGCCCCAGCAAAAGGTAGGTAATGCTATTCTTCTTTGGTCAGTGGGCATATTCTATTGATTGCCCGTCTGAGGGTTCCCTTGCTGGTTTTCACATCAGCTACTCTGCATGCGCCGTCAGGTCCCGGATATACAGCCTCTACTCGGCCCAGTGGCCAACTGAGTGGTGATGGTGTTTCTTCTTTTATCAGAACCAGCTGACCAGGGTGTAGGTCTGGTTGACGCCTTTGCCACTTATAACGCTGCTGAAGTTCACAAATATATTCTTGGCACCATCGGCTCCAAAAGTGCTGTCTGGCTTGCTCGATTTTAGCGTATCTATGCAGCCTGTTGGGGTTGATGTTCTGCAGGTCTGGGCTTGGCAGCGCCGTTAGCGGTCTTCCGATCAAAAAGTGCCCGGGTGTGAGAGGGGAGAGATCGTTGGGATTGGACGATAAGGGACACAGGGGACGTGAATTGAGAATGGCTTCTATCTGACAGAAAAGCGTGGTCAGCTCCTCGAAGGTGCAATGTGTGTTCCCTAGTACGCGTTTCATGTGGTATTTTGCCGATTTTACAGCCGCCTCATACAGGCCTCCAAAATTTGGAGAGTATACAGGTGAGAATTTAAATTTTATACCGTCCTCCACAAATGCATCTGATACCGATTGTGAACTACTTTCAATGACTTTGTTTAACTCACGACTGGCCCCAACGAAATTTCTCCCATTATCGCAAAATATTTCCCGCGGCTTCCCGCGGCGGGATATAAAACGGCGAAGCGCCAGAATAAATGCCTCAGTGGTGAGGTCGCTTACTACTTCTAGGTGCACAGCCTTTGTTTTGAAGCATATAAAAATACAAAGATAGGATTTTACAACTCTGGCCCCTCTACCCTTTTTGGTGGCGACAAAGAAAGGTCCTGCAAAGTCTGTTCCTGTAATTTCAAATGGGAAACCTGGGACTATTCTTTGTGTTGGCAGATTACCCATGATCTGCTGTGCAACTGCTCCTTTCAGTCGTTTACATCTTATACAGTTGTTATAAACTTTTCGAGCTAACGTCCTTCCATTTACAGGCCAATATTTTTCACGAATGACTGAAAGGAGCAACTGGGGGGCCGCATGCATGAGCTTAGTATGATAATATTCGAATAAGAGTTTAGTGTAATGATGATTGGCGCTAAGAACAATAGGATGTTTCTTATTATAGTCATAGTCCGAGTTGTCTATTCTTCCTCCTACTCTTATCAAACCGTCGCTGTCTACACTTGGATTTAAGCTTGAAAGAGAAGATTTCATTAATTTGTTGTTATTCATTTCTGGAAAACTTTCTAGTTGCGCCATGCGGGCCAAAACTACCTCTGCTCTTTCAAGCTCATCTACTAACAGCGAACCGTACAGTTTATTATTTACGTTTCTTAAATTATTTATAAACCTGAATACGTAGGCACAAGTACTGCGAAGTCTTGTAAATTTTGAAAATTTTTTCATGTCTATTGCCATTACCGGCCTTGAGTTTGTACATATTGTGTGCACTTTGGTTTCAGGCAGCTCCACATTTACAGCATCCTGTAGTGGCCACAGAGTTTTGTCACCTTTGAGAAATCCTGGACCCGACCACCACATTGACAAGGACTGGATTTCTTCTGGCATGACGCCACGAGACGCTAGATCCGCGGGATTTTGTCCAGATGGTACATAAAACCATTCATTGTCAGTGGTCAGGTTCACAATCTCCACCACTCGGTGTGCAACAAATGTTTGCAATTTATGTGAAGGCATTTTTAACCATCCCAATACTATTTTTGAGTCGCACCAAAATGTTTTCTTTTGAATGCTACATCGTAATGACTTAGTGACTTTTGCACATAAACGAGCAGCCAACAATGCACCGCATAACTCAAGCTTTGGAATGGTTATAGTCTTCAGAGGGGCTACCCTTGCTTTGGCGCACAAAAGTTTGACTGTGTAGTGACCTAAGGTGTCACTGGATCTTAAATAAATACAGCTTGCATATGCTGCCTGCGAAGCATCAGAAAACGCGTGTATTTCTACATATACAGCATTGTTACAGATTGCATGTCGCGGAATTTTGATGCTCTGCAGACTGTTTATCTGTTGCAAAAACTTATTCCATTTTACACAAGTATCTTGAGGTATCTCCTCGTCCCAGTCCAGCTTTTGTGCCCATAATGATTGTAACAATATTTTACATACAATGGTACATGCACACAACAGTCCTAATGGATCAAATATACTAGAAGTTATGGAGAGAGTCGTGCGTTTGGTACATTTGCCTTGGTAAGTGTCTCCTCTCATCTTTTTTGCAGACATAAATATTACATCAGTGTTGGGATCCCATTCAATACCTAATGTATATGTCACATTCGATATTTTCAAATTATCTTGCTTATTACATGAATCCTTACATATTTCTTCTATAAATGGCAGGCAGTTGCTCTTAACCTTACGTAGGTTGAAACCTGCGCTGCAAAGGAGTGTGGTGACTTCTTTATGTACGTGTTTTAGTTGATTTTCATCGTTCTGTCCAGTGATTAAATCATCTATATAGAAATCATGAGAGATTATATTTTTAATCAACTCGTCGTCACACTCCCGAGCTATTTGCAGCAAACACCGCGTGCTGAGGAATGGAGCACAGGAGGTACCATATGTTACAGTATTTAGTTGCAGGTACCTCATGCGCCTCCCCTCCCCATCACGCCACAAAATCGTTTGCAGGTGCCTTTGAGATTCGTCAACCCATATTTGACGATACATTTTCTCTATATCTCCTGTTAATATAAATTTATGCTCTCTGAATCTTACAAGTATAGAGAATATGTCGTCTTGTATGGTTGGCCCTACCATAAGAATATCATTAAGTGATAGGCCGGAACGTGTCTTTGCCGAAGCATCAAATACCACACGGCATTTAGTAGTTTCTTTTTCGGTTTTTATCACTGGATGATGAGGCAAAAAGTTTGCATTTTCCGGTCTCTCCCTTTCTGATAAATGTCCTAGTGTTTCGTACACATTGATGAAGTCTACGTACTGTTCTTTTACGTCAGGTTGCCTCCTAAAACGATTCTCTAGTGAATCGAATCGTCTTTTGGAAATACAATATGAATCACCTAACTTATCAGGCGGGTCTTTTAGTGGCAACCTGACGCAAAATTTTCCATCTTCTAATCTTCGCACGTTTTCCACGAAGTGTTCTTCACATGCTTGCTCTTCTGCAGACCAGGATGCCTTCTCTGGAAGTTCTTCTATCTCCCAAAATTTTCTTAATTGGTTTCTAATTTCCTGGCTGAAATTACAGTATACATTTTGTTTGGATACATTATTTATACACATTGTAGGTCCTACCACTAACCAACCAAGATATGAATTCTGCAGTATTGGTTTATTATGTCCGATATTAATCTTTTCAGTGCATATAATTTCCCAAAATAAATCTGCGCCTATCAAGAGGTCTACCTTTGCAGGACGATAATAGTTTGGATCGGCTAAAGTCAAATTTTCTGGTATTTTGATCTCTGTCGCATCAATCTCTTGGCTGGGTAAGTGGCTGGTTATTTCTGGTACCACTATGGCATTTACTTCCTTACTGAAAGAATTGTTACATGATTTCATAATGACATTACAGCGTTCTAATGCATTGAATGAGATTCCGTTTATACCTGTGACACATACTGTGTCCACACTTTGTGCAGGAATTGATAATCTTTCCTTTAGCGACTGCGAAATGAAAGATGACTGGCTACCGCAGTCAAGCAGGCAACGTGCCTGTTGCATTTCTTTAGACTTGCTGTCTACTACAATATTTACAATTGCAGTCGATAAAAGAATTTGATTAGATATACAGGATGATAATGAAATCGGGTTTGCTACAGTTTCCTTGTTTTCTACAGTTTTTTGTACATTACTTGTTTTATGTAACAATGTATTATGTTTGCGATGGCAAGTTCTACAGCCCTTGGCCTTGCATTGCTGCGCAAAATGACCACGCCGAAGACAGTTAATGCATACTTTTAATTTTGATACTGTGCTGTTCCTGTCTTCGAGTGACATATTTTTAAACCTTTCACAAAAATACATGGAATGGTCCCCATCACAAATGAGACACAACTTTGACTTGGTTTCACATGCAGAAGCCACGAATGTTTTTTGCACTTTCTCTATACGTTTGTATTGTGGCTTCTCCATGGTTACAGATGACTTGTCGCCTTGGTTTGGCAAAGAAATATCTAAGATTGTAGCCCTGTTTCTTAAAAATTCATAAAATTGCTCGAGGGTTGGCTTATTTTCTAAATTGTTTTTGTACTCTTCCCACTTTGTACTCGTTACACTATCCAGTTTGCTTGAAAACAAAAACATTATTAAAGCGTCCCAATTACTAGTGGGCTCTCCTAATACACTCAGAGCTCTTAAATGTTTTGAGATGTGGTCAACTAAATTTCTTAAAGATTTTGCACATTCTTTATTAATCGGTTCAATATTCAATAATAACTTAAAATGAATGTTTGTTAGCTGCTTTGTATTATTAAATCTGTCACAGATAAGCTTCCAAGCAGTTGGATAATTTTCTGCTGATATTTCTAATGACTCAATGACTGAAGCTGCAACCACCGGTCAGTGAACCCTTTAAATACTGAAATTTGCTGATGTTACTCAGACCATCATTCTTATGAATCAATGCGTTGTAAGAGTCATGGAATTCTAACCATTTGTTAAAGCTTCCGTCAAATGTGGGTAGAGTGATTGTGGGTAATTTTATTTTTGTGTTACAGCTGGATGATTTATTAGAGCCCCGATTATGACTACTGCTGTCACGATCACCTTCTGGAGCTTTTTGTTCATGTTTATCAATTAATTCTCGAGCCAAGCCTATGAATTCATAAAATAAATCTTCAGTCTCCTCCCTGTCCGTATAAATTTCAGAAGAGTCTGAAGATTCATTCTCTAAAACTTCAATATCAGTTTGAATACTATCAAATTCTAGGAATAGTGTCTCAATTTTCTCTAACCGAACCTTTAATTCCTGAATTTGCTGTGATGTAATAACCTTTGAGTTCTGAAATTCGTTTACATATTTTTTAAATCCGGTTAAACGACCTTTAATTGAGCCACGTTTTACTCTGAGTTCTTTTAAATGTTTAGAATCTTCACCTTCGGTATCAGACATTGCGGAAGTACAGTAACAATAAAATAAATGAAACAAGAAATATGTATCAAGAAAAATATGTAAGATGACAACTACCTTAGTGGCTGCAAACCTGTTTACTGCATGAAGCGGCTGTTTGAATCGTTGCAAGCGCAGTGCCGCGCCCAGCAATCACATTATCAGGGTGAGGTACACGCTGGGCATGGCTGGTGCTGGCCGCGCACGCGTGATGACTCAAGGACACGACGCTCTGGAATTTTCGATGCGGCTACTTAGTAGCCGCGAAAAATGGTGATTATCTGACGCCTGATTTTGTCATGCGATACAGTACCTACCTACTTTCATGTTATTTATTAACTTTATGCTAAATTTGCGATAAATTATGACCCAAATGGTCTGAATGCGTATTAAATAAATGGAATGAGATCTCTTGCCAAGATTAGCACTATTATTTTTTTCTTAAATTTACATTGCACAATCAAAAAAGAGGAAAATACAGAGATACCTACACTTATACTGTTGATTGCGCATGCTGATAGTTGAACTTTTACGGGGTTATTCTTATTTGCAAAGAATCTACTACAGTTATTTTATAAGATTCTATTACTTACAATTGAGTTGCCGTACATACGAATACGTTGCACATTTTTATATAAGTACCTACACACTTTGTTACCAACGGAAAAAATTGCCACCTCCGCTGACGAATAGAAAAAAGACACAAAGAAATATGTAAAATTACAAGGAAAGATGTTACGGGATAAACGGGAACGAGCAACTTCCTTTTTGTTTGCCGATGTTTTCTTTCCAGAAGCTTCCAGGCTTCTCTTCAGACTTCGATGATCCAAAATGCCGGTCGCTGCGTCACTCCGGCGCAGCGTCCTGTCACGGTCGCCAAATTGTCAGGGATCTCGGCAGCGTGGCTTCGGTGGTTGGCGATAAATGAGTAACACCAAGATGAATTGTATGGTGGTTTTATTTTCTGCAACATACACTAACAAACAGTACAAATTAGGTAAGTATACGTCTTTTCTGTCGTTGTGTGGTTCGGCAACTGGCGGGCGGGGCGCGGCCGCCGGCGAGCGGCCGTGGTCGCGGGGCGCGCGCGGCGATGCGGTGGCGCGGGGGGCGCGCGCGGCGATGCGGTGGCGCGGGGGGCGCGCGCGGCGATGTGCCGGAGCGGGAAGCGAATTGTGTTAACACCCCGGACACAATTTTTAAGGCCTTACGCCCTGTACCCGATTTTGACGGGAACCCGAACGTTCTCACACGTTTTATTAAATTATGTGACCAAGTGGTGTACACTTACCTTAGCGCGGAACCTGGTAGCGAATTACCCAACCTATGTTTATTAAACGGGATCCTTAATAAAATTACTGGACCCGCCGCTAGTATTATAAACGCGAATGGTATTCCTGATAATTGGTTAGATGTTCGTAATGCACTCATTAATAATTTTGCCGACCAAAGGGACGAAACCGCCCTATATAACGACCTCTCTTTGGCCTCTCAGGGACAAAAGTCCCCACAGGAATTTTATGATCACTGCCAAACACTGTTCAGTACTATCATGACTTACGTTAGTCTTCACGAGACTATAGCCACTACCATCGAAGCTAAGCGTACACTATACAGGAAGCTCACTATGCAAGCTTTTGTTAGAGGATTACAGGAACCTCTTGGTTCACGAATTAGGTGAATGAGACCTGACACTATTGAGAAAGCTTTAGAATATGTTCAGGAGGAAATGAACATCATGTACTTGCAACAGCGTAACGATTTAACTACCAAGTCGCAGCCGACCCCTAGGGTCACACATTCGACTCCTGTGCACATTCCAAAATTTTCAAATAGCCATAGCCCATCCGCAGCATTCTGGCCTATACTCGCGATGCAAAGACCACAGCCCCAGCCGCCGCAACCTTTTAGGTTTGCGCCCCCACAAGTATTTAGGCCGAATCATATGCAGAACCAACCTTCACCTCAGGTACGTATGCCCACACGCACACAACACATGTTCAGTGCTAGACCCTCCAATTACAATCCCCAAAGTAACGTGTTCCGGTTGCCACCTAGGAACCAACCCAGTCAGCCAGTTGCCCCCAGACCGATGAGTGGAGTACAACATTTTAACCCTAGACCATTGCCACCTTCAAGCGGACCCCGCGTACATGATTGGCGTACTCAAGGCAACCCACCACCTACCAATTACTTCAAATCTCGTGAGATAAATGTCAACGAATGTTACGACGACAGTTATTATTACGATGACAGTTATTATTACGACTACAACTATGACTACTTTTCACATACTAATGACGAAACTTATGACTATACTTACTACAATGATTACGACACGACTTAAATACCGTATCAGCAGCAAGATCTTCCTATAGAATACCCTACTAATAACTCTAACGATAACGCTGCAAGTGGGAGTTCAAATTTTCAGACGGATCCGAAATCAAAAAAGCCAACATAGAAATAAATTTACAGACACAAAGACAGTTACCATATATATTCAAATAGCAAACCCTCCTTTAAAATTACTTATCGACACCGGTGCTAACCAATCTTTCTTAAGCCCGGAGGCCGTGCAAAACTATTTCCCTGATGTTCCTTTAGACTTTGATCCCTTTGAAGTAACTAATGTACACGCTACTACTAGAAATAACTACTCTATAACACTACCATGCTTTACTGAATTTAATGATCCGGATGGTATACGTCTCTTTGTCTACTAAGTTTCATGACTATTTCGATGGCCTTATAGGACTCGACTTAATGACCAAATGGGAAGCTAAAATAGATCTTAAGGACAAGACTCTGACTACACGATATATGGTTAACCCTATTAAAATGTATAACTCCCGAAATATTAACCTTTACGAAGACATTATCCCAGCAAAGAGTTGCAAGCTAGTTAGGCTACCGATAAACGCCCCGGATGGCGATGTAATTATTCCAGAACAACTGATTTGTAACTGCATCATAGTAGAATGCGTGACCACTGTAAGCAATAACCATGCCCCATTAGAAGTTTTCAACCCTACTGACAATGACATCATACTTTCACTAGACCACTCCATAAACGCAGACGTTTTCAACTTAGAATGTTCTCCCAAAGGTTCTACACGCGCCCAGGACATAGTCTCACGGTTACGAACCGACCATTCAAACGAAGAAGAGAAAGCTAACTTGATATCTTTGTGTTCTCAATACTCAGATGTCTTTTATATAGAAAACGAGACCCTAACTTTTACTAATGAAGTAAAGCACCGAATAAATACCACCGATGAAGTCCCAATTTATACAAAGAGCTATAGGTATCCTTTTATCCACCGTCAGGAAGTTAAAGATCAGATCGAAAAGATGCTTTCACAAGGTATCATAAGACCCTCAGAATCTGCATGGAGCTCACCTATCTGGGTAGTACCCAAAAAGGCCGACGCTTCAGGCAAGAAAAAATGGCGCCTCGTAGTAGATTTTCGTACATTAAACGAAAAAACCATAAACGATAAATACCCTATCCCGAACACATCCGATGTGCTAGATAAACTAGGAAAGTGTCAATACTTCACCACTTTAGATTTAGCTAGTGGTTTTTATCAAGTGCAAATGGACCCTACAGACATACAAAAAACAGCTTTTAACGTAGAGCAAGGTCAGTACGAGTTCCTTCGCATGCCAATGGGCCTGAAAAATTCCCCCTCCACGTTCCAACGTGTGATGGATAACATGCTTAAGGGGTTGCAAAACCAAATATGTCTGGTCTATCTTGATGATATCGTTGTGTATAGTACCAGTCTTCAGGAACACATGATAAATCTCGAAAAGGTATTCCAAAGACTAAGAGAGTCGAATTTTAAAGTTCAAATGGACAAATCAGAGTTCTTGAAGTTAGAAACAGCATACCTTGGACACGTTATCACGAGAGAAGGCGTTAAACCCAACCCAGACAAGGTATCGACTATAAAGAAATATCCCTTACCAAAAACGACTAAAGAAATAAAACAATTTTTAGGCTTACTAGGATACTATAGGAAATTTATCCCAGACTTCGCGAGAATCACTAAACCGATGACTCAATGCCTAAAGAAGAATAGGAAAATAATTTTAGATGAGGAATACATAGACTGTTTTGACAAATGCAAAAAACTACTGATTAACGACCCCATACTCCAATATCCCGACTTTGACAAAGACTTTGTTCTAACGACTGACGCTTCAAACTTCGCGATAGGAGCTATTTTGTCACAAGGGCAGATAGGTTCAGATAAGCCTATTTCTTACGCCTCTCGTACTTTTAACGAAAGTGAAATTAACTACAGCACTATCGAGAAGGAGTTGTTAGCAATAGTATGGGCCACAAAATACTTCCGACCTTACCTGTTTGGACGTAAGTTCAAAATTCTGATTGACCATAAGCCACTCCAGTGGATGATGAGTTTAAAAGAACCCAATTCTCGGTTAACTCGATGGCGACTGAAACTCAGCGAGTATGACTTTACCGTAATATATAAAAAAGGCAAAAGTAATACTAACGCCGACGCATTATCTAGAATCGAAATTCATAACGAAGAAATCAGCTCAATAATCCCAAACCCCACCGAAAAAGCTCTTACTTTAGATAATTCCGCCACTAGTATAGCCCACACAAGTCAGGAACATCCAATACTGGAAGTGCCCATCACGGACGAACCTCTCAATAAATTTCACCGTCAGTTAGTTATATCTATAGTAAATGACCTTACACGACGACCTGTAGTGACGAAACCATTCGAGACACATACCAGAGTACAACTGACAGAAAATAATCTTGAATCCGACTTAATAAATGCTATAAAAGAATATGTAAATCCTAAAGTTAAAACTGCTATTTTAATCAATCCCCCTTTAGCTATGTACAGAATTATACCAATCATTCAGGATAGATTTAGGAGTTCTTCGATGAAACTTGTACTTACCAGAATAGAATTAGAAAATGTAAAAGAATACCTCAAACAGCAGGAGATAATTAGACAGTACCATGACGGGAAAACTAACCATAGAGGCATTAATGAATGTTACCTCTCATTATCCAGAAAGTATTACTGGCCTAAAATGAGGGAGCACATAACGAAATACATAAATGAATGTAGTATTTGCGGTCAAAGCAAATATGACAGAAACCCAATTAAGCAGCAGTTTAACATAGTACCACCAGCCACCAAACCCTTAGAAATCATTCACGCAGATTTATTTACCGTGCAATCAGAAAAGTATATTACCTTTATAGATGTTTTCTCCAAGTATGGCCAAGCCTACCATTTAAGAGATGGCACTGCAATAAGCATATTACAAGCCCTTTTATTATTTTGCACTCATCACGGTCTTCCTCTTACAATAGTTACAGATAACGGAACCGAATTCACCAACCAACTCTTTGCCGAATTCCTGAGACTTCATAAAATAACTCACCATAAAACTTTACCTCATTCCCCCAACGACAATGGCAACATAGAACGTTTCCATTCAACCCTATTGGAACACCTCCGCATTCTTAAATTGCAGAATAAAGATGAACCAATAACTCACCTTATACCGTACGCTATAATAGCTTATAACAGTTCTATCCATAGTTTTACAAAATGTAGACCCTACGACATACTGAAAGGCCATTTTGATCCCAGGGATCCTATTGACATTGACGTGAACGAAAAACTACTCCAACAATATATAGTGACTCATAAGGCACAAATGAAGACTGTCTATGACATGATAAACGAGACTTCCTTAGCCGACAGAACTGCTCTCATAGAGTCCCGTAATAAATCTAGAGAATTAGAAATTGATTATCAACCCGAACAACAAGTTTTTATAAAAAAATCCTCTTGCTGAAAGGCAGAAGGTCGCTCCCCGTTACACACAAGACAAGGTATTAGCAAATCTCCCGATCCACATCTATACCTCTAAAAAACGTAGCCCAGTAGCCAAATCTCGCCTGAAACGAGCACCCAAGAACAAACAATTGTTACAGGATACTGTTGCTGATCCTGATGCTGAACCCACTCCTCGTGCATCCTCAAGAGATAAGACTTGACAATCTGGATGACGGACCTGGACTACTCCCATTTAGACTAGGACAAGCTAGAGTCACAACACACTTCCATACATTCTTACAATATATCGAACTTGACATGATAGAACAGGGACTAACTACACTTCGAAATGAACTACAGGACTATAAGAGTAAACTTACTAACGAAACCTATGCATTATATGAACTACAGCTAGAATATCTAGATAGTAAAATAACCAATATCCTTGATCACTTAAACACTCTAGAACCTGGCAGGACAAAAAGAGGTCTACTCGACGGATTAGGATCCATAATTAAAAGCATTACTGGCAATCTGGACTATCAGGATGCCCTTAAGTACAATGAAGCCTTAAGAGCCCTGAAAGAAAATCAGAATAAAATATCTTTAGAATTCAATAATCGCGCTAGTTTAAACAACGAATGGATAAAAGAACATGATAAGGTACTTAATCAACTTGTCGATAACCAAAGTAAAATTAATGGTACGCTCCAGTTGATCTTAAACGAGAATGCGTACAAAGCTAATAGCCTTATTAAATACGGAAAATTTGCTCAGTTATTAGCGATCATAACGGAGAACGTCAATGATTTACTAGACGAACTTATAAGAACTGAAAATATAATAGCCTTTACTAAAACCATGACAACTCATCATTCTATGCTTAGCATTAACGTACTCAAGATTATGCTAAACAAGCTAAGAATAATATATGGGCAAAATCAATTAATAGACTTAGAACTTAGAGAATATTATAATATTATAAGATCAGGATCGTATTTTGTACAAAAACAGATAGTAATAATTTTCAAATTTCCCATTGTCTCCCCGAGCACTTACGACTTCTACAAGTTATCTTTGGCACCAAATAGATTTCACCAAGTCCTTATTCCTCCTCATCCTTACATAGCAACGAATAGAAATGAATTCGTGTACATAGAGGCTGAATGCCCGAAGTTTGGAAGTCAGTTTCTCTGTGACGAAGATTCTCACAAAAAGCTTAGAAATCAACGCGATTGTATCCACGAAGTTATCTCTAGGCAAACCATTGACCCAAATTGCAGCCTTTCAACTATACATCTTTCAACTGAAGCCATGGAACAATTAGATGACCGAAGCTACGTGATAAGCTTTCCTCGACCAGAAAAGGTTCACCTAAACTGCGGTACCCAAACCTACAGTACACTGAATGGAAGCTTTCTGCTGACACTACCCAGCCACTGCTTACTACACTCGCCTGAAATTACTATAACAAATGAAAACGACGTCGTACAAGGCAAGCCACTGAAAATTATGAAGATCGCTTACCCAGAGAAGATGAAGAGCACAGTATCGGTACACCTAAACCTGAGCTCCATCAACTTAAAATCTCTACATACCAGCCAAGATATAATCACACACCAACCCTTCACTGCAATTACCGAATGATTCTGAAACAGTATACCACACAACCATACCTTTCTACATTATCGTATCTGGCGCAATTATACTTACCTTAGTCATGCTGACTCGCCGTCTTCGCCGATGGAGATGCAAGCGACAAGTTACAAACTCCTCCAGCATCCAGCCATCTTCTGAAGAACCTGAAAACCATGTCTACGCGAAACCGTCCACACCAGCAATATTTTCACTGAAAGTTGGAAAATAGTTGCTTTTCTGAGGGCGGAGGAATTACGATATTACCATAATTAATATTACAACGAGCAAAGCCGCAGCATGAAGCAACATCATGCGACCCGATTGCATCGTCGCATCGTCAGCGCTCCACGCCTCGTGTCGCGCTCAGCCTCGTGCCTGCGCCGTCAGCTAAATGCATTTCGCAACTTATTGTATTAGAATTCCGTAACAAATATATTTTATTAACACACTTTGGTACTAGCATCGTCCAAGTCTAGACTTAGTATTAATTATAAGTCCTAATTGTAACTGAATTTATTCAATTAAATTCTTTATATCTTCAATCTCAGTTTCTTTTAACTCCTCCGGCTGTCACCTACGTAATTAGCTACTAAAGTTTCGAAATTATATGAACACCGTATTCCCACCTCCTTCCCATGGCCCTACCACCCATTCAGCAGTGTAGCGTATTACCTAATATTACAATATCACTTCGTTCGCCAGAGTGCCCGACCATCCAGAGTCCTGGCTATGACAACATCATCTGTGAGTGTCGCGAGGAGGCGGCAACATCACTCCAATTACGGCGTAACTATAGTTTATCGCTGTTTATATATAGCCCGGCGTGGGAGGCGGGCACTCTTCAACTACCTCCCAACTCGGAACTAAATTAGATTTGCTTTAGTGATTTCCCTAATGGAAATTGATTAGTGAAAAAACTAAGATAACATTTGAAATCTAAAATTGTACCTATTTGTTATGCATGGTGGGCGATTTAACAAAACAAAACACTGTGGGCGGGTCGTTTATAGGTATATATCCACGAGGAAAGAACCCCTTCTCTTCCCATTTGGTATCGTACAAGGTGACTAAGGGATAGGGCTGATTAACTTTAACATCAGACAGATATGTACAGCCTAGACTCAGCCGCCGGTGCATGGCTCGAGTCAACAATAGTGCCCGGAATACGGCAATAGGCTCACCCCCTATTGCGTAGGATCGAATACAGTTTGGTGATATGTGGGTGTTAATTCACCTCTGCCTAACCCTCCGGGGAAAAAGGCGTGATTATATGTATGTATGTATATATCTCTGACACTGATCTGCGTAACCATGGCGTTGCAGGCTATGGCGGCTACGACGAGAGCGGTGCCCCGAGTACCGAAAAAATGTAGCATCGCGATTGGTTCACAGTAGGCAGCGGCCAATCGCATTGCTCCATCTGAGGATACGTTTACGTTACGAATTCGAATATTTTTCGTGCTCGGGGCACGAATCGCGGATTCGATTCACGTTCTCAATGCAAAATGTTTTGTTGTTTGTATTGGTTGGTTGAACTTTTTATATAAAGAATATTAGCAACCGAAATTACTTAAATTCCCTCTAACCCCCCCTCAACTAAGCTAAATTGACTTTCAAACTTTCGCGTTCCATGATATAAAGAAAACGGAAATTAACGCGATCATTGTATAGGTACTTACATACCTTTGATTGCCTGACGTTTCCACCAGGTTACACAAATTGCTTGTGCTAGGAGTTTCTCCTTAGAGTTAGTCCTAGAGCCGACTCCTTAACCATCAAGCTACCGACGCTTACAGGTACTGATCTGCGCACTAAATTTAATCATTAAAAAGTTGTAAACTGACCAAGTAAATTGTCCAGATATAAATCATTGTTGCAATCTACACCTTCCACTACTAACATAAGTACATACAATATTAATGTACTTACTAACAATTTATAAGTGTATGTATATGTTTGAAATAAAATCATAAATAAAAAACAATACTTAAGCAAGACGTTTCCACTTGTTCGTTAATGCACGTCCAAATTTAGTTTTTTTAATGATTACAAATAACACAATATTGAAAAAATGGTTTATAGTTTACTAGAAGGGAGTAAGATTCACCCAGAATATTGGGCCAATTTACTATATCATCAGACATCGTTTCAGTAACTAAAACGATCGACTCAAAATTGCTTGAATGTGTACAGCACAGGCACACGTTTATGAAAATTAGTTGCGAAAGCGCATAGTTATCTTTTCTTGCTAGTCTTCCTGTCTAGTTTGTCACTGAAAATAGGTCTGATGTATGTTTTTTTTTTATATAGGGCACGTCAATTTGACTTCACCTTGCCCGATGGTAAGCTGAAGGCAAAGTCTCAGAAAAGAGGGTCACCATTACATACACGTACCATGTTAGCAATGGTGGCACTCAGCTTGACGGCCTCATCAGATGCTTTTTCACGCCCCGCTTAAAGAACCCGGGACTGTAGGAAGAAGGAAACACGTGAGCTGGCAAGGAGTTCCAGGTCTTAATGGTGCGACAAAGAAAGGAGTCACCAAACCGCTTGGTTCTTGAAAGAATTCAGACTTCAAACGGTTGGTAATTCATTTGTAGGTAACAATGTTAAAATGTTTGATAAAATTCCTCAAGAGTTGGTTGACATGCCACTAAATAAGTTTAAAATCGAAGTAAAAAAGACTTTAATGAAAAAAGGATATTACAAAGTAAACGAATACCTTAATGATAAAAATGCATGGTCATCCTAATCTCTTTGCTTGCTCGCACAATATAAACCTATGAAAAAAAAAATATTGTTTTAAAAAAAGAAACTATAATATTGTTCACTGAGTTTCTTGCTGGTCTCTTCTCAGTAGAACCAACTTACCGCACCAGCGAAAGAATCATTTTCAAATGATTTATTTACTTAATTTAATATTATATTAGTAATTTCTTGACATTATTGTAAAATTTTGACGTTCATATGTGCTCTTTATGTGCCTAAATTGAATAAACGAAATTGATTCTTGATTCTTGATTCTTGAATATTCTGCACCGTATACGGGTTACATCTAAGCCCTGCTCTTGTTGTCCTATGTAGGAAAGGAGAGGGCGGGACCAATTGGAAGAGCTCATCAGAACATTTACCATGGTAGAGACGGTAAAATACTGCCAAGGATGCAACATCTCTACGCATCTGCAAAGGCTCAAGGGTGCTTGTGACCTCGAGATTCCCAATAATGCGAACCGCACGTCGTTGCAACCTGTCGAGAGCATCTAATAAGTTCTTTGCGGAGCCATTCCAGAGATGCGAGCAGTATTACACGCAGGACCGAATTTGGGTCTTGTATAGAAGACACCGCTGCTCCGGCGTGAAAAATCGTCTCACTCTGTTCAAGACTCCGAGTTTACGTGAGGCTGTTTTAATGTTACTCTCGATGTAGTTTTTGTTATTAAGTTTGCAGCGAACATCCATACCGAGGATAGTGAGGTTGTCCTGCAGTGGCAGTGGCGTGCTATGAAGAGTGGAAAGGGGAAGGAAATAAGATACCTTTGCTGTGAGCGCACATGCCTGTGTCTTCTTGGCATTGAACTCGACCAGGTTCTCAGAGCCCCATTGGGAAATGTTGTTCAGGATCCGGTCAAGCTCAGTGACAAGAAGCTGCCTTTTATCTGCGATATCCGACTGCTTATCCGCAGGACGTCCATGATAACTCCCGTGCAAGGTGCTATCATCTGCATAGCAATGAATGCTGCCGGTAGACATTGATATGCAGAAGAAAGAGAGTAGGGGACAGGACGGATCCCTGCGGCACACCAGCATTTATCTGCAAGAACTCCGAGGCGCGTCCATCACAAAGGACGCGAATACGGCGATCCTGCAAGAAGCTAGCAACCCAGTTGCATAGTCTAGGGGGCAGACCGAAGGCTGGTAGCTTGGAAAGAAGCGATTTGTGCCAAACTCTATCGAAAGCTTTGGCGATGTCAAGACCAATTGCCAATGACTCGCCGTGCTTATCCATAGCCTAACCTAAAGATGGGTAACATACGCCAGAAGATCACCCGTTGACCGTTTCGGCCTGAAGCCATATTGCCGGCCATTAATTAAGGAGTGATCTTCAAGGTGACGCATGAGCCGTTTGTTAATTATGTGCTCGAACACCTTGCACAGCACTGTGGTGATGGCTATGGGTCGATAGGTAGTTGGGTCTGAGCGATCCCCTTTCTTGGGGATCGGCTGTACATTCGCCTCCTTCCAAGCCGAAGGCACTGTACCCGAGCTGTAGGACAGCTGGTACAGCCGCGCAAGCATTGGAGACAACTCCGCTGCACATTTTTGTAGAACCACTGCCAGAATACCGTCCGGACATCGAGTGACTGCAGGCATTGCATGGTCACTTATTGGCAGTGTCGGTGGCTGCATGCCACAATCATCGATTCGGGAGTTGGCCGCAAAGAGATTAGCCAGCAAATTTGCTTTCTCTTGCGACTCATGGGCCAGGGATCCTTCGAGGTTGCGCAGCGGGGGCAGCGAAGGCTGGCAGAAGTTGGCTCGCATGGCTTTGGCCAGTCGCCAGTAGCCACGGCTCAGGAATCAGGGACCCTAATTACAGTTTTAGTGAAATCAATTTACAGTTTGAGATAGAAGAATTTGCATTCAATTTTTTTTATAACGAGCACGTTAATTTTCCTTCACGAAGGTAAGCTGAGGGCAAAGTCTGAGGAAAGAGGTTCACGATTTCAAACACGTAGTATTTTAACAATGGCGACACTCAGCTTGAAGGCCTCATTTATTTTCATTCATTACCGTACTTCCACTCATTCGGGTGTTCTATTTGGATCCCATTTGTAGCATAATTCGATCAAAATATCAGCGGCCTAAGCATAGCTACCTTTCGTAACAACTGTACGAGTACCTATCCACAGCATTCTTTGAAATTTTCTAATGTAGCTTATCCCAGACTGTCTCACGTCGCCTTGTCCTGTGAAACCTAGCATCACTATAGGTACCAAGACTAAGGACAAATAATTTCCTCGTAAATATAGCTAGCTGTGCGACTTAGTGAGCACACTGTGGGCTATCAGAGGTTGTTTACACGCTGCCGTTAATAGAATCAGTAAGAAGAGTACATTCTAGGCACGTAGTGTATAGGTGAGTGTACTGCGGGCGGGCGTGGGCTGAGATTCATGTTGAGATTTCTTAGTTAAATGACTGATTTGTATGATGCGTCTTCTACGATTGAATAACATGTATGTATTTTACCGTATATTATTACTTTTTTTATATAGGCTACATAAATTTGACATTACCTCGCCTAGTGTTAAGCTAAAGGAAATCTCTCAGGAAAGAGGGTCCTCAGCTTGACAGCCTAACGTAACTTAACGTAGTAACTAATAAATTCTGTAATAATACAGTGGGTTTTTTAAAATAATGGGTTCGTTTTTTACCTAGGAGTAGTAATAGGTAGCAAAAGTAATGTTATTTGAAATATGATAACCTTTTCTGAATTTCTGCCATACGTGGTCCATCGCACGTGTAGAAGTAAATCATCCTTACACGTGTCATCCCGTGGAGCGAGGGAACTTAATACCTTGTGTACTGCCACGCGCTCGTGAACTTGTCTAAATAATTATTGGTGTTATAAAATATGGAAGCTCGAATGGATCGATGAATGGACGGGCGGATGTTAGTTCTCAGCTGAACGGCCAGGGCAGTTGGCCAAATGAATATCAAATATCTTTGTTTAGAACATTAGTATAATAGCATATAGGCTATTTTTTTTCTGCGACACATACTTACTTGTTCCACACAAGCACAAGAGCAGAAGGTATTCCAGATGAGTAGAGCTGCAGAGAACAGCTAGTATATCTAGATGTACATAACTTAATAATACTATGAAATAGAACTCTAATTAATTTTCTCACGAACATGGTATCCAGAGATCTTAATGGTATATGATAAAACAATATGTTATTTATTTTCTAAAAAAAAAAGAAAAAATATGAAGACAATACTGTCAACAGTGGCATAGTATTTATTTTTGCATCTGTTGCCAATGCAGAAACTCAATGCTGCCAACTATACGCTTATTTTTATTATTTTAGTTACATAGTCCGCTTTGTGGGTAGTTGATACAAAATATTGTATTTCGGAAGATTTTTATTTTGAATTGTAAAATCTAAACGCCGCATGAGCACAAACTGGATTACTAAATCACTAAAGGTTAAAAGTTTCGAAATATTTCATAAATATAAAAAATTGCCCGTAACCATTGATGCTGGCATCAAAAATGGTGAAGCGGTCTACTGAGCCGTGAAATGCTCGGTAATCCGTGATTAATTCGAACACGATTACAGCTCAAATCGACGAATTAATATCGAACGAGCGTCATATTACACCGACGGTACGAGTTTGGTGCTTGAAGTCGCTTTAAATAAGTAAAGGGAAACTGTCAATACATCTTATTACTGCCATGACAGCTTTGACAGACAGAGGGACCCGTAGAATGTTCTAACACAGAAGATATTTCCTAGTAAAATACAACCATCGCTTAGATCAATGCCCTATCGATTTTAGCACTAATTGCCAGGATTTCAATAAAAGCAAAAGCAGAACTATTCGTGGGTCGTAAATTTACAAGAGAACAAAATCGCCAATAAAAAGTCCAATTATAGCGCCGCAGAGATCGCAACTTGTTGCGGTGCGTAGCCAATTTGGGAATCAGATAGAACGAATTAAGTGAACGTTTTGATGTGGGATTGTGAAAAACAATGGTTTTATGTGAGCTTTTTAAAAAACTTCCTTTAATACACAACATGGGTAGGTATATTAGGTCACATATCTACAAGACTGTTTCTACAAAAGCCGCGGGTTTTCTTTGTACCGTTTGCGAAAATAGTTCCACATTGCGCCCAACAAGACGACCGGCTAGGCCCGGTGAGATATTCTCCTCTGTACCTACATGTGCACTCGTGTATAGTTACATTTAATTTTGCATTTGGAAACTCCCATTTGTACCCTACTACACATCACTGGGACATAGTTAAATTATTTATATTATTTATCACAAGCATACCAAGCGATTAACAAACTGACTGGATTATTAAGCGGCCTAGTTACCGAATGTGGCCCATCTAATTTAGAAAATCAAGATACCTCTCTCAAAATGTACGGTACTAAACGATTGTAATCTCAACCTGATCCTCACATGTTCCCAAAGAAGCTAAGGCTATATTTACCCAATAAAAGGTAAAAAATAAAATCTTTTAGCTGTTATTTTTTTAAGTTGAATGACGCTGATTTCGAACGATTTGCAGATACATTGTTTTAAATTAATGTATTCTAAATTGGGAGGAGCCTCTCCGTGACTATGGCTGCTGACAAGGAAGCGATCAGTGAAAATAATAAAATAACATCAAATACTCGATAGAAACCGGAAAAATAGTTATTTCATGTGTGCAGTCACATGAAACTATACACATGAAACTGGTAAATAGTGACATTTTTAATATTTCATTAATATTTCATCTGCAACATGTTTATTTTCTAGTGACATTTGTTACTGATGTTGTTACAATAAAAAAATAAAGTGACGCGCCGAATCGGACTTATGCGGTATTGACTAAAATAAGATTTTGCCATTAACACAGCGTGAATCGGTAGTTGTTATGCTGTATCTACCAACAGCTCATGATTCCTGTCTAATAAACGTAAAAAAGCAAAATAAAGCAACAACAACAAATATGTTTTCTATTTTTTTTTTCAGAGCGGCACTTTTAGTTGAAATGATTAAAAAAAAAACTAAGTTGTCAGTGTTAGTTGTCAAGTTTGGTTGAATGTTTCTGTAGGTTCAGGCACCAAGGCTTAATGATACAACAATGACACACAAATGAACACACCAAAATGAACGCAAAATGTAAGTACCTACTAAAATGTAATACGTCACGAATTTGACATTATGAATGGCTCATAAATTGAAACCATTATACGCTTTTTCATACAAAACTGACAAAATGATGGCAATGATGGGAAAATCAAATAATGGCCATTATACAATTATTAGCATTATACAATTATTATTTTTAGACCTGCTGGACATAGGCCGCTCCCAGTATGTCTTCTGAGAATGTGAAGTAACATTTTAACTGTATGGCTATATTTTATTTGCCTGGATGAGTAAATGCACTAAAGCGACTGTTTTTCGTTTTCCATGTTCTAATATAGAAATGCCACAATGGTCCACCCCGCGGTACTTTTGTTTATTGTGCATGTTATTACGATCCCAGTGCTTCCGTAAATATAAATCTGTTTGGTTGATTCTAAAACCGGGGAAGGAAATCTCATAGTATGTTTTACTTTATGAATGGAAAGTTTAGTTATAGTCCTTCAATTCATAAAATTGAGTGCATCCAATTTTACTCCCTGTCCAGAAACAGTACCTACACTTATCAGCTCTAGTACGTTTATACTCATTTATATCTAATAAAATAACTATCAAGTTAACTTTTGTTTTCACAACTAATAAGCTGTCTTAATTATATTCTTGTATTTATACAATGATTGCTGTCGAAATTTAGACTGTACAGATACAAGAACTACGCCAATTATATTTATGAAGAGTGAGGACAAGAGTATATCCCAAATTTTTTCTCGAACTTTTTCAGTGATATCTCCGGTAAGTATTGGTTTAAATCGAAAAATTCCAAGCTCATTTCGGCTGTGACTACGTACGGCCGAATATTGTGATATGATTTTTTCTGTACCACGACTCACATAAATGTCATGCCCGCGTTAACATCAACAAAGCAGAACTGATGGCGATATTAGAGCGTTTTCACAGTACCCGATACCCGATATCCGATATCGGAGGAAGCGACTCCGTTCACTACCGCCACGGCACAGAGGCTAACTTTACGATTTATGTATCAGTTCATATTGCCCGGCCCGATATCGGTTATCGGAGCCAACACCACTATGTTGGCCCGATATCGGATCACAAAGAGACTAAAACAGTGACTGCAAGCAATGTTAGACAATAATGAATTTTTTTTAGTTACCTACGTATCTTTTTGCGTAATAGATGACGCTGATTACGAATATAAGTAAAAAAAAGAACTCGGTCCTTGGAACAAATGGTCTATCGGGCCGATTTTATCGGGTACATTAGCTATCGGAGGTCCGACACCGATATCGGATATCAGATGCATCTGAAAACGCTCTAAGGTGCATGTGTTGTCAAAAGCTGTAATTAAAATGGCGTCCACGAACCAACGTTATTCAAAACATGACTTCGCTTTAACTGGTGGTGCATTTACATTTAATTTGAATTGGTAAGCGACGCCGTTCTCCTAACAATTTCACAATATTGGTTATTTTGCAGCCTCACAAATATCCATCAACTAACAAACAGGCCAGTTAGCTATGGTTTGGGCAATATGTAGAGTAGATGAAATTGTATTGATACAGTTCACGTGAATGTAAATGTTAGCTGAATTTTAGTAAGTGAATGTTTTTGATAATTAGAGCAATCGAAGTTATGAATAAATGTTCTTTTCATTTATAAAACATTGGCTAAGTTTCTGAAGGAACTACTTTAAATTAATTCCATAAGCAGTGATCGGAATTCAAATCCCTTTTACTCACGTAAAGAGGTGAAAACTATATTTTTGTCTTCACTTACAGAACTTCTTCCATCATTTTCGCACAGTGTTGTCTATAGAAAAGATACAAATATCACACAAAACGACTTATTCAATCTCCTTTACCCTTGCATAAACTTAATACTTCACAGTGAGACGTGCCAGCGCCAAGCTCTAACCTAACACCAGGAATGCCATTCAAATGCTACCCATATCCATAGCGCCGGCTCGTTTCCACTCCAGTGAAAGGCGCTTGCAGGTGCCCGACCCTCCATTGTGATTATATCGCAAAAGCTGAATGTAGTTGTATCTGAACTAGACTTACTGAACGTTGATGTCGGTAACTTCACAATTTATTCCATTTAAATTCCTTCCAGTTAAAATGTTATAAGAATATCTTTGCTCCCAAATCTCTTGTAACATTTTATCTCCAACAACTAATATGAAGGTATTCAGAATGCTTACGTGTCTATAGCCAGAAAGTAGTTTAACGAGTAGTTATTCTAACAAAACGAAAACTTTTAACTAAATTACTCAAAAACAGAAATATATAGCCCATTTTAAATTGTTAAAACATTACGTGTCCTAAATAATTGTCCTTAAGGCGCACATCTCGTGATCCCAATTATCGACACAATCAGTTTACGATTTTCCATCTTTTTGCCTAAATTTTAAGATTCACTTTGGCGTGAAGTAACCAGGTCATTCATTCTCGGGACGAGGGTTCCTTAGCAATTGTTTTTAATAGGACTTCTGGGCAGAAGACGTATTTTTAATGCCACTTTTAAGTAGGTCTTGATTAAAATTGCATTTGTTATCTTTCCCTATCGCAATATTCATTCACTTATAATCAAAACCGGATTTAGGTTCCAGATCAAATTTTTAATCAGGGGTAAGGAGTGGTTACAAACATCAGTAAACGCGATAATTCTTGAAGATGAAAGGAATCCTAGTTGCCTATTCTAGAGAACGTTAAGCAATAGCCATTATGTATTAAAATCGTTTTAATTTAGGTACAAAACAAATTCATTATAGTTCAAAATGGTTTTATAATTAAGTTGGGTATTGTTTATTGGCGTTAATCATCCACTTGTACAACATTTCTTCGCCATAACCACATAGTCTACATATTATGAGTCAGTGGAAGGCACACAAACGCGGTGTCGTCTGTTTAGCGCAGATAACTCAGCTGAATGTGCTCCAATAATTAGTGTTGCGATGAAATTAGACCAGGCTGCGGCGTAATTGCACTATAGCTATCTGCATCTCGCATGTCGGAGCTTGATGAGTTCACAATGTGTATTGAGCTATTAATATCACAACTTAATTAATGTTTATACTTACTATGGTTGGTGCGTAGTGGCTTATTCTCCCCTTTACTCTTTATTCTTCCTGAAAATTATTTGATCTCGATTCCCCTAGAAATTAAAAACTTTTACAGTCACGCACAACTTACTTAATTAGGCTCAAAGGTGAGAAAATAAAAATATTTTCTATTCTTCGGGATTCTTCCTTGATACTTTAGTACAATGCTACACTAAATAAGCGGGTTCCTCAGGGTACCTTGAGAAAAGATCACCAGAGAGAAGTAGTAGTATTGACGACGGTGAACACACGCAAAAAGGTACCAACCATAACTTAAGGTTTGATCAAACTCAGATAGCGAGTATCTGAGAGCATAGATATTTACCAAGAATGATCCGCGAGGCTATTGAAATTAAAAAACACCCTTAGTTTAATAAAGAAGATGGCTGGAGC
This sequence comes from Eilema caniola, assembly GCA_949126895.1. Lineage (NCBI taxonomy): Eukaryota > Metazoa > Arthropoda > Insecta > Lepidoptera > Erebidae > Eilema > Eilema caniola. The sequence continues at coordinate 1,345,541 of OX421462.1, forward strand.
ATACCAGCAGCCTGGTACTCAGTCATTCACTCAATCAAACCTAGTCTACAGCAAAATACAGCAAGACTACGACACAGTGAGCTCATTCTGTGTAAATAGTAACACCAACAATGCTGAATGAATGGCATATAAAGAGACGTGCGTGATTGGACATGGTTAGTTGACCGGAAAAGGTTTAGTAAATGCGTCGGGAAGGTATCTTTGTATTTTTAAACTCTTTAAATGGGCTTTTATGTGTGCGATAGGATATGGCAACTATGAACCAGTTTAAAATTAAAATCAAAATCAACGTTCATCAAATTATTCTACCGTCAACTACACAGCTTACTAAAACACATGGAAGGAATTCCTCATAAAATAACAAATTTAGTTAAATTTCCGGCGATAAAGTCCTCTTGGAGCGAAGTAAGTGGGTCCTCGAATTAATTCCAAAGATAACAGCGAACGATAAATAATAGAAACGGCCCGAATAGAGAGACTTAATAAAAACTTAGCATTGTACCCAACCTCCTTGAAGAATTCCTTTGTCCAAATTTTGAATGAACAGTTTATTTTTTATTCAGTGTAAAAATGGGTTTGCTTTTAAGATAACACTGTTTTTTACAGAGATGGAGAAAAAATATTTCTTGAATTTTCGGACTTCAGATATAAAACATTTCCATTGTTACGAATAGCATATTTTATATTGCGACTACGACTATAAAAATATTCTCCTGACAATAGAATATTTATCAGTTGATAAGTCAGGTTATATTCAAGTGAGTGAATGTTTAGTGTTCGCAATGAAATGCAAGGCGTTCAATGTAACCGTCTACTTAACTTGAGATAATTTTTACACCTTGTTTCGTAAGGTAAGTGATAACAAGGGCATCACAACTTTACTTTCATATTCTTGTAAACTCTTATAGAAGAAAAATTTTAAGTTGATTTGATTTTGAACCATTACCTCTTAGTGTGAAATAATAAACGTTGTCTTAATCACATACATAATTCATTTATAAATCTTTATACTTTTTTCGAAAAGAAGATTCCTTTCTAGTTTAATTCGCAGTATTATCGTCACCCAATATTTAATCAGGTATTGTTTTATAAAATTACAGGAGAAAATAAGGATTGGTGTTATTACCAGAACTTCATTACTAGCGTTGCCTAGGTCATATACTTTGATTTTATAATGCAAGATATATTATTAAAAAGTTAAATTAAAGTTAAACTACTAAAACAAAACACCTTTATCTGTAGGTTTATACTCACACAGCGGAAATACCTTGACTTACTACTCATGTGTATGGACATTTGTATCCCCTTGCTATTTATTGGACCTGGAACTCTATGAAAACCGTTCGATCACTTTTGTTTCTTTTTAGACAAACTATTCAAATAATTTCTTTATCAGTTTCATGTAATTCATGCTGTATACCTGAGAGCGTACGAAGGCTCTGTTGTAAATAACCCCCTGTAGGTACTATCTCAGATACCTGGCGTTCAAATAGCCTACTAACTACTAAATATGCTTCGTATGGCCGGGGGCTACGGAGCTTAATTCAATGGGTCCCTGGAGGATCCAACTACCTTTGTTTGGCCCGTATGTTAATATTTCAGTTTTAACTTGAAGCTTCTGAAAATTATTCAAACCTAATATTTTTATTATGCTCATATGTATGAGGGGTCTTCATTTTATTGTATCTAAGAAATAAAATTACGAATTGTAATATCTTCAATATTATTTCATTCAGGCTGTTCCTGAGGGTTAAATTGACAACTAATAGAGAGGAGTGAACGCAACCTCTACGCAGGATGTGCAGGTTTGATTTGCGCTTAGTGCAAATATTTATGTAGATGAATATGTATATTTGTATTGTTCAGGGTGTTTCAGTGATATTATGTATGCATTTACAAAAAAGTATCTTAGTTTGTTTATTCGCATTCTATATTACATAACACAAGCTAGTTAAGCCATGCTTCCCACGGATCCAGATAGCGCTGTGTGAAATGTTGTGGGAAAAAATAAATGATTATTGAATTCTAACCAAGCTATACGGCTTTTCAAATCACTTTAGGGTTCCAGAGCCGGTGTCTGCATATAGACTCATATGCGGTGATATACACATATACCTATAACATTAAGATTTTGAAAGGAGTCATCTCCTCTAATGCTTTTTATTAATTAAAATATTTACCTAATGGTGATTTTAATGACTATAATTAAAGACGTCAGTGGATGAAGGGCGTAACTAACATTTTTGATTTTTTTGTATAAGTGTATATAAACTACATTGGACATTTTTATTATTTAGTATTATTCTGTAATATAATTGTAAACTCTTAATTTAAATGAATAAAAACTTCATTGGACCAAAAAACCCCGCAATTTAAGCTCAGTTTCAAAAATACCAGAAGATGAAAGACATAACTGCAACAAAAATAGCAAAAGTGTCATGGAAGAAGGAGGTATGTGACTTAACACCTTCTTCCATTTGAAATTGGTCAATTAAACGTATTTCTTCCATGGAAGAAGGGGTTATGTGCAGGAAAATGCACTGCTACGATGCTTTATTTGCTGCTCTTCTATGTATTCTACTAGACTGGCTGTATATAACAAAAAACTTAGTAACTATTCTGAAAAATCACTACTTGACTAACAACAATGTGCAACTTTTTGTTTCCGTTATACATGACAGTACAAAAAGGCGCACTATGGTGTACAGATTAATGTCAAAATCTATTAGCTCATTATCTAGTTTGTATACCAGATTGAATCTTTTAATCTGAGACTATTATACCGACTCTATGGACGCCACAAGTTTGACAAAACGGCGTCATACATATATGCCATGAAGTGCAAACATTGTCAGATTAAAGAGCAATATTGACATTAGCTAACTCACGCAAAACCGATTTTCTACACTGGTTTTTTTGACGAATTTTCTTACGAAGCTGTGTCTATACAGTATATGGTCTCGGCTTTTAATGCCCTCCTTGAAACCGAATAGCCATTAGGCAACATTGTTACGTACCATGTTGTGCGAAATTCTCGCACAACAAAGACGTGCAGCAGTGGAAAAAAATTGTAAGTCCACGAATGATCAATCGTTGAAGCAATGTCATGTTGCGCATCAGCAGCCAACATCGCGCATGTGTTGCCGAACTTCACGCATTGCATGTCAAATATAAAAGAATCCAATCTGATTTCGCTCTGACTTCGTACTGACTTCATTTAGACTCCACTCCGACTCCTCTCAACTCCATCTACAACCGACTTCACTCCGGCTCTAAGCCGACTCCACTCTGATTCACAACCGACTTCTCTGCAACTCTTAAACCGCCCTCACTCAACTCCGAACCGACTCAAAACCGAATCCACTCTGAGTCCTGCCCAACTCCACTCGGACTCCCTCCAACTCCAAATCGACTTCACTCCGGCTCTAAACCGGCTCCGCTTCAGTTCCAAGGCGACTCCATTTTGACTCTACCCGACTTCAATCCACCTCCCTCCTATTCTACTCCGACTCCTTCCAACTCCACTCTTACTTAAACACCAAACATATTCCAACTCCCAATCGACTCAACTCCACCTCCCTCTAACTCCAACTCAAACAGACTCCAAATCGACACCATTCCGGCTCTAATTCGAGTCCACACAAATTCCAAACCGACTTCGCTCCAACTCTAAACCGAGTCCCGCCGCTTCGAAATTCAGACTTCACACCGACTTCATACCAACTTCAAACCGACTTTACTTCAACTCCGAAACCGACTTCAAACCGACTCCACTCCGGTTCCAAAGCGACTCCACTTCGACTCCACTTCAACTCCCTTCTTACTCCACTCCACTACCTGCAACTCCGAACCGACTCAAAACCAATTCCACTCCAAATTGAAATCGACTCCGCTCGGAAACCCTCCGAGTTGCTCCATAACGTAACTGGCTAATTAAACGACTTGGGTGTCGTATGACATATATGTACAAAAAAAAATGACTGTCAAAGTGCTCACCAAGGAAAGGATGTCTGTTTCTGTTAAACCTGGTATTAAACGTTCTGTCGAACAGCATCAGAGACTCTGCGGCTGTTCATTTATACGGTTTGTTTCGCACTGGTGGATTGGTCAGGGGTAGTTTGATGAGATCTGTGATAAAAGGTGGCGCTTGTTCCCCGCCCGAAGGTAAATGTGGCGACGACCGAGTATATGGCGTACTCCACACCCGACCGCACAGGTGATGATTTTGCGTCAACGCATGCCTTGCTGCTGTATGGGTCAAGCGGCGTGAGTTAACAAGTGGAATTTGTGACCCCAAGAACCTATCCGCTTACACGGCTGCGAAGCATGTCCTTTCTAGGGCAACACAAGCAGGAGCTGCGTGTTACTGAGATGAATATGCTGCGGTGGATGGATTGAGTACACCTAAGCATAGCGTGAGGAAGTCACGCATCCGGGGCAGCCTTGTCATGTTGGCTTGGCTACGTTTAGCCATACCACTTGCACCGAAACCCGGTAAGAGTGTAGACCCAAAAAGTGCTGACTTTACGTCATAGAGGATGATATGCGTGCCAATAGTCTAAAAGTTGAAACCGTTGACCGTGTAAAGTTGAAAAGTAAAAGCCGGAAAGCGGATCACGGACTCCGGGGTGAAAGCCTCGGATGCGACCAGGACTAATGCAAAGATGATGATGAATGACTGTCTTGACTGTTCTAAAGTGTAAAAAGTTTGAAGTGTGACCGGTATTCAAATCTGAGATGGTGATGATATGTTAAAAAGGTTTAGTAGAAGACATTAAAGTTGGAAGAAAATAAAGTACAAACTTACTAGTTTATTTCTGAGAACACGTAAATTATGTTAAAAAACATATAAAAATCTGGAAACCTGAATATCAATATTGATAACATAACCTCGTTGCCCAAGATTAAGTTGATAAAATTTTGCAATATATGCATTTTTTATATTATTTAATGTTACATACTCCCTTCTTCCAATCTTAATATTCGTAATTTCTATTACATTGTCAATGGATGAAGAATGCATATGCACAGTTTTTCAAATAAATAAATTTCCATCCACTAATTTGTATGTTTATGCATCACCGATAATAAATATGGACAATTACTATAATTTGACCCCATCATATTACGACATAAATTTTAAGAAAACATAATAATTGCAAATGAAATGTTCAAACTTTGAAGCCGATTATCTCGATATTTAGAAATTGTTAGTTACGTCCTTCATCCACTCACCTCTTCAATTATTAAACTTAATATAGGATATGATAAATATACTTAAGATTCACTAGGAGCGAATATTAGTAGACAAAGCACTTGTAATTATTCAAATTATATCAGTTAATAATCTCTTCAGGCGTATGATTTTGTTTAGCATAATTGTACCTGTGTCGAGTGTTTATTAGAAACGAATAATAACTATATTCCAGGATACCTACTAGACAGCGCTAACTGGACTAAGAATATTTACAATTCTATAGTGCTTAATTAACGTCGATTGGGTATAAACAACATTAATTGAGTGGCTTAGTTCAATGTTCAAATTCTGGCTATTGTCGTGCCTATGTGAAACTACTCCTAACTAGATGTTTTCAGTTTTATTATTAGCATTTTTATATAACGTTCTCTTTAACCCAACTACTCCCACTTATCTCAACGAACGTTTTACATTTCTCCATGACACACATGCGAGATCTTTGAGGCGGTCTAGGAACTTGACGCTGGGATTGCCAGCGCACTCTACTGCTTATTATGGCAAATCTTTTACTGTAAAGGCCATTGGCCTATGGAATGCATTGCCGGTAAAGATTCGAGAGGCACAATCCATAAATATGTTTAAAAAAATGGTAAAGACTCATTATCTCTCTATAGCGTAGTCGTTGAAAACTCCTCACATTCACATTTTATTAATTAATTTATCTATATATCGTATTTATATACTATGTAAATGTTAATGTAACTCTTTTATATATTATGTTAACAAATAACACCAACACCCACTTATATTCATACTTTTCATTCCTGTCCATTCTAAGGTTGCCTGGAAGAAATAACTTTGAGTGATAAGGCCGCCCATTGTGCAATTAACTGTAACTGTAACTATGTACTATATCTGTGATAATATTGGTATGCAATAAAGAATTATCTATCTATTTATCTCTTATAAAAGTTAAATATTTTCCACCTGTACACAGATACTGTCAGATACAATTTGCTGGTGAATCCTATCTGACAAGGAAATCTATATATCTATCCCGGCCGCTTTAGAAAAAACATTGAGCCGAAAGTGAAAACGCATCGCTGACCCGGCTAACTTTTAAGTTGCCACCTTTGTGAAACATGTTCGATCGATCGATAAAATAGCTTAGATGAAAAGAAGAAGAAATATTTAATTTACCTAGTATACCATTTCATCGGTGTGGGGAGTGGTGATAGATTTTTAAAAGTAAAGAAAGTCATCAAAATGTCAATTTGATTACATCCATATTGTTGGAGATATCAACCCCTGGCTCTCTGGCTGAGACACAGAACAAGGAAACTACACGCCGAAATGTAGGCGAAGACGAAGGAATGTCGTCAATCGAGAGAGGTAATGCCATCTCTAGACAGACGGCTCTCTAAAAAACTGCTGCGCCTAAATAGGGCGGACCTACGGTTTGTAGTAGGGACCATAACAGGGCACAGTAATCTTAACAAACATTTGTATGTTATAGGTCTAACGGACAGTCCATTATGCCGAGCGTGCATGAGGACTGACGAAACACCAGCCCACGTAGTCATGAACTGCAGCGAGGTCGCGGAACAACGGGCGCAATACCTGGGAACACCAAGCACACTCCGAGAGGCCTGCAGCAGACCCGGCAGCCTGGCCGCTTTTTGGAAGGAGCTTGGATGGTTGGAGTAGGGCAGTGGATACAAAAAAAACCACACAATCACGCAAAAAGGTCCAACTACAAGGGACCACATGCAGAAAAAGAGCCCGCGAAAGAAGAAGAAGAAGAAGAACAACCCCTGTTCCCAACTCCAAACTGGCTGCGATACGCAGCGCTCAAATAGTACCTGACCCCAACATGTACAACGAAAAAGGTTACCCTCACCTTGTAGCAATCACCCGTGGCACTTCAGAAGCCTTGTGTGTAGAATGATGGTGTGTACCTGTATAGTGTAAAATGTGTAGTATAACTTGCCCGCTGACGTTGGTGAGGACTCCACAGCCCGATCTGGTCAGTTCCACAGCCGACCCGTCGGCTTTGATCCCACTAAGATTACACTCACGAACACAAGACACGTGTCTACACGAATTAACGTCTCACGATGTAATTGTACCGGAAATCGTTCCGTTCGCAATTCGCCCCGCGGATGGTAAATATTTCCCAATTCGATGACTGATTACTATACAAATCTCAAAATATAATCTCAACAAAATATCTATCCCCCGGATAGGTGTTCGTCCCACGAAAATTAGAATTAATGATGTAACATAAATGACACTTCAACTGTTATCGAAACTTATGACTAAAATGGTGGAATGAACAATGTTGGGCTGGAATTAGAGCTTTTAGATCAAACACATATCCTACGTATGATTATTAATGTGCGCATTTATTTTAAATCAGTTAGCATGATGGCTGTGGTTATGGTGACAAGTTTGAGGAATTAGAAGACGTGTAGGTAAAATGTATAACAGTTTATTGTATTTGTCGCTGGAAGCGATTTCTTTCAGGCAACCTTGGCATGGACAGCAATGCGCCATAAAAGAAAAAGATAGGGTGTAGTTAACAAATATTCAAAAAAAATACTTCAGCGGTTCATCTGTGGTGTAATCGGATCACAAATTCATTGTTCTGGGCTATGCAAAATTTAATTTTACTAGATAGCTTGGCAGGTATTGGCTGGAGACGTCCTGACGATAAAGAATGCCAATATCTGTCCAAGACCTGCTCGAATCTACATTTCGATAGACATGATTAACATTTACGCTCGCTGTAGACAAAACAATAAGACCATTCTAAGTCTACATGTAGTAGTCATCCTTGCTATTTATTAAACGAATACAAATGAAAAAATAAGGAGCTTCTTCTTCCGAAAACAGTTGACATAATGATTGATTCATGGCTTGACTGTATCTATATTAGATTTTTGTTCTTTTTAGGGTCCCGTACCGATGTCGTTAAATGTAATGGCAGATAATAATGTACCACCATACCTTTTTCTCTGTAAGCTGCTATCATTTTTCATTTAATTAATTAAGATTATAGTTACTCCAATGAAATTTTCTCAAATTACTTAGTATTAATTATGCTGAAAGTCATTCTACAAATTACTTTCAAAGTTATAGTAATTGAAATAAAGTTTAATAGCGACTGTTAAAATGTCTAATAAAGAAAAACATAGCCATTAAACATTTATTCTTATGTAAATATTATGATTAATACCGAAAAAGGTAGGTAACTTTATTGAGATATAAGTGAAATTATATAAAGTACATTTCGATTATTATGCAAATCCAAGAATTCATAACATAACATAACATAAATTCACGCCTATATCCCCGAAGGGGTAGGCAAAGGTGCTAGCACCCACATTTCACCAGTTTATATTTAAGGTCCCAATGTAATAGGTGGCGAGCCTATTGCCATTAACCGGGCACTTATAAACCTGCGATAAATACACACATAAATTCGAAACTCATCGAAAAGTCATTGGTGTGTGCCTTGGTAAAACCTGGGATCAAACCCGAGACCTCGTCTCAGCAGTCCATTACCCATACCACTAGGCTACCGCGCAAGAATTCACTAGAAAAAGTTTAACAAAAGAAGTCCTTCTACAACATACTCTGCATCGTGCTGGCACTTAACTGGTTGTGTGTATTTTTAGTTTATTTTTAAGTTTTTGGTGTGAAACATACCTACCCTCCATTTCCTTTTCGTTCAATCCATTTAATATACGCAAACAACATCTCTGATGTTTCAAACCTATAGGTTATCGCTCACCATCAGCTATAGTGTCTTCGTAGTAAAAATGAGAGTATTTTATAGCTACATGTATCCAGAGCCATCTTGTAAAGTTAAATAGAACTTCCTTGAAACTATCCACCCTGCATCACACAATGGAACTTCTCGCGCTGATTTACCACGTGCGGCCTACGATAGATTATGACCTTAGATTGCGCCGGAGGAACATCTCTCCCCATTTGTCCATATTTTCAATGGATGGATGGATTTTACACTACTGCTCACTGTGTCGTAGATCTCATGTAAGGCAATAAAAACTCGCAATTATTTTTGTACCATACGCATCTCATTAAAATACTTTAGTTTCCATACTACATACATAAGTTCTGTTGCTATACCGTACACCCAATATACACCAACTCGATGTATTGGTGTCTGGTGTCGGTGCGAACGATACCACACCTTATTATCTGACGCAAATTGGCTGCCACATAACGCCCTACTACAATTTGTTATAATTGACACGAGAGGAAGCTATTGTTATTTTCTGCATGATATAGTACTTATCGTTTGCACTTTTTCAGCATTAAATGAAGACCAAAATGATCGGATGCATTTTTTTTCTTTTTATCCATCGAAGGAATAAAAAGATGTACGATTAGATACGCAACACCACATATTGGCACCAAGGTTTAATGTGCTAGTTCGTGCTCGCTCAACACAAAAGCTACGCTAGCGAAATGTTCGCGTATTGAAATATATTTATATTATAATCAGAATTAATATACCTGTGGCGTGGCGGTAGTGAACGCGGCCGCTACGCAGGAGGCGCGGGTTCGATCCCCGCTCAGTGCAAATATTTGTATGCGTGAATATGTATATTTGCATTGGTCTGGGTTTCTATGTATAATATGTATGTATTTACAAAAAAAAAGATCGAATCTAAGTATGTTTATCCGCATTCTAGATTCCATAACACAAGCTAGTTAAGCTATGCTTACTATGGGTCTATTTGGCGTTGTGTCGAGTGTTGTGGAATATTTATTATTATTATTTCCTTTATTCATTTTAACACAACATATAAATTACATTTTTAAATACATCTACAAAAAACAATTAAACATATTTAAAAATATAAAAAATAGTATCCCACCGGCATCGGGTACAGGGACCAAGCTACCGGTGGTTAGGGCTCCAGGGAGAGGAACTTCCTCACTATACGTGCCGTGCCTAGCAGAACCGCCTTCTGCATCAAGCCCTTGAGCCAGCTGTCTAACGAGAGCCTCATAAGGTATTGATCGAGGCTCTTGGCGATAAGTCCGTGAACTGAGATGACTATCGGTACAATAATAGCTGAGTCCACATCCCACATGTCGACAATCTCATGGGCTAAGTCCAAATACTTAATTTGTTTGTCTTTTTCTGCCTTCAAGAGATTCTCGTCATGAGGGATAGTGATATCAACTATTACTGCACGGCGCTCTGTTCGATCTATTATCACTATATCAGGCTTATTGGCAACAATAGTCCTGTCAGTGACAATAGATCGATCCCAGTACAACGTGATATGTCCATTTTCGAGAACTGGGTCGGGCACGTACCTGTAGTACGGTACCTCTGATTCCACAAGGTTATACTTCAGGGCAAGTTGTTGATGGATTATCCTGGCCACTTGGTTATGTCTGTGCAAATACTCTCCGTTGGCAAGACGAGAACAACCAGAAATTATATGTCTAAGGGATTCCCCGGGACGGTGGCATGCCCGACAAATGTCAACCGTCCCATCCCTTAAAATATACCTCCGATAGTTGTTCGTCATAACAACTTCGTCCATAATTGCAAAAACAAACCCTTCGGTTTCCCCAAATAGGTCACCAAAGCGTAGCCACGATAAAGAGGCTGGTATATCTATATCAGGCCCATGTAGGGCCCGATAGAAACGGCCATGCAACTCCTTGCTCTTCCATACATCCCTACGGTCATTAATACTCAATACCACAGGTTTGCGCCAATTCTCTCTAGCCAGACCGAGCGGGGTAAGTCCGCTATCCACCATCACTACATCGCGATGCATATCCGTGCCATTTTGTAGGAAATATTCCCTGAGGTTGCACACCTCGCGGTTATGAAGGGTCTTGGCATTTAAAAAACCACGACCCCCGCATTTCCGCGGTATGTACAACCTCATCACAGATGAACGCGGATGATGCATTCGGTATGCAGTGAGTAGCGTACGGACCTTCCTATCCAGGGCATCAAGTTCTGTCTGAGTCCATCTGAGTATGCCAAATGAGTACATTAAAACTGGCATGGCCCAACCATTACAGGCGCGAACTTTATTACCGCCTGATAAAAGACTTTTAAGAACTTTTTTCAAGCGGCCAAAGAAACGGTCCTGCAATGATTGTTTCATACCAGCTTCGGAAATGCCTAACGCCTGTGACATACCCAGGTATTTATAGGTGTCGATTGCGGAGAGAGCCCCTATTTTTAAGGAATCTGAGAGCTCTACACCTTCAGATTCCACAATTCGACCTCTCTTTACATGCATGACCGCACACTTGTCCACACCAAACTCCATCCTGATAGAGTTACTAAATGTTTCTGTCAGTTTTAATAACTCTATCAGGTGGTGACTGTTGGGGGCAAACAATTTGAGATCATCCATGTAAAGGAGGTGGGATATAAGTTGACCATCTCTGCGCAATCGACAGCCCAACCCTGAACTCTCCAGTATAGTACTGAGAGGGTTCAGTGCCAGGCAAAACCATAATGGACTAAGACTATCACCCTGGAATATACCTCGCTCAATCTTTATAGGCTCGCCATCTTTGCAAATCTTTCGACATCCTGGATAGCACAAGACCGTTCTCCATTGCCCCATACATGTCTTCATGAGGTTACATAGAGTTGCATCGATTTTATACAACTCTAGCACCCTCAGAAGCCATGTATGCGGCACAGAGTCAAAGGCCTTTTTGTAGTCTATCCAGCATGTCGCCAGATCCTTTCGATTACGGCGGGCCTGTTGGCAAATGGCCATATCAATTATAAGGAGTTCTTTAGTACCGCGGGCCCCGCTTCTACATCCATTCTGAGAGACAGACATGATAGAATTGTCAATTAAGTGTGATGAAATTTTTCCTCTCAGAATAGATGTAAGAAGCTTATAAATTGTAGGTAGACATGTAATAGGCCTGTGCTGTATCGCATACTTTTTTAGATTATTTATGGTTTTTTATATTTTTATAAGACAAATTCAATTGTTTTTTGACGGCTCTGTAATAAAGCTTCAACTGCACAAAACCAGCGTTTGATTTTGAGTTGTGAATTTGTGATAATTCCAAACATTTTGGTCCTTCGAAGCCATGGTCGTGCAGACTAGAAAATCAAAAAAGGAGGTAACACAGTCCGTGGTCGAAGCTACGGCAAACATCGCGGGTGGGAGTTCGTCCAACGTAGCACCACCGTTGCCATTGCCTCGTCCTGAGAGCACCTGCTCTAGGTCGACCAAATCGTCGGCCACGGTAAGGGCAAAAATTTTACTTGCAGAGGCGCAATATGCCCGTCGTGTCGCCGAGATGCAGAAGCTTGAGCTACAAACAAAGCTAGAGCTACAAAAACGTCAAGCACAGATAGAACGACAACAAGTACATATAGAACAACGTACTGTAGAATTAGAACATCGAGCCCAGCTCGCCGTTTTAGAGGCGGAGGGCAGCGAGTGTGGCAGTCGTCACAGCAGTCGCAGTCGCCATAGTCATCATAGCGACGTACATGAGGAACAACGTGTGAGAAGTTGGCTCAACGATATACACCGAGAGGCCTCGCCCGCTATCGGGCAACCGTCGCAGGAAACGGTGGCTCTCGGTACAGATCAGAGTCAAAATAACACTTTCAGTTATGTACAGGTGCAAGAGACAGTCTTATCGTCGCCAGTTGCAGCAAAAGGTGCCGCCGATGCAGCTCCTACCCAGCTCCAGCTCTCAGCGCCAGAGACGGCAGTGGCAGCAGCAGCAGCCGCTACCCCAATCGGCGCCATCGAGAATTCGCAAACAGCGACTACAAGTGGTGACAACGCGGCGATTGTAACGTCACTGATTTCAACGTTAGATCGTTTCTTTAATAATTTTAATAAAAATCCCAGAGGTTCGAATATAAATTTACCATTCTTCGATGGCAAGTCGACGATGGATTACTTGAGTTTCAAGCGGGCCTTTCTAGAAACAGAGGCCTCATATACGCATGCTGAAAATTTAGCGCGCCTTAGTTATGCGCTGCGAGGCGAAGCGCGCGATGCTGTCGGCGCTGTACTAGTGTCAGCTCGCGTCCCTACCGACGTGCTGCGATTGCTCGACATGAGGTTTGGTCGCGTTGAGCTTATTGTATTGCAAGAGATCACTGCAATACGCTCACTTCCACGCGTGAGAGCGGAAGGTAAAGATTTCGCTAATTTTGCTTGTCGCGTTCGTAATTGCGTAGAGGTAATTCGACTTCTCAATCAACCCGATTATTTAAGTTCGCCGGAATTATTCAACGCAATGTTATCCAAACTTCCTGCGCTTTTGCGACCGCGATGGCAAGATTTTGCTGCTTTAAACAATGGTTACGAGGTAAAACGCCTCGTATTATTTGCAGATTTCCTCGCGCGCGAGGTTGAATTGCAGGTCAAGTTCGGAATACTCGAACCTTCGGTCCCTACATTCGCTCATCATCACACTGCAGAGATTGATAAGAAATTCCGTGACAAAGTAAACGCTGTCTCTGAAAATTTAAAGCATCCCAATTCAGAGAAAGGTCGTAAAATTGTTTGCGAAAAATCTGATAAAATTATTTGTTTATTTTGTGACAAATGTCATATGATTACAGACTGTGTCAAATTTCGAGCGATGTCAGTCACTGACAAGTGGCAATTTGTGAAAAGTAAAAAGATTTGCCATCGTTGCTTGAAAAAAGGTTTGCATAGTATAAAGTTTTGCAAGTCGAAGGATTTGTGCAAAGTCGATGGTTGCACTTATCGTCATCATTTACTGTTGCATGACTCAAATGTAGAGCGAGACTCGGCCGCACATGTCGATGTTGATAATGTTGAGCAGTTATCAAGTGAGTGTGAGGTAGCGAATGCACAAGACACACAGGGTTTAGACACGATTGCTCACGCCGCCATCGTCTCCAAAGCCGACGACCTACGTTCGAAGATCTTGCCTACGCGTCGCTCGCCGCTACTTAAGATCGTCGCAGTGACAGTTTCAGGTCCATTAGGTAGCTACGATACGTACGCTTTACTAGATGATGGCGCCACGTCTACGTTTATAGATTCCGAGGTTTCGTCCCGGATAGGTGTTAGTGGACCGAAAGCCCAAATTAGTCTCGACTGTGTAGGCGGACTCTCCAAAGACACGTCAGTAGAGTACGTTGATTTTCATGTCAAAGGTAAACATGGTTCTGACACCTATCTAGTACGCAGGGCACGGTCTATAAAGGGTTTAGGTATAAAAAGTCAGTCAATTAGCAAACAAGAGATTGCTAAACTTGGCCATTTGAGTGATTTAGTTGAAGTTCTGTGCTACGAAGACGCGAGGCCAACCATCATTATAGGGATCGACAATTGGCACTTGACATTAGCTAAAGCTACGCGAAAGGGAACCAAATCTCAACCGGTTGCTATCCATACGAATCTAGGGTGGGTACTGTTCGGGTTTACCTCAAGCAGGTCTAATCCGGTCGAGTTTGTCAACCACACTAGCGATTTACCGTGCCATAACGATGAGTCTCTCGAACCGCTTATCAAAGAGCAATACCAACTAGAAGCAATAGGTATTACGAAGCGGGAAATCCGAAGTTCGAACGACGAACACGCGCTCGAGGTTTTAGACAAAACGACTCGCAAATTACCGTCGGGGCGTTTTGAGGTAGGGCTATTGTGGCGTCCAGACGTTTCGCGGGTTCCGGATAGTTACCCTCTCGCTCTTTCTAGATTCTTGAGCCTTGAGAAAATGATGGCTAAAGATGAGGGCTACGCTGAGTCGTATCGTAAGAACGTTAACGCGATGTTTGAGAAAGACTACGCCGAGCCGTGTGAAGCTAAGTCGGAGCAGAGATGCTGGTACCTTCCTCACTTTGGGGTTACCCATCCGCAAAAACCGGGTAAACTGCGTGTCGTGCATGATGCAGCAGCGAAATCTCAGGGTGTCAGCTTGAACTCATTGCTGGTACCGGGTCCCGACCTTCTACGGTCTCTTTTAGGAATTCTTTTTCGTTTTCGGGAACGCGAAGTAGCCATGACAGCCGATATACGAGAGATGTTTCCCCAGGTCAAAATAAGGGTCGAAGATCGCGATGCTCAACCAACGGTTCATTATCACAAATTCACAACTCAAAATCAAACGCTGGTTTTGTGCAGTTGAAGGTTTATTACAGAGCCGTCAAAAAACAAAACCAGCGTTTGATTTTGAGTTGTGAATTTGTGATAATTCCAAACATTTTTGGTCCTTCGAGCCGGATGTTTCCCATCAAGTATTATCGGGTTCTTGTTTACTTTTTGCGTATCCGAATCTGCTACTGTAGCCGTCCGGTCGGATAGTCTGATTAGCCCATCCTGACCCAGGAACACAACAAATTTGCACAGGCGACTTTGAGGTGACACGGGTCTGCCCTTATGAAGACATACAATCTCATTCTTGAAATTCTCCAGCTGACTCTGATAAAATATATGTACCTCCGCCAGGCGAATGTCGTCTGCTGTCAGATTGCGCGAAGTGAGAGCATTAGTACTGGAATCGCCCTCTTCTTTCGAAACGAACGTAATTAATCTCCCCTTCATTAGCTGAAGAGCATCTACCACGACTCCCCGTTTTCTTAGACAACGTAGTCTTAGTAGTGTAAGAAACTGATGAGCCCGCGCTGTTGCACGTACCAATCTTAGCCATGAACTAAAGCGAGATGGATTAGCGCACAAAGGCAAGTGCAAATGCGACTCATCATTGTAATAAGCCGTAGCATGATCGTGAGATGGACTATAATCGTGTGAGGTAGTAGAAAGTTTACGAGATGATGCATGTGTACGGGCTACTGGCTTAAGCTCTAAAGCGACAGATGTTTCTTGAATGCTAGTGGATTCTACTGGCCAGTCTGATGACAATAGGAATTGTGGCCCTAACACCCAACGAGAAGCTTGTGAAAGCCCACCGCGCCTTATGCGCGTAGCATCATCCGCGACATTAAGCTCTGTGGGCACCCACCGCCAGTATCCAACCAAGGACGTTGAGTGAATCGCACCAGAAGACACGTTTATTTGGTACATAGCGATGAGCTTCGCATATTGATGATGCTAGGCGAGCTGCTAATAGTGCCCCTTGAAGTTCTAAGCGTGGTATGGAGATGGGCTTCAGTGGAGCTACTCGCGCTTTGCTACAAATAAGTGTGAGTTTCACGTTTCCTTCCGTATCTACAAATCGCCAATACGCCACTGCGACAAAAGCCAGTTCGCTGGCATCTGAAAAAATGTGAAGCTCACAATTATTGAACTTGCCACCCTTATTGTGATAAAAACGCGGTACCTGAAGCTTTGAAACCGATGCTAGGTCTTCAAACCACCAGTTCCAAGCGTTTTGTTCTTCCTCAGGTAGTTTTTCGTCCCAACCATATCCTTTGCGCCATATATTCTGGAACATGATGCGTCCCGGGACAACTATCGGCGCAAGGATTCCGAGCGGGTCATAAACCCTCATCACGTATGACAGGATCATACGTTTGGTTAATTGTCCTAGCGAGATAGACCTATCCAACACTGTGGGGCTAAACGTTATGACATCGTTAGCAGGTTGCCAGATTAACCCTAAAGTGCGAACTGCCGTTGGAAAATCGCCTAATGAAATATCCTCTACCGATGGACTGAGCAAAAGGTCTTTCGGGAGTTGAGCCAAGGCGGCTGGCTCGTTAGACACCCAGCTCCGCATCTCAAACCCCGCGTGCCTATGGACTGATACTATATCAACAGCTAACCTAGCCGCTTCTATGACAGAACTGACACTCCCAATAAAATCATTCATATAATGGTCATCTGTGATTGCAGCTGCTGCTTCTGGGTATAGGCCTTTCCGTTCGTCTCCTGATTCTTTCGTATCACATAAAGGCAGCTCACTGCAACACAGAGATGGTGGTTAATCAATTACGTCATCGGTTTTGGATTATCCATGCGAGAAGTGTGGTACGCTCAATCACGCACCATTGTCCCACGTGTCGACTTCTTCGGGCAGCTCCACTTCAGCCTCCTGTCGGTGATCTACCTTTGGAGAGATTATCCCATCATCGGCGCCCATTTACATTTGTTGGATTGGACTACTTCGGGCCCCTCCTGGTAACAGTTGGACGCAGACGCGAGAAGCGATGGGTTGTAGTGCTCACATGCTTAGTAACTAGAGCTGTACACCTAGAAGTGGTCCACAGGCTGTCCACTGATGCAGCACTGATGTGTCTGAGAAGATTTATTGCGCGGCGTGGAACACCTTCCCAAATTCTGTCCGACAATGGAACAGCTTTTGTTGGAGCTAGCAGAGAGTTAAGAGCACTTTATGGGGATTCCATCACGGATTTTGCTGCGAACCATCAAATTACGTGGAAGTTTATACCACCCTCCGCTCCGTTTATGGGGGGCGCATGGGAACGGATGGTGCGCAGTGTGAAAACCGCTCTGCGAGCCACACTACATGAACGAGCGCCGACAGACGAGGTGCTGGGGACATTGTTAGCAGAAGCCGAATTTATTGTCAACTCCCGGCCCCTGACCCATGTCACGTGCGAATCAGAAGCGGAGGAGGCGCTAACTCCTCTCCACTTTATTTTGGGATCCTCATCTGGAGAGAGTTTCCCTGTTGAGCTTCAGGACGGCGATTTGGTCAGTCGCGCTCATTGGAGAAGAGCGTTGCGTTTGGCTGACCACTTCTGGCGCAGATGGATAACGGAGTACCTGCCGACACTTGCGCCTAGGCGGAATCAACGAAACACGCCGAATGTTGCCATAGGTGACCTAGTGTTGGTGGTTGACGGCAACTTGCCTCGTGGATCGTGGCCCAGGGGAAGAGTGTGCGCCGTGCACCCGGGCCGCGATGGAGTCGTCCGCGTGGTAGATGTGTGTACCTCCGCTGGTGTACTGAGGCGTCCTACAAGGAAACTCGTTCTTCTTTAAAAAAAAGGGGGCAAAATGTGCTGTATCGCATACTTTTTTAGATTATTTATGGTTTTTTATATTTTTATAAGACAAATTCAATTGTTTTTTGACGGCTCTGTAATAAAGCTTCAACTGCACAAAACCAGCGTTTGATTTTGAGTTGTGAATTTGTGATAATTCCAAACAAGGCCTATAATTTTTAGGGTCCGTGGTACTACCTGATTTATGAAGAAGGTGGGTTACACCAGTTGTTAGGAAAGTAGGAAGCGATCCTGATTCTAGGCATGATTGGAATTGTGTTGCCAATCGACCGTGTGAGCTCCGGAACCATTTTAACCAGAAATTATGCAGTCCGTCTGGGCCCGCTGATCTCCAGTTAGGTAACAGACGGACTGCATTGGTAATATCTTCTTCGATGAGAGAAACCGGTTCCATGGCTTCTATAGTCTCACACGCTCGTTCGACAACTCGCATCCAATCACCCTCAGTATGATCAACGGGTGTCGACCAGATGCTACGCCAAAACATATTAGTAGCATCATCATCTGGTGGACGCATGTCAATCACATTCGAAACAGGTCGCTCCCAACTTCTGTAAACCCACCTTTCGTCCCTATGGAATGTGCGATTTTGAGAGTAACGATCCACTCTCTTTTTATAACGCCGAATCCGGTTTGCCCACGCACAGACTTTTTGTTTCAAAAAGTCAATGCGCTCTGTGACCCGTGATAAAAATTCTCGAGGCCTAATGTCAGTCCCCGAGAAAGCTCGAGTCACAAAGCGCATGACCCTTGGGCGTGAGTTGCCTGACCTGTAGCTAATGAGCTTTCCAATGAGTGCCCTAGTCTCAGCAATACGCCGCTCAATCCTGCATTGCCAAGTCGGAACAGCAGATTTTGGCCGGGTAGCTATGTCATTTTTATAAAATTTTACATTAGCCACTCGGCATGCTGCGACGGCCGCGCAATACAGAATTGAATGCGTATCGCAGAGATCTTCGCTGCCATCAAAATAATCAGACAGTAGCGAATCCAGGGCACACACTAGTGCCACATTTTTTTTATGTGTAGGTAAACGCGGTAAGCGAGGACGTTGGTCAAAAGGTATGAATCGATACTCTCGCATAGCACACTCCAAAGCACTCCTTAATGTTTCGTTGCACACAGTACTTACGTGTGTAGCCTCGGTATCCATTACTTCTTCGTTCGCAACAGCTTCTTCGATCACAACAGAGGCAATATTTTGTGTGACAGTTCGCGAAGTAGTAGGGGCACCCGGGCTACTCAGTGAGTCAGAGCGTAGCCTCTCAAGTACGGAGACATCCAACAAATGACATCGCTGGATGGCCCGCACTTGATCCGATAGCCGCTGCGCTGATACGTTGACAGCCGGCTCCAGATCCTGAAACAAAGGCAGCATGCGAACACGGTACGCAGTGAGGTTGGTTCCTCCCCCTGTAGCCGCAAAATATGCCCGCATGACATTTTCGTTTATTGATGTCGTCCATCTCATGCGGCGCACATTACCACCGGTAGCGGGGGCCCTATTCGAGGCCTGTGGGCCTCGGGACTCCATGCAGATCGGTGGCCGGCCTCTCCCTCGCCGGCGCGCAGGTGTTGGTGACGTCGGTGGGGAGAAATACTCGTCACTGGAGCTGCTGCTCGACGCCCCAGGGATTCCACTTGTGGTTGGCTGTGGGGCGGAGCTTAGTGACGAGTCCGGAGATGGTAGGCGTGCTGTCCTTTTTTGGGATCTTGTGATCATTTTTGTACTGTTTTCATGTTGTTATGTAGATTTTTTGACAGACATTAGATGTCATGTCATATTATATTTTCTGTTTTATGGGTATATTTTACAGTTTTCATTGGATTCTATATTTATTGGATCTATTTTCGTCATGGAATTTATCTTAAATGGTTTTGGGAAAGCTAGTATTGTTTTATTTGGTTTTATTGTATATTTTTCTGTATATTTTTCTGCAGGCACAAAAATGTCGTCCGTTCGTTCCCAGTGTTGCCAGTATTATTATTATTATTATTATTATTTATTATTTGCATTGGATTGGGTGTTTCTATGTATAATATGTGTATATATAAAAAAAAAGTATCTAAGTATGTTTATCCGCATTCTAGATTCCATAACACAGGCTGGTTAAGCTATGCTTGCCATGGATCTAGCTAGATAATGTATGAAATGATGTCGAATATTTATTTATTTATTTATTTATTTATTATTTAGCGCATGTGTTTATTTACTTGTGTTCAAACTAATCAAGTTACACAGTAATGCACACTCATCTTTCAGATTTACTTCTTCATTCATTGAACCGATAATAATATAATTGAACAGATAATAAATAAAAGTTCGTAATTCGTGGTTGTGATTCAACAAACCGTAAAATTAGATAATAACGAAATTGAGTTATAATAATATTTCTAATTTCAAATATACACTTGGGTTACATTTCTATTAGATAAAGTAATCCTCTAGACTTTTCAAGTCTAACCAATAATAACCTGTCACTGAGCATATAGTTTAGATTCATGTCAATCGTAAACGAGCAGTATTTATAGAGGTATACGATGTGGAGAGGCGTACCCTAAACTTATAATTGGTGTCGATGAAATTCAATTTACCGCGGGGGTAATATACTGTCGTCGACGTTCAAAATGACATCGAAACTTTTGAAAGTGAGTGTTGCTTTGGGATGACAACACCCGACTCGTTAAACTTAATTGAGCCATTAATATCATATTCTCTGCTCCATCCGCCCGCTTGATTAAGGGTATGAACTACAATAGATGTAAAGTTGTAGCGGCTTGAGTTAGATTTCTATCTACTTGCATAACAGTCTACTATATCAAAATGTTATAATTGTTTGTTAAAATAAACCACACATTGGGAACATTGCATTATACCGAAAAACTGCACAAATATAGTGAAACTAGCTGTTGCCCGCGGCTCCGCCCGCGTGGATGTCGGTTATCACTTAGTGCTGAGCCGATGCTATTAAGCATTAAACTCGTCTGACTATTCGATCTCTACTCACTTCTACATTCATCTCTCCACTCGCCTCTCAACTCGACTCTATACTGGACTCTATTTGATTCTCTACTCGCCCCTATAGCGATCTCTACTTGCCTCTATATTCGACTCGGTGCTCGACTTTGTCCGTTCTCAAGCTCCAATCCACCTCTGTACTAAGTTTCATGAGGATATCTTTAAAAATACTTTTCATATTATCATCCCCTATTTACCCCGTTTTAAAACGTCATACAAGCTTTTATCCCCTAGCCCTATTCCCCCTTCCCCTTCTTCTACCCTCTTTTCACGATAAAAGGTAGCCTATGTCTGTGCCAAAGCTCTAAACCATCGCTGAACCAATTTTCATCAGGACATCTTCTTCAAAAATGACAAACTTTCATCCCCTAACCCTATCACCCCCCCTCTTCCTCCTTTTTCGCGATAAAAGGCAGCTTATATCCATTTCCAAGCGCTTATTTATAAATAAATAAATAAAATAAGCCTTTATTGCTGAGTTATTTACAGTTATTTCTTAAGACTAATATTTTGAGCGGTACGTTTTTCCCCAGTTTGTCTTTCGACATAGGCCTCCTCTAAAGATTTCCACGTATCCTTATCCCTCGCAATTCTTATCCACTTTGATCCAGCAGTTCCCTTTAAGTCGTCTTCCCAGCGTCTTGATTGTCGTCCTTTGCTCCTTTTCCCATCTCTAGGGTACCATTCTGTTATTGTTTTTGTCCATTTCCCATTGCTTTCCCTTAACATATGACCTGTCCATTTCCATTTTAATGTCTTACATATTTTGCCTGCATCTTTAAATTTAGTTATTTGTTTAATATTTTGCAGTCTTACCCTATCCCGTCTTTTTACCCCAATTACACTTCTCTCTATTCCGTTTTGACATGTATTAATTTTTCTTATTTGTTTTTCCGTTAGTGCCCATGTTTGGCATCCGTATGTTAAACATGGTAAAATGCAAGTGTTATAGACTTTTCTTTTCTCTTTTATTGGCATGTCTTGATTCTTCATAATCTCACTTAAAGACCAATACCTCTTCCAAGTATTAGCTATCCTTCTATCGATTTCCTTTTGCATAGTATCATTTGGTGCTATTAACTGTCCAAGGTATATGTATTCTTCTACATAATCTAGTTGCTCCATATTAACTCTTATGCTGTAGGTTTGTGAACCGTTAGTCATAACTTTCGTTTTATTTGTGTTCATTGAAAGTCCTACCTTCGCGCTTTCCTCAGATAATTGTTGTAGCATTTGCTCTAGCCTTTTTGGGCACTCAGAAAATAGGATCAGGTCATCTGCAAAACGGAGGTGGTTTAAGGTTTCACCGTTTATATTAATTCCTTCTTTGTCCCACTCCAGATTTCTAAATATCATCTCCAGGGTTGCCGAAAATAGTTTGGGTGAGACGGGGTCACCTTGCCGGACACCTCTCTCTATCGAAAACTCATCTCCTGATACTTCCAAGCTGACACGTGCTTTACTGTTTGAGTAGATCTTTTTGAGTATTTGTATATACTTTCGTTGTATTCCCTGTGCCTGTAGTGCTTCCCAGATAGAATCGTGTTCCAATGTGTCAAAAGCCTTATTATAATCCACAAATCCTAGGTAATATATTTTGTTGTATTCTTTGTATTTTTGTAGAATTTGCCTCAGTACATGTAAATGGTCTACGGTTGAGTATTTGCTTCGGAACCCAGCTTGCTCTTTTGGTTGGTTGAAGTCTAATGTTGGTGTGATTCGTGACAGAATTATTTTAGAAAATACTTTATAAATGTTTGACATCAGACTGATTGGTCTATAATTACCTATTTCGCCTTTATCTCCCTTTTTATGTAGCAGTATTATTGTGGAAGTGGTCCAATCAGCCGGGATGCTTTCAGTCTCTATAATATCATTGAATAAGTCCGTTAATATGGGACCAATCACCGGTGCAGTCGTTGTTAGAATTTCGTTTGTTATCTGATCTGTTCCAGGTGTTTTTCCTCTTTTTTGGCTATTGATTGCTCTAATTGTTTCACGCAGTAGTATTCTTGGTACTGGCTCATCCTCTGTTTCGGTACTTTGGCTGGTCTTTAATTTACGTTTCTGGCTCTGGTAAAGGTTTCGGTAGTAGTCTGTAGCTACCTTTATTATCTCTTGTCTTTTGTTTGTATACTTTCCGTCTTGGTTCTTAGCTTGTATCATCCAATTCTTTTTTATGTCTAATTCTTTTAGAGCCTTTTTTATTCCACCGGTTTTTTCGATGTGTTTTCTCAACGTTTCTTGCCTTTTTCTTTTATTATCTTTCCTTATATTTTTGTTAATCTTCTTGCTGAGTGTAGATATTTCAGAGCGGTAGTCTTTACTTTCCTTACTTCTTATTAGTTTTTTCCTTTCCTCTAGCAACTGATATGTCTCATCTGAAATCATTTTATTTTTCTTTAAGTTGATTTTCTTAGTTTCTGTTGCCAGCATGTTTATGAATTTGTCATACCTTGTCTGGATTGGTTCTGTCCTTTCCTCTTCTTTTCTTATTATAGTTTGTAGGTTGGTTATCAGTTGGTCACTGTTGCCGGTGCATACTATACCTGCTTTTCTGTCATGAAATTTCCTTTTATTCTTTATAGGTGCCCCTGTTAGCTGGGCGCGAACCATTTTGTGGTCCGAATCAAAATTTAAATTATGAATAACCGATACATCTTGGAAGAACTTTGGGTTGTTGGTCATGATGAAATCAATTTCATTTTTGTATAGCCCACCTGGCGAGAGCCATGTCCATTTTTTTGTTTCTTTTTTCTTATAGAAGCTATTGAGAATACGTAATTTATTTTCTAAAGCAAAAGTGATCAGTCTGTCTCCATTTTTGCTTCTTTTACCATATCCGTATTTTCCTATTGTATGTTTTTCTCCATAGCTGTTACACTGTCCTATTTGTCCATTAAAGTCACCCATTACGATAATATTTTTATGTGCGTTCTGAAGAGTTGTCTGCAGGTCTTCGTAAAAATTTTCAATTTCTTCTTCATTTTCTCTTTTGGTTGACTCTATTGGTGAATATGCTTGTATTATGGTCCATTTGTCGTTTTTATTTAATGGTAGTACAATGTTTAAAACTGATATTCTCTGCGAAATGCCTTTTATTTCTTCAATTCTGTGAGCAAGTCTTTTTTTAATAAAAAAGCCAACACCATATAGACCTTGTGTCTCGCCTTTGTAATGTAGGATGTAATTCCCATGATCTTCAATTCCTTCACCATATCTTCTCATCTCACTGATTCCTATTATGTCCCATTTTATGTCTGCTATGGCTAATTCAAGTTCGTAAAGCTTTTCAGTAGTTCGTAGTGTTCTCACATTAAAAGTGGCTATATGTAAATCTGACGTGAATTTATTAATCTTTAGAGGGTCATGGTCTTCTTCCCCCACGAGGACCAGTCGGCTTGGGGGTGTGTGTGTGGTTTTATTTACTTTACTGTTTCGATTTGTATTTTGGTTCCGTTTCCGATCGTGTGTGAATAATTGCTATTGTTTTTTCTCTGTTGCGATATTTGAGAGGGAGTTGGAACGCCCTCTCATCATATCAAATGCGTTTATTCTATTATTTTTGGATCCGCTTAATGCGGGCTGTTTTCTCGGCTGTAAATCAGCTTGGGGAGAAGTAGAAGTTCCTCGTTTCCTTTTATCATTAACAGTTATGTTTTCCTTGACGACGAGTTTATCGTACTTTATGTAGGCTAAATTTCCTTTTTTCCTTTCTTCTATGAGCTTAGGCTGTAGTGCTTTCCTTTTTTCTATAGTTTCCTTTGAATAATCTTCCGTTATATATATTTCTTTAAGTTCCTTCTTGTTTTTCATTATTTCACTTCTTTTCCATCCACTAGTCAAGCCAAGGAGCGTTGGTCTAGGTTTCTCACCCTTGTTTGGTTTTCCTATGCGGTAGATTTTATTTACGTCATATCCTTCTATTGAGATATCCAATTCGTGTAGAAACATTTCTTTCAGCTTTTCAAGTAACTCCGATGTAGACTTTTCCTCTTCTAATAGCCCGTGAATTATTAAATTGTTGCTTTTCTTCTCTCTTTCCAGATATTCGACTTTTTTCTCCAAGTTTTCAACTTTAAATTTCAAATTTTTATTTTCTTCTATAATAGGTTTTAATTTCTCCTCTATTTTTGCCATTATTGTATTACTTAACTCCACTGTTTGTTTTTGCATTTCAATTTTCATTTTATCGAATAGTAATTGAAATTGATCTTCCATTTTGTTATATGTTTGCAATAGTCTATATTGTCTATTGAAAACAATTCTAACCTCAAACTTTGTGGATTTTGTTCCTTCAAAATTCTTCATGAAACCGAACTATACGCGATAGTTATTATTGTTAACTTTCTAACTTCACTTATTTCTTCGTTGAATGTGATCCAATTGTGTAAACTGTCACAGTAATGTATTATTGTTGAGAAACTTTACGGTGTAATGTTTACGTTGCAAATGCCGGAAACGGACGGCGCTTATTTATCGCCATCCAAATTTCATCAGGACATCTTCAAAATAACAAACTTTTAATACCTAGCCCTATCACCCCCCTTCTACCCCTTTTTTCGCGATAAAAGGTAGCTTATATCCGTCCCCAAGCTCTAATCTATCTCTGTACCAAATTTCATCAGGTCATTTTCAAAAATGACAAACTTTCACCCTGTAACCCTATCTCCCCGCCCCCTTGCACCCGTTTTTCGCAATAAAAGGCAGCTTATGTCCGTTCCCAAACTCTAATTTTCCTCTATACCAAATTTCATCAAAATATCTTCAAAAATGACAAACTTTTAAATAAACTTTCATCCCATAGCCCTATGGGGAATAGGGCTATGGGATGAAAGTTTATTTAAAAGTTTGTCATTTTTGAAGATATTCTGATGAAATTTGGTATAGAGGAAAATTAGAGTTTCCCTAGTAGAGACCCTTCTACAACCTTTTTCGCAATAAAAGGTAGCCTATGTCCGTCCCCAAGCTCTAATCCATCTCTGTACCAAATTTCATCAAGATATCTGCAAAAATGAACAACTTTCATATAAATTTTCATCCTCTATTTCCCCCCTTAAACCCTCTTTCTCGCGACGAAAGGTAGCCTATGTCCGTTCTCCAGCTCTAATCTACCTCTGTACCAAATTTTATCAAGGTCAGTTCAGTGGTTTAGGCGTGAAGCGTAATACAGACAGACAGACGGACAGACAGAGTTACTTTCGGATTTATAATATTAGTATGGATATTGAAGTAAATAGTAGGTATGTGGGGAACAAGTTGACAAATATGTTACATGAACACAAATTGATCATGACCATATCATACCTGGTGGACTGCGGCCCAATACTTTTCGTTGGGACGTTGTACATATGTTATACCAGCGCTAGAACTTCACTTTCACGATTTAGGATTGTTAGCATCGAATTAGGAGTGCTTGCTGTGTGGTATAGCCACGAGTATGTTATCTGTCCTATGGGTATATGTCAGTAAAGGTCAACATGCTGAATAGGAGTTGAACCAACCACTAGTCATAGTGGTCATTTACTAGAGGGAAAACTCTGATCAATATTTTTATACACATAACTTAAATCGAATGATGAATTTGTAGTTAGGCATCGATTAAGATAGGAAAAAGTGAATCGCTCAGGCGGGACTCGAACCCGCGCTTTTTCTCTTACAGGGGGAATGCTCTGACCACTGAGCCACCGAGCTACGCCTGAAGCTATCCAAATCCTCCTATAAAATACAACCGTCTTGGGGCGACGTTGAGGAGCCATCTAACGTCACTCGTACGAACTATCAGAAACAATCATTTTTAAACATGGTTTTTCGATGACTCCGCCCAAACAATTGAGAGAAATTTTTAAGCCCCAAGACGGTTGTATTGTATAGGAGAATTTGGATACTTCAGGCGTAGCTCGGTGGCTCAGTGGTCAGAGCATTCCCCCTGTAAGGGAAAGAACGTGGGTTCGAGTCCCGCCTGAGCGATTCACTTTTTCCTATCTTAATCGATTTGAAAAATTAGCATAATTGCTTCAACATTTCATTCAATTGTTGTTAGGCAGTTAGTAAACAAGAAATAATAACCTATATTATTACTAAATTAAAAAAAACAACTGTCAAAAATGTTTGCTACGGGACTCGATGAGTTATATAAATCCATCTTTCCATCTCGATAACATTACAAGTAGCTCGGAGTTGCTGACTGGTTCCGTTTCCGGTAGAACCGATGAATAACTTGGAGTTTGAACAAACGGTTCATCCGTGTAAGAATCACATCGCGTTAAATCTATCCAGTTTACAATTCATATCGAAGATAATGTGGATGTGATATTACAATAATATAATTTGGTTATGTGCCTACATAACAAAGGGTTTCGTTATCCTTGTGTTAATTCCGGTCGCATCCAAAGGCTTCACCTCGGAGTCGGCGGTCTGATTTTCTTCAGTCTAATTGCGTCGCGGCTGTACTTCGATATTTTCTATGAAGGGACTACCACCTGACTTCTACAACCTATTGGTGATATCGAATTACGGTTATACCAGTTGTTAGAAGTTTTAGGACTTCAAGTTCAACTGCCCGTAATGACTGCTATAGATATTCGTATGATAACTGATACTGACGCCTTGACATCCTCTCCGAGATAATAATAGGTATGACTCAAGGGTGACTGACTGACTAACATAGTGATCTATCAACGTACAGCCCAAACCACTGGACAGATCGGGCTGAAATTTGGGATGCAGGTTGATGTTATGACGTAGGCATCCGCTAAGAAAGAATTTTGATTAATTCTACCCTTAAGGGGATAAAATAGGGGATGAAAGTTTGTATGAAACTTTGTCAATTTTAAACAGATGGGGCTGAGAATCGGATTGACTCAACACTAAGCTAAAACCAACATCCACGCGGGCGGAGCCGCGGGCAACAGCTAATGATTCATGTAACTCCCGCGTATGCTATCAATTACACAGAGACCGCAGTAACTAGACTCATATTCTAAAATTAATTTGATAGCTACTGCAAACGAGCCTCTCCTGGCTAGTTTCAAATTCCCTTCATTAACAGAGTCGTACAAAGATATATCAGTCGTATGCGAGGCTTATAATAAGTCTGGCCAGCGTTTAAATCACTACAGATTTGTGAGGCATCAGGCCGATGGGCGCAATTCAGTTACTGGACCAATGTGTCTGATGTGCTTGATATATGGCCAGAGGACTGCTGTTGGACGTGGTATAGGGGAAGGAAGGCAGCGGCGTTATTTACAGACTCAATTTATTTGATCCAATTTGACAATTTATAGATTGTTTATCAAGTTTTGATTTACAATTCGTTTGGGGAATGTCTTGGGCATGAATTTCTGAAACGTGAAGAGACATGCTATCTTAACCAACTCAGCGTGTATCGTACAGATACACGCCTCATACTCATCTCGTCTTGTTGGAATCGATGAAATATTTTGCAGAAAAAAAAATAGAGTTAGATCTTGAATTAGGTATTTCCTTAATCATATTCTGTCCTCCGTGGGTATTTCTCATAATTTTTACAATAAGTAATTGCACCCCGCAGTTTTATCCGTGGATTATGTTTTAAATTGAAAATTGATCTAAATTGTATAACGCTAATTTATGTTCACGCCTAATATTATAATAAGGGCAATCCGCTCAGTTCTTACCTACTTGGTAACTGATTAATTAAATATAATATATCTTTAAGTAGTTCAACAAGTTTTAAATAATGCTTGACCAAATCGGGTTTAACAATACCTATCGACATTTTAAGCACTGCTTTAATGTCCCGATAGGATATACCTACCCATATCTAATTTCACTTCAATTCCTTACGTTACACCTTGAAGAAGGAACAATTAGATTGTTTCGCGCAAGTCTTCGCATTTACATAAAAGTTTCAATTAAACGAATGGTTAATCCACTAAGAATCAAACCCACAATTGTTACGTTACACGTAATGGCTGTAGGCGGTAACCGCAGCAAAGTGCGCTATTCATTCAGTTTTTTGTCGTCCACAGTGTTATAATAGGGTATTTGACAACATTAAAAAAATACTACAAATAATGGTCATCCTATCAGATAATAGCGTCAAAAGACATTTAAAACTATAAATTAAACTAAAATAAGCATATTTTTTGAGAATTTCGCTTAAAAATATCTAATATTTTTTCGAATTTTTATCTGTGACGAAAACGCTCTGTTATCGATCACAGCACTGCTGACGTCACACGCAAGTAAACACGGCTTTGTGACAGAACAGAACAGAACAGAAACAAACAGTTTTTGTGGATTATTTATAGACGTATTTGTACATTGTGCAACTACACACCATTTATACACCATTTTATTCACAAAGTTTGAAGAAAAACTTTATTATTTACTTTGAATTCACTGCTTTAAGGTTATACAAAATGTGTGACGTCACGTAATCGGCTCCAACAAGGTGACAGCGTTTTTCGCGCGTTTTTGAAAATTTAAACTTTAACATCGATTTTTTGTTAAAATCCGTTGATTTTTTTTTTGAAATATCGATGTAGTGTGCATATTATTATGCTAAGGAATAATTTAAAATGGTTTTCCAAAATTTGTCATATACCCTATTTCTGTAGTTTGCGTTATATAACCAGTGATTAAATAAACAGAGTTCGTTTAAAACCCTCATAGATTTTTAATATTTTTTCAAAGTCATCCAATACCGCATTTCTAATAACATTGGTATTTTTTTGTTATATTTATTTAGTGTTCCAAATGGATATGTACCATAGATAAAACCTACGACTTGAGCAACCACGCGTAGGGCACGCCGTGATTGCGGCGGTAAGACCCATCATGGGGGAGTGGCTAGAGAGGCCACACGGTATCACCGGGCACGGTAGCTTCGGGCGGTATCTGCATCTGATGGGTATAGAGCCAACGCCCGAGTGCCATCACTGCGACGCGAGCGTGGACTCGGTGCTGCACACGCTCACCGAGTGTCCGGCGTTCGAAACGCCGAGGCGGGAGCTTGTGACGGCCCTGGGGGTGAGAGTGCCCAGCAAGTCATGCTCGTGTAGGAGACAGCAGAGCGGGCGCGGCGCCAGGGCCAGACCGAGAGGAATGGCCCTGGGTCAGCCGGGGTGCGAGGGATATGTCGCGAGACAACCTCGCCTTCGGCCTAGCACATCGACCCACGGATGGCGTGCGGTTTAGTCGGTTCGATTCCGACATAACCCCCCCCCCCCCCCCCCCCCCCTTCCGGCTCCGGAGGGGAGGGCACCCGTGAGGATTTCCCGCACGTTAAAAAAGAAAACCACCGATAAAACCAGAAACGCCAACGTACACTGACTGTTTGTTTAACTGTCATTAGTAAGAACTAAAAAATGATTACCAACGCATATTATAAAATTTTATTGTAATTTGTGAAAAGCGAGTGAAGAGGTTCTAAAAAGTTATAATAGGTACTCATTTAGCACTATAATCCTTTTACATGTTTCCAAGGGGCACATATACGCGGAGCACCTAGTGGCTCAGCTACGAAAAAGTTCCCGTGGAATACTTGGATGACCCTCCCGGTGTTCCACTGGATCCTTTAGTACGTCTTGCGTACTGCTCCTGCACTGTGGCACACAAGTTTATACTACCTGCTTACTCTATACATGAATGTTCTTTCTTCACCATTTTTGTTAATATTATTTTAATGTAATTAGCTTTACAAGTGGGTACAGTCCGCGTCTTGTGGTTTGCGCCGCGCTGGCCGCGTGACGTGTCGCGCGGCGCTGCATGATCCCCTGATTCACTGGGGCGCGTTCATTATTAAACGCAATTAACGAATGCCGTACTTTGTTTTATTTTCCGATTGCTCCGTCACACCGTTTGGTTTGTTGTTGTTTTAAATAATGCACATTAAAGTAATTAATTGTCACCGATAAATGGATAATATATTTTACTTAATCATCCAATATTACTTGTTCAGTAATCAACAACAGCATTTACTTACATCAAATACACCTTTGCATGCCTCAATCATATTGTTCTGCATACACTATATTTGCAGCACATATACTTAGTACTGCTACTACGAAATTCCTAACATAAAAACCTATCCCTATGCATAACGTTCTGATAGTCGCAAGTATAAGTGGTAAATTATATGTTTCAAGAGGAATATCTAAACTTAGTCTAACAAAATCAAACATACTGGAACACAGAGATTCAAATAAGCACTGAATTCACAATCGGCCCGGTACAGGACGTGTGCACGAAATTCCCTCTACAATGTAGATTAGTTTCGGAAAGAATAACGCAGGCCTGTCTCGTGTGACTGAGATGAAAGTTTAAGCGTTCAAATGTTTTTTAAGTGGGTGATGAATTTTAAATTTGTGTGAGATTATGTTTAGTGCTGATTGAAAAGTCAGCGTTGCTTAGGTTTTCATAATATTTTAGGGAATTATAACAGAAAAGCATTTTTACAATTATAAAAAGGTTTGGCAAAAAGACATCGTTCAGATACCATTTTGCCGGGGCTGAGTTTAGTAGACAGATATCATTTCTAATATCTGATTCTCAATCAAATACCAATAATGGTGCAATAGTCGCAAAATAAAATGCCTAAAAGCTCCCAACAGATCTTTGTCCAGCGGGTCTAAAAAGGCTACATTGAGCAATTCTGCTAAAAATGATTAACTTCATGAACTTCCCGTAATTCTCAATAGATGCCTATAAAATTCGTTAAATGGTCCCTCATATCAGCAAAAGCATAAAAAAATAATTTACTAAGCAAATTCTAATCTCATGTAAATATCACCACATGCTAAAATATTATCCTAAAACAATTCCTATAAAATGACCCTTTTAGACGTGCAGATAAGTTAACTCTAAGGTGTTAAGTTTGATTAGACATATGAAATTTTGATGTTCCAGAATGAGTCTTTTACAATACTAAATCAGCTTGGACAATAAGCACCGACCGAAACTATGCCTGTACCAATATATACCAGTTATTACTACTTAAAATTCAGAGAATCATATTTAGGTGGAGTTAGACTTTCTGACTTGGCAATGTTTTTGGTACTATAAGTAAATGGGAGAGGATGTCCGGTTATGAACCTTATTTCATAACTTTTATTTAAATACAAATTAAGTTTTCAACGTGATATATTTATATAAATGACATTTGAGTACCTTTGCAGGATGGGCACATTTTCACTTATGTAGCAAATTGGATGGTTTAACAAAGGATAATCACTATACATAGTATAAAACAAAGTCGCTTTCTCTGTCCCTATATCTCTATGTATGCTTAAATCTTTAAAACTACGCAACGGATTTTGATGCGGTTTTTTTTAATAGAGTGATTGAAGAGGAAGTTTTATATGTATAATAACATCCATTGCATCCGTGCGCCTTTGGGGCGGGTCGCTAGTAATTTATACAATGAATGGTACTTGTTAAATAATAAATTTCAGAGTTTTTTTAGCAAACTCTCATAAATTAAACTTTTAGCAGAGGAGATGAAATCATTGTCGTGGACGTGTCTTATATACAAAGAAGTTGTAGTTTGCTTCTATTTTATTTTGATCTACAGTTGCTTAATACTTGGGAATACCCTTTGTCGCTGTACTTGGGGTCAGACGTGAGTCTTATGTCATCCAATTATAAAATAAATCGCACATATGTATCAATTACTGACACGAGTAAAACGATAAAGACACAAAATAGATAATAAAGAGGAATTTCCGCGTGCCACGATCATTTATTATCATTTATGACATGCGAATGAAGTAACTGAAATCAGCCAAATAATATAAAAGGATGTCAGTGTATTGAGCTCAGACACAGTTCTGTCATCGTGTTTGTACCACCGCTTAAAATAATTTTGATCTTTGCTTCTAAATATGAAGAAGTTCATAGTTTTTGTGCTGGTCATTGCATCAGTCTGTTTATATTGTGAAGCTAGACGGTTTGCGACGCAGTGCGACCTGGTCAATGAATTGAGAAAGCAAGGTTTTCCAGAAGAAAACATGAGCGATTGGGTGTGTTTGATCGAAGAGGCGAGCAGGAGAGCAACGCACAAGATCAGTCCAGTTCGGCTGAATGGCTCCAGGGACTATGGGCTGTTCCAGATAAATGACAATTACTGGTGCAGCAACACCGGTGTACCTGGAAGGCGCTGCAACGTCACTTGCGTTGATTTGCTGGCAGATGACATCACGAAAGCTGCTGCATGCGCTAAGCTAATCTACGAACGTGAGAATTTCATGGCCTGGTACTGGTGGAGCAACTACTGCCTGGGAGAGACCTTGCCTGACGTTAGCCACTGTCAATAAGCAAGATGTAATAGCTTTAGTTCGGATTCTGACGGTGGAAGTAATTGCGTTCATGTTTAACTGAACTGGATAAAGGTAGTTTGTAATCCTAATCATATTTAATATTCAATTTTTAACGATATATTATAACTCCATTCAATTTGCCATCTTTGATTATATGAACATAAATCTGGGGGCACGGTAGTGCCCCCGCCAAGACGAGCCAAGCGAAGCGCAAGGGCACTACCTACCTTTTCTCCAAACGCTTCGTCGTTATTTTGAACTCTCATAACTTTGCTTTGGATGATGCTAAATAGTTAAAATTTTTAAGATAGAATGCCATCGGTACAATAATTAAACATACAAAGTTTGAATGTCGTAGCTATTATACTTTAGATTTTATTAATGTCTCAAAACCTATAATTTCGTCACTGACTCATCACTCACTGATCATCAAAATTGTTAGGGTACTTCCTGAAGTCCTAGAAAGCTAAAATTTGGTATGTAGGCTAATATTACTACACAGACAACAAAAAATTAAAAAAACTAACCTAATTAAAAAAATATATTACCTACTACGGTGGAAGTTTGTATGTGAGACTTGCACTCAGTTTGTACTACATGAGTCAAAATTAATAAAAATATTTCTTATAAAAAATAAAAATACTTACTTACTTCATCATTTTTAACTAACTTACGCAAATATATGAAATCCCACCAAAAACATTTTCATGTCAAAATGTTGCCAAGACGAGTTTACGTAGGTTACACAGGGTAACCTACGTAAAGTTATAATCGTTTTAGAGCGTGCAGTCTTTAGAGCTTGGCTTTATACGAGATCTGATAACTTTTTCACAGGGCAAACTACGTAAACTCGTCGTGGCAACATTTTGACATGAAAATGTTTTTGGTGGGATTATGTTTTTCCAAAGTATTTAACAGTACATGCAAATTACTGGAATATAATGACTAATTAAAACAAATTGTATTTGTCAAGATAATAAACTAATCAAATGTGTTAAAATTGATGACTGAATTTCTGTTAAATTATAATTAAATTAATTATCATAGCACTGTTTATATCCAAAGTGATAAAATATATAAACTATAATAATTTAGGTTATAATAGTAACACACAAAAAGTTTTACCATGTTTAATTATACTGTTGTTACAATATTGTTCATACGTAATTAAATCAGAAGGAAATTCTCTTCGAAACCCCAGCAACAACACGTAGCCTGCCTAGTGGACTTGTTATTTCAGTACTTATGATATCCCAAACCGAATCCTTGCAAAGAGATTGGCGAAGGTTTTTTCGCTGCATCTGTTGTTCGAAGTGTAAGCAAGTTTTAATATCATTTTGAGTTTGTTTTGTAATAAAACTCGCAACATCTTGACGCTATCTAAACCGAGACTTAAAATTTTTAAGTTTTCATGATATCTTGATTAAATATTTATATAACACATGGCCGAAAAATGTATTAGATGTTCCCCTTACTATGGACATTTCGTAGTTTTAGAATACTGTTTTACATATTTTCAGTTTATTCTTTCCCCAGCCAAATGGCCACCCTGGTGGTTTATTCATTCTTAGTTACGTACTTTAAATAGGAATAGTGTTACCTATATTAAATATTTTATCTAGGTAACACTATGATACTATATATATACTAATACTATAATACAAAGATTATAAAATTGAAATCAAAACTCTTATGACAAACATTACGCACAGGCCAAAAAAAGTTTTATTACGATACAGGTCTTGTATCGACACCTATATCATTAAATATCTTTTTAATCATAACGATACACCTATACAACCTCCATCTGGACTGAATCTCTACTTTAAAAAAAAGAATCCGCCTAGTCGGAAGAAAAAATAAAGAAACACGCATGCGCAATCGATGTTTGCGCCTTGGCGCCAACATTTAAATGAAACAAAGTTTGGTTTTGTTTGTTAAATAAATTAGTTTATGTATTATAGTATGAGAGTAGATAAAGTAGTGTATGATAATGTACATAACTTGGTCTTATAACACTCGTGTTATAAGAACCTTTATTATGCAACAGTATCATAAACTACTATTATCGCTTTCTAATTAAAAACGTGCGAGAATTGAACATATCTGAGTTTCACC
Organism: Eilema caniola; assembly: GCA_949126895.1. Taxonomy (NCBI): domain Eukaryota; kingdom Metazoa; phylum Arthropoda; class Insecta; order Lepidoptera; family Erebidae; genus Eilema; species Eilema caniola. The sequence goes on from OX421462.1 coordinate 1,381,144, forward strand.
ATTTTATCACAATCGATACCCCAGGCCCTGGATTCTGCTAATGTCAAACCATTGTCATACCACAAACACTGCAGAAATGGCATTAAATTTTAGAGTTCTTTGTAAAGTCGTAAAGTCCAAAATTAAATTAAACGTGTTTCTTTACACTTTTTCATTCACTTTACAAATCTCATTTAATTTTAGACCTTAACGAAACGACATTTAAAGTTTAAAATTAAACGAGTTCTTTGCAATGTCCGTAACTTTTTAGCAGTATCATCATAGCAGAATCCAGGCCCAGGTATCCGTGACAATGTGGAACTTATAATCCTGGGTGAAATGTGTGTGTTAGTATGTCTGCCTCCCTTTTAGAGGTAAAAAGACGTTAATCCAACTCAGCTTATTGACGCGTAGGTCACTCCACTCACTGGTATTCACACACATTGCACATAATAACATACATGAAAATAAACAGATCAGAAGAGGTCAATCCACCCTATCGAATGCCGTATGTTTACTTGTATTTAATTAATTACTCAACTTCATACTGCTACGACTGTTTGCATACATATATAATGAGTCTACGTCAGAGAAAACCTATAAGCATTTGGATTGTTTATTTTTAATTAATAATTTATAATAAGTATGTAATAAATGCAAAAACAAGTTTATTTATACGGTTTGTACTTCTACAGTCATATAACAGTCATATTATGCAATTAAAACGAGTTGTGACGGCAATACCATTTTATATTATTACGTGCTATGTCAAGTTATGAGGTATGACATCAATCAATCGTTTTAGATTTTTACTTACCTATCAGAGAAGTAACAATATCCCATTGGATCATGAAACTGTACTCAGAAATCTGCCAACTTGAACCGTCTCCTTTTTGAAAGAACTAGAATCCTTACCAGAGTTTACTAGAGACCTTATCCAAGTTTCAAACTAAAATATAAACTTACAATACGACTGTATTGACATCGTCAATGGAATCAACTACAGAGTGCCACTCAGATCATGCACACGAAGCTGTCGTACAACCCCACTGTTCTTCACTCGAACGCCGCGCAATAATGCGGGCCTGCGCGCAGCCTTTCGTCGCTTACTTGATTTGTACAACCGTGACTTTAACCAAATTGACAATGCAAATAATGCCAGTACTTATAGAAGGTTGGTATTTGAAAGGCACCATGATTTAAGGGCAACCCTCTAGCCCTGGGGTATCTCAGTCACTTATGCTTAATCCAACACTACCGTAATTTATTTATTAACAGCTACTACTTTTAACCTTTAAGATTATCATGTATGTATGATGCCTGTGTTAAACGCCGTGGATGTCACAATTATTATTGAACTATTTTAAGCATTTACTATTGTGATGTTCTTTGTTTATCCAATAAATATAAAAAAAACCCGACTGATGCTGAAAATATCAAAACAAGCTTTATAGCATTCGGTAGCCATTAATTTTCAACTGGTAAATAAGATAAAAATTTATTAATTAATTCATTTTATTTTATACTTTTTAGCTCTGACATGTATATATATTTAAAATCTTCTTCTAATTTCCTTCATTTTGATACATGACTTGATAAATGCGATATGCAAGATACACGCGAAAAATATAACCGTTCTTGACAGTCGGGTAAAAAATAGGTACCTACTTTGCCTATGTAAGAATTTTATTTTGATTAATGATGTTACCTCACATAAACTTCACACTTAATGTTCCCAGATACCTATAAATTTCTTTGTTCCATTCATAGGTCGTTTAATTCTGCAATTTGAATCCACAAAGAGATATAGTAATATCCAAAATTCTTAGAATATGTACCAGACATTTGGAATAATAAATAATAGTATAGAGATAGGCGATAGCCTAGTTTCTAAGGTCTAACTAGAGGCCGTGAGTCTGAATCCTGATCTATACACGTGAACCCATTCGTAACGTGATTTAGGTTAGCGGGAAAATTGTAATTTTGAATACATGCAAAATACGTGGAATTTGTTTGCCTACGTAATCCTATCATAGACTGTTTTTGAGCGAGGAAACCGATCCATTCAGAGCCACTTCCGCAAAACGGATATCACAATTGATTAAAGCCCGCTTTACAAATCCGCGCCCAGATCCAATGGAATTCCTTAATTAACAATGCTTGCTGTTAATTACACTAACTTTTCTCATTGAAAGTGAACTATTTTAGTTTGTCCCGATCTTCGTTTAATTCTACGAGAGCTCCTTAGGTATACGTACACTACTTAACTAAATAAATAAATAATTTGGATCACTACGATATTATGCTTAATAATGTTGAGTTGTTGTCTTAAGATTGTTCATGAAAACCAGCAAAAATTAAGCAATATTTTTTATATCCCGCTTACAAATTGATATCTTGACAGAGTTTTAAAAATGCCATAATTTTCATTACGCTGTTTACATCTTCTAATAGAAATCACTCTAAAACAGCAAAGCAAAAATTATTAATTTAATTAAAGCCTCAATAATTAATAACTGAGGCGGTGTTACTTTAACGACGATAAAGTTTGATATCAAAGTGAGTTTGTGATTTTGTAATGAATTGAAAGAACGAGGGAGAATATGGTTTCTTTCATACTTAGGTTGATCAGGTGATGGATGGGAACGGTAGACCTGCGAATTGGAATTATCAATCTCTTAATATCGACATAAGGTAGTAGTATGCTTTAGCTGTTAATTTAAACGTACGTGACGTTTACTTTACCTCCCGTCATTTCCTTTGTCCCATTTTTCCTCTCTTTTTTTTCTGCAAGAAGCGACGTTTGTTTGTTTGTTACGTTAGTAGTATAGTAAACGTTTTGGTGAGGCGAGATAAAGATAAGAAACAATGTGTATGTGTGTATTTAGGTGTTCGTTGATTTATAAGAAGTTCTTGGTGTTTCTTAAGTCCCAACATAGCAATGAATTTAAAATGGGATCATTTTAAACTATTCTTACAATGACCTAGAAAGAATAACTTTTTTTGAAGTGAAAACTTCTTTAGCGGCGTTGGATGGGTAAAAATTGTTAAACTCGCGCGTCAGGATCGCTTGACCTTTGAACCGTAACCGACGACTGACGACATACAATATTAGCTACAGATTATCTATTTTGCATGATACGATAAATAGCTTCGCAGCATAGCGGTAAACGCTTCGACGATAGTACCGGGTTCAAACCTGGCCATCTGACACTTTATCTGATTATTTTTTCTTTTTGTAATTCTTTTTGCAATTCATTACATTTGTGATTATTTTTTTATAACGAAGAAAAAAAGAAAGAAATAGTTTTCACTTCTGCCGGCACTCCAAGAGTGCAACCCGTCTTTTTTTTATACCACTTAGGTGGCAGACAAAAACACGGCCCACCTGGTGGGAAATGGTTACCGTGGCCAATGGACGTTTGCAACACCAGGGACATCACAATCGTGCTACCGACCCTGTAGATACCTTCTAATACCCTTCCTGAAGAACTCTATATTGTAGTCGCTTGGGAAAACCACAGCAGGAAGTTCATTCCACTACCTGGTATGAAGTTCTTTTCAAAAAGCACGGTGCGCACCATTTCCGGTCGCAATATGTGAGGATGAATTCCCTGCCTATGGCGAGTGGTGCGATGATAGAATGTAGCGGTGGGCATCATGTCAAACAATTCATCTGAGCACAGACCATTGTATAGGCGGTAGAACACACACAGCGAGGCAAAGTCCCTTGTGAGGCTGAGAGGTTCCACATCGCCTGTGAGTACGTGATTGTCTACAAGCCTAAACGTACGTCTTTAGAATGAGTCGAAGGGGTCAAGCTGGTATGCAGGCGCTCCGGCAAAAAGGTGAAAGCAGTACCTACTCCATGTGCGGCCGAATATGTGCCTTATAAAGCTAACTAAATTGGTTATAACTTGAAATAAATATAGTTTCGTAAAAAAATCTATTCTTTTACAAACCGTAAAGAGTCATGATCTTAAAAACCGATACAAAACAAACAATCGTTAAGCTTGTCACATCTTACGCACACTAAAACACACAGACATAACAAACCAGCCTTCGCACACTCTTACGTACGTACACACATAGAAAGAAATGCTACAATGGGACTCCACGTACGGAAATTCTTTCAATTTCGATTCAATTTAGATTTCTTGCGACGAAAAATACAGGCTGATATATTTTTAAATCGTACTGGAAGTTTGATGTGACGTGTGGTCTATTTGTTTTGTAAAAGAAATATATAAGATATTTTTGTTGATCTATCTACTGAGAACATAATCTTTATAACACGTTACAGTAACTGCACAGTGCTTAGAAGAGCATGCTTGTGGTTTTTCTTTCTTTAGCTAAGAAATTACCACAGCCTTATGCCAAAAACAAATTAATGTCATAGAGAAAAAAAGGTGAAATTATTAAAAAATACGGGCTGTTACCCGTGGAACACCTATTATCAGCTAGGTCATCGACGTAATGTCAATTGAAAATTGCCACAGTACCATCAATACTTGATAGTAACAATACACAATACACTAGCTTAGTAGTTAAGGAGTCGGCCTTACGATCGAGAGTGTAATGGCCAGGATTCAAACCCGGGACGGGTTTGAATCCTGACCATTACACTACCGACGTGAACCCACTCCTAGCACAAGCAATTTCGCTTAGTTGGAGGGGTTAGAGGGAATATTAGTGATTTCGATAATTTCGGTTGCTAATATTCTAAAAAAAACTATAGAGAAGATGGAGAACTGGGTGTTACGGCGCGCGGCGTACACTGAGAGAAGACCGAGAGAGAACTAGGCGCGGCCAATTGATTTCATTCAATCACTTAGCAGAAATCACAGTGAAAAAATAAAAACTAAACAAAAACTTTGAAGAAAGCTTCGTGTATGAATTGATCTGATAACTTTTGAAAACTTTAGATAGTTTAGAAGTACTTATACTAATTTATGTTGATACTTAGAGTGGTCGTGTTTAACCTAGTCTTCGTATAATGTTCACAAAATTATTTATATTACTGTCGCACCACACGCAATATCATATTCAAGCTGGTTTATTTACATATTATAATAGGTTGTCAAAACTGTTGCTTTGATTGTTTTAGATAAGAAAGTCATAGAAAATAGGGGAAGGGATTATTTTGGTAGGTAAATAACATTATTTATTCAAACTTATAACAAAATATATTCTGTAAATAATAAATAAGTAGTTAAACACCCTGTACGTCACCTGTCCTCTGAGATAAGTCGGGTGTTTTCATCCATCGAAGGTGCCGAATACTCGAACGAATGAAATGATCTAAAGACGGTATTCATCAAGCGTTTGTGTAGCTAACACAAGAAATTAGACCTTGAGGTTCAACGATAGAATTGAAATTTCATTGTTGAAGAAATTTTAGCAAATTTGAACTGAAAACGAAGTGTTAATTTTGAGAGCTTTAAACTGAGGTCGCTGGTTTGGAAATTCTGCACGAACATAGAGTTATGTAATTATTGGCGTCTAGTTGTGAATTTCAAGCAATATTTATCGTAGGTGAGTCAACTGTTGTTATAACGTTTTGCCTCTTTTTGGTCGGTATTTATATCGTTACATTTACCTGATCTAGTAGATAGGGTAGATAATTTATTCTTCTTGACGTTACTCACAAAATTCTTATTTTTATATGCTAAGGGTAAATAAATTTATTTATATAAATACAGAACTTAAAATATAAATCATACTAAATTAAATTTAAAACTAGAAACTAAAACAAGCTAAACTAAATAACCAGAATATTTACATACATAATGCGTCGTGAAATTCCTCCGCATCATCACCAACCGGTAACGTTCCCAGAAGGCTGGCAGCATTGCCACGTTGAATGGCAATGCTTATCCTCTGTGCAAGATAATAACCAGCCTTCTGGTCACGCGTAGCGTCGATCAGTCGCTTTGCCAGATCTTTGTATAGAAAGCGGGCACTTGGACCCCATGTCCCCAACGTTTCAACCCCAAACGGCTCAAATACATAATCACCTGTTAAGTTACAGTATTTGCGCCGTTTGAGGTTTTCCGCAAATGCAGCAGCAGCACCGGCACAGCCTGCCGTGCTTGGAAGATGTGAAGGCGCAAGGGTATCGACACACGTTGCGTCCCACACCAAAGGCCTACCCATCTTCCAAGGCAGCAACGACATACCATCCGGTCTCTTGCCATCGTCACGCACCAGCCCATTAGGTTCACGAATGGCTGGCACGCCAGCGGTGGCAAGAGCACGGCGGATAATGTCATTGTTTTTGCTAAGGGTTCTGTTTACTTGGAAATTGACGCTTAACAAATTACTACGCCAATGATAGTTTTTTTTTTCTTATTTTAACACTATCTCAATTATCTTGTCCTTGAATAACTTTAAATTCAGCATTGCTATCGGCTGTCCGACGCACGAAGAGCATGATTGAATCAATTTAATTCTTATGCAACCTTTCTAATAACCAAAACAGAAACTACTTCGACTATTATCTGTTATTCTTTGGGGCCATCAATTAATCAATTATATTATTTTAACTAAATAAATATTACAACACTCTTTTACTATCACAAAATAAATTATGTTTTAAGGTTTTACACAATCAACAAAGAAACTAAATATTTCAAGATAGATTCTGGTGGGTTTATCTGGTGGGTTTATTCTTTTTTTTTTCTTCACTAATCCAGTCTAAGAAAAGCTGTGAATAGCATACAGGTATAGTATCAGCAGGCAGGAGATGATCGTGTGGCACTGCTGGAAGGCAATATTCTACGGTACCAGATTCTGTGAACTAACGTACAACAATTTGAGCCACGTATCAACGCTCACCTCCGTAGTTGTCAGCCGTGCGTGATAACATCCGTGGAATCACGTAGAAAGCAGTCTTTAGAAGCAGATAACTTATTTAAAGTAAACATTTTCATATACAACTCTTTAATATGTATGAGGGAAGGAAACAAAGTGCCTATTTGTCTTCTAGAAAAAACTGCTTTAATTTAATAAGTTTTCAAGAACTTGCCTACCGCGTCCTAACATCACGGAACACGCCACACGTAATTCACGCGACAGAGCACTCGCTTAGGCAGGATTAGTGCGATAATTTGTTGAGTATAGAGATTACTTCGGCGAAACTGAGTTAAGTATTGCCTGATCACGTCCGACTTAAATACGGTAAGTTTGAAGATGACAACATTCCGTGTAATCTGTTACAGTGTACAGACGAATATCTCTGCAGGAAAGAGATTACAGGATAATCTGCCCTCTGCCAATAGATGAGAAAATTTTGAACCATTACAGTTATAAACTCGTGATAGTTAAAATGGCCATCTCCTAATAACACGAGAGTGTTCTTCTTCATTGCTACATCGCATCCTCACTCACAAAATTGAGACAGATATATTAAAATAAGCATCACAAGCCTACCCATTTCAGATCTAAAGAGTCACATAGGAATACTGCTAAACACATAATATTTTACGTGCCGCGCAGTGTGAATTTACCTTCTTTGCCTTCAGTTATTGCCTAGCTATGTAGTCCTGGGTGAAACCAGTTTTTAAACAGCTACCACTCGCTAAGGGTACAAATTGGATGGCAGCCGGCTAAAGGGTGGTGTGGTGTGGCTACACTCGCCTGCACAGTTACGATACTTTTACATATCTCATTTCTTACTTAATTTTATAAATTTAAAGATTTTTGAATGTTTGAGTGTCTTTTGTTCAATTATACTCTAATGGCTCTGTCTGAATTTTGGATATTAAATATAGGGATAGACTTTAGTATGAAATAGCAGAAACCAAGACTACTTTTATCTCGGGGATTTCCCGCATGTAAAAAAGGTACAGAATAAATCTATCAATGTTTCACAAAATAGTCTATACTGCAAATAATCTGAGAATGACCAAGCAGGTAACTGGTTTGAAGTTCAAGGTAAAACACGCCATAAGCGAATTGTGGTAAAAAAGTATTTTTAAATCGATTAAGATAGGAAAAACTGAATCGCTCAGGCGGGACCCGAACCCGCGATATTTCCCTTACAATTATAAGGAAGGGAAAGATCGCGGGTTTGAGTCCCGCCTGAGCGATTCATTTTTAACTTAGGATACAAATTGCTTCAAAATTTCATTCAAAAACATTATTTCTTAAAAAAAATATTCTGTGTAAAGAAACACATTGGCTGACTATTCCAAACATAAGGTAGACCAACCTCCTGTGGTGTGAAAGTTTGCCCCAACTATATTATAACAAAATATTTTTATCCGCGAAAGCCGCCACCTGGTCACGTTGTATCCGCCCTAGTATCCGCTTTAATTTCCGAACAGCATTTAACGTGATTTCGTGCTCTAACGAGTATTAGTGTCGGGCAGTATCGATAGCACCCATAGATCAACTTTCGATAACTTAATGAAACATGAGAGATAAGGAACCAGCTGTTGTCGCAGCTCCATCTGTGTGGATCTTTGCTCCCAGTCCTGAAACTCATAGAACCCTATTCCATGGATAAAAGTAGTCTATGTGTTATTCCAGACTATAACCTATTCGAATTCACCTGTAACATATTTCGATCAAGTTTGACAGCCTCCGTGGCGTAGCGGTAGTGAACGCGGCCGTAGAGGCGCGGGTTCGATCCCCCGCTCAGTCCAAATATTTGTATGCATGAATATGGGTATTTGCATTGGTCTGGTCGTGCCTCGGAGACTATGGCAGTCGTTACGTGTAGTTGGAGCCCTCAAAAATCCAAGAACTGGTCTAACTGCAATGCTTCGATATCGCCTTTGGGTTGTGGAGGTCAGATTGCAGTCGCTTCACGGAAAATATCGAAGTTTAGCCAAATCTGCAGTTAGACTGGTAAAAAGCGGACCCCAGACTCCAAGTTGAAAAGCTTCGGATGCTACTGGGATTAACGCCAGGATGAAGAAGAAGAACAAATTTTGATCATATCCATTCAGCCGACTGAGCGTGATTGACTAATAAACATCTTAAAATCTTCACAAAATTTGCCGCTTAAAATATTAGTAGGATTATCGGCTCGACTTCGGCCATCCCTAGCGTCTACAACGGAAAGAACCAGAAAAGAATATCTGGATAGTGGCGTGGCATAATTTTATAGCTGACTTTAATTACCTATCGCCTTCCTTTTTTGTACACGGGCTTCATTAGCCAACTATGGTTGACTTTGTGTTGGATTTTTTTCTCTCTGTATCGCAACTATTTTGAAACTGTAATTTTCTATCTTTGCAAGTTAATTTCAACTTAAAACTAGTCTGATAGTGACTACAGCATTCACTTTGATATCTCGAACTAAAATTGAATTTGACTTACGAAGTAACCGAAAATAGTAAATAAATAGAATCTTGTATAAGTATGCTTGTTATCGTACATGGTGATCACATATAAATGACAAAATTGACGTATACAGTGGAAACAGACTACGAATTACATTTCGTTCGTATTGCAATGCCAATTATATTTCAAGAAAGCAGAATACCGGTTTGCACATTTCAACTTTTGAGCGCAATTAGTCAACGTTGAATGTTTTAAAACTTTATTTCGCGAATACCTTTTATGATTTTTACGAGATCAGGATTAGGCGTATTGTGTCTAAATTCTAACCTTATTTTGATACGAGAAATTGCCTTTAAAGTATCATCTTACTATCCTCTCGATCGTGTTTGTAGCTTCATTCCAACTATTACTGATGCGAATTTATCGAACACAAAAATTTTGTCGACCTGGGTTAACAAGTTTCCCAGTAATTTCTCTTCTAAAAAAGCGGTACACAAATCACTCGAAATCAGTGCTCATAACACAAAACGCGACTAAGTACATCAGCGCATTATGAACGGGCCGTTTACCCTATGAGAGTGTACAATAAATCACATGATACGAAAAATGCAGATACGTATAAGTATAGGATTCGTGAGCAGTAGCGGAGTTATGATGAATGTTGTAGTTGCGTGCCCTCTGCTGCACGCGCTCGTAGGGCTGCCAGCGGCCACACCGCAGCGACACGAAGGCACACTGCAAATATTCATTTTATGATTTCTTTTTGTTGTCAATAAATAGTAGCCTTTTGGAATCCACGTCCCGGTAGACTACTATACGTAGCGGTGCGTGTGCTTTACATATACTATATTAAGGTTTGTTAAAGTCAACCACTATATGAATGAGGGTGAATAAGCAATGTATTTATACAAAATGGTTCACATAATAGCTTTATAGAAAAGGAAATATGGTCAAAACGTTTAATCTTCCCCTTAAGTGTACCAGTAGTGTGTGCGTGTGTGGATTGTCAATAAAACTTGACCTAATCCGAAATCAATTCTTTCGATGCGTTTGCAATTCGTACCTGCAAATAAATTTACGTTTCTAATACAGAACCTGACCTGAACCGAAAATATAAGGAACTATTTAGGTTTTGAGGTTTATAATCAGAAACTCACAAACTTTCAGATAGTAATATAAAATATAATATTATATTAGTAGAATTGTAGCTAGTTCAAGTGACGTCATAGATTATTGTGACAAAGCCTTTCAATGAAAAGAAGGAAGGTAAGAGTATCGATGACGAGTGTAATTAGATAGATTCGACAAATAGGCCTCTCAGCCCGAGGACCCGACACATGCTGACGACCCTATTTCGTCTGAGAAGGCCTGGCTATTAACAACGCTATGCGTGTAGTATTGGGTTGCGGTTTCGCAGGTGGACAGCTCCAACTATTAACAGGAAATTCCATTAAATCCTTCCTTTCATAATTGTGTTAAGTCATTGCTGTGCTCATTTCTCGACGTATACTGAGTTTGGGTGAAGAGCGACACCTTTATACTTAAGAAATACAGTTAATCTTGACCCTAAACAACGTAAATGTCATATATTCTTCCAAATACCTATGAATACGTTGTATTTCAACGACAGGTACAAATATGTCACGTGCAGAACAAAATAAGTACAAATTCTCATCACGTACAACCCTAATGGGGGCTTAAAAGAAAATATATTATTTGTTACATTATATTAATTACTCCGCAATGTTCTACCTGAAATTATTACAGACTAAGTAGAAAATTAATTATGGTAATACTGGGGTAATGCAAATTTTGACAGGCAAGGCTTCGCACGCGAGCCCTAGGCCCTCACCGACAAATTGTAGGCGTCAATGCAAGTGTATGTACGGCTTGTACCGTTGCGATAATGACGCGTGCACAACAGCACTGCGCACCTACCACGAAATTATAAGAGTCGATCTTTTATATAAAATACTAGCTGTTACCCGCAGCTCCGCCCGCGTGGATGTCGGTTATCGCTTAGTGTGGATGCAACGCTATTTTTCTAAAATAAAAGTAGCCTAAGTTACTACTTATTACATCAGCTAGCTTCCAATGACAGTTCTGTCATAATCGGTCCAGCCATTTCAGAGATTAGCAGGAACAAACAACTGCTGTTGTGCAAGCACAACGTTTTTGGATATTTCTGATCCCCCTTTTATTAATATTACAATATGAATACATTGTCAATTTGGCCAGTTTATGTACTGGGAGATTGACTCAGGCTAGCTGCCCACTCACCTGTTCCACATATTCTGGATTTTAAGCCAGGAATTAGCTATTTTATTTCCATATATTTCTATAAGATAAAGTACAAGTAGATAGAAAATCTTACATACTTGGTGTGTCATATCATTGTCAATATTTTGCTTGATTTCATTAATCATTATTATTGAACAGAACTTATCGTTAAATTGCGAACAACAGATTGTACAAGAAACTGAAATAAAATACCAACGATTCAATCACTTTCAATATTATTCGACCGATTGAACACCCGAATGATAATATTGTCAGAAACGATTCATAATGAATGCGTAGATATTGGTTTCTGTGTACTGATACTAAACAATTATCTGGGTATTATAGAGAATAAGGTCAAACATCACACAAAAATTAATAATATCTATTCTTTTGCCGAATTATGTGTAAATTCCAATTACTTCAACGGCACAGTGTTTCACTTTGCAGATTACACGTCGTATCTCGGGACCTGCTCTTTTACTCTTTCCTATGATTTGGCTTATTATTGCGTTTTATGGGAGCGATTTTTGTCTAATCAAATCCAAAAAAAAATGCCGAGAAAAAGCCTAATTTAGAACCTGTTCTGTTAATCTGCAGGCAGGTATCAGATACTTCATTACTTAAATGTAAATACTATATGTATATAGTTCGGCTTTAGCTTTTTGAAAGAGATAGCAGGGTCATCTCAACATTAATATGTATTCTCTTATTGATATAATATATATTTATGTTATATATATGGTTATATATATTTGATTACGTATTGTACTTATAAGTAGGTGTATGTGTATTTATTGTGTATGTAATAAATTTTAAAATATTGGAACATTGAACAGTATACTTTTTTGTGCCTAGCTCGTTATAGCTCTGCACCACCCTAGGTTGACTGGTAAAGAATGGCTACGGAATTAAGTCCGCCATTGTACGTTATGTACGAAGTGAAATAAATAAATAAAAGAAATATAACCAGGTCGATCCATTCAGCTTTATTTGTGATAAGTAAAAGTAGATTAAAAATATTTAAAATATTAGCTACATCCCCACCCGCACTTTATTTTTACAGAATACTATTAACTTTTGAACTAGTTGAATTTTATGTGATTTAACCCAGCAATGATAACCTTAAGTGATTTGAAACATACATTACTATGTACATATAAAGTTTGGCATTAATAATTTGAGTGAGATGGTATAGTGAGATTAGTATCATATAAACATAGCGTGTTGGAAATCATTTGATTTTGGATTACTTGTTGTATTTTTGAAATAACAACAACACCCAGAGCAATGTAGTCGAATACACAGACTCATGGGGCCGCCACATAGATCATACGTCATAATCACAGGAAACCCGCTCCGGGTGACACATGTGGAGATAAATGGACACCCCGGGTGGTTAGGTTTGTATCGCTCATAACAAAATCGGTGCTACCGGCCAGCCGCCTGATACCTTCAGCTGGCTTATACTCTGCAGCTGTAATGGGTACCTATTGGAAGGCAAAACATTTGACTGATCTATATGTTGTCGGAAGGCTGTCGGTTTATTTAGCCCTGTTCATGTAACTGTAGGAATTTGTAACTTTCTAACTTGACTGGACAACTAGTAAATTAATTTGGTACTACATAGTTTGACAGCTTATCGGTATAAATATAGTATCCCTAAGTTTGGAGTTAGATCCATATGTTCTGGACCATTAATATCTACTTAAGGTGTTGTGCAAGAAAAAACAGGAAGCTTTGAGAGGTGGATGGAACCTTCTTCCTACAGTCCCGGGTCTATTAAGTGGTGCGTGCTATGCATCTATTGAAGCCGTCAAGCTGAGTGCCACCATTGTTAACATAGTATGTGTTTGTTATGGTGACTCTCTTTTCTGAGTCTTTACCTTCAGCTTACCATCAGACGAGGTGAAGTGTAATTAGGTCATTGTATTAAAAATACCTCTCCCAAACTTGATTCCAACAGCTTTAAGAGGAGCTTACCATCAGACTAGGTGAAGTGTAATTAGGTCATTGTAATAAAAAAACCTCTCCCAAACTTGATTCCAACAGCTTTAAGAGGAATACCATGCCATCATTCGGTCAACTGTGAGGGAACTTTAACGTGATTTCCTTCGCCTATGCTTTACCCATCTCAGAGCGTCCTCTTTCAAGCCAACGCTTACAGCAGTAAAGTGAGTTCTAAAGTATGTTTATTGCTCGTACCGCGCTCCTAAAGATGGCGTAAAAGCTGTATTAGATACACTGTAAATAAATTCACTTCGGGCGCAATAAAATAGCCGGGACAAAGTTGAGCGGAGAAAATACTAGCAGGTTTTAAAGCGTAACATTTTGGATGAAATATTGTGTTGCTTGGAGCTCGACGATTTCATTTTGAAGTAAGTTGTGACAGCAGTGAGCCCGGGCGTGCCAGTGTTTGGCTTTCGTGATAACTGTGTTGTAACTACTTCAACAGAGACACATACTAAATAGACATCGACATTTAACTATATACATACATATACACGCTCACGCCACTATTTCTCTCCGGGGTAGGCAGATACAGTAGCCCTCCATTTGCTCTATTCTTACATACGTCACAAGCATCCTCTACTATCATTAATCTTTTTATGCAAGCCCGCCAGTTTCGAGTACTTCTGACTTGACCTTTTTCCACAATCAAATAGGGAAAGTGTTTATGTGTGTCTATTTGTCCGTCTTTCAAGCCTAAACCACTGAACCGATTTTGATGACATTTAGTATACGTGTAAATTAGACCTTGAGAAAGGACATCCATGCAGGCGAAGCCGAGGGCAAAAGCTAGTTTAATAATAAAAAAAGAGTAGTTGACACGAAAAGTTCATCTTTACAGTGCTCTTATATTAAAATCAAATAAAAATAATATTTACATGTTTATGACATTTAAATGACTAAATTATACAGCTAATAATAAAAACCTGCTAGTCTAGTGTTATTTCCGTGAACTGAACATTATTTCACTACACACAATGGAAGTCTCAATTCTTGATATGCAGAATTATTTCGAGGAACGGATGTCAAGGTTCGAGGCTGATCTACAGAAAAGGTCTACATCCAACACTGGAAGTTTGGCTGAGGAGTTTGCTGCCTTTAAGAAGTTTGTTCTTCAGACACTTCAGTCTTTTTCCCAACAGCTTGGTAGTGTCGCGCGAGAGATAGATAACTTGGAGACGCGCAATCGCCGGAAAATTCTACTTCTTCATGGCGTGAAGGAACGGGAGGATGAAGATCTCTGCCGAATCGTCACTGATGTCGTGAAGCAGCAGCTTGGGATCGGCACTTTCTCAGCCGCGGACATCAGTCGCTGCCATAGAATGGGCAGACAGGTATCCAATGTGAAGCCCAGACCGGTGCTTGTGAAGCTTCAAACACATTTGATGAAGAACAGTGTATGGTCTGTCAAGTCTAAATTGAAGGGTACGGGCGTCACAGTTTCGGAATTTCTCACCAAATCACGACATAAAACATTCATGGCTGCGCGTGACAAATTTGGGGTGCATAAGTGCTGGACCAGGGAGGGCACAGTCTATGTCTTGGGTTCTGACGGATGTCGGCACCGAATTGTTTCGCTCAGTGACCTGGATAAGCTACAGTGCTTTGATGATGAAACGACAGCAGCTACGACATCAAAAAATTCTACTACCAGGTCTAAACGTACTGCACTGAGGAAATAAACATTCTGATGTTGCTGGGTAACATACGTATGTATTATCGTTAATTCTTGACTTCTATCGACTATTATGTAATACTTTCACCAATAACACTAATATTTTCACTGTACCTTCTTTCTAGCTTCTTATAATTTTGATTTTGATTGTTTACATTTTGTTTGACGTCTTTGACATTTAACTGTAACAACAGAGTGCGTTCCATGTTCCAAAATGAAGTTTCACTATAATTGAAACATTACTTGTGAAATGAATATGAGCAAGCTTTTCGCGTCAGCGGGTGCCTTACGTAGGCTCCGAAACTTCCTCCCAATTGCCACTAAAACTGCGCTTGCACAATCGCTTCTTCTACCTGTTCTCGATTACGCCGATGTCAGCTATCCCGATCTCACAGAGGAGCAACTAGATAAGCTTGAGCGACTTCAAAATTTTTGCATACGATTCATATTTGGTCTTCGCAAGTATGATCACGTGTCAGATTTTCGTAAACAACTCAAGTGGCTCCCAATTCGGCTTCGCAGGAATGCCCATATTCTATCAATGCTATATAATGTATTGTTTAATCCCACCACTCCCTCTTATCTCAAAGAACGATTCCAGTTCCTCCATGCCACACATACGAGATGCCTGAGGTCTTCCGAGAATTTGAGGCTGAGAATGCCAATGCATTCCACTGGCTTTGTTGATAAGTCTTTCACTGTTAAGGCTGTGCGTTTATGGAATGCATTACCATTAAATATAAGACGGGCACAATCACTAAATGTTTTTAAAAGAATGGTAAAGGACCACTATCTATCATCTAGTACATAGCTCGCAGCTAGCAGCATAGCTTAAAAACGCTGATTCATTGCTGTGATCCTTCTTTCATATTATTATGTACTATTTACTTTATATGTACTATTTACTATTATATATATATGTACATATTACATTTATGTGTTAAAACTGTTTATATCTATTTATACCTTATTATACTTCACATAAAGCCGTATATTTATTATTTCATTTTATTTGTACTTCTCTCTCGTACATTTTTGTCTTAGTTTAGTTTATTTGATAACTACACCATATCTTCTGTTTCTGTCACATTACTGTCCATCCCAAGGTTGCCTGGAAGAAATCGCTTCCAGCGATAAGGCCGCCAATTGTACATTAAACTGTATACATACTATCTACTTGTCCTAGTGTAAATTTATTGGTGTACAATAAAGAATTATCTATCTATCTATCTATCTATCTAAATGAAAAAGTATGCTACTACCTACTGACTAAACTTAAACGGCTGAACAAATTTGGTTGAAATTTGCTCCAGAAATAGATTATGGTCTATAATAACACATGGGCTGCTTTAATCCCTAAAATTTAATTCCAGAGGTTGCGAGAACAAGATCAGAATGCTACACGGGCGATAGTTTAGTTAGTAGAAGTTATTGTCACAAGAGTTGAAGCAGGTAACTCATCGCCAGACTACGGCGCCGTAACAATATAACATCCGTGGAAGATTCCCTAACCGCCTTGTATCTGCGGAGTGCAGCCGTCTGCGGGCATCGGCAGCCAGCTCACGTCCGCGCGGCGCCGAGTGCCCGGGGCGGGACAACTAATGTACGAAATAAACTTGTATATTACCACAGTATTACTATCTATATGCCTACCAGTAGTCAGTCAAGGGTCATGGTTGTCACAACAAAAGGTGCTTTAAATTTGAAGTACCTATGGTCAACTTCCTACTCCATTATCAGGACAGCTCCATGGTACCATATTGATACATTTCTATTCAAATGGAAAGCGTTTGCAATTTTTCATTTAAATCGGCAGAAGATATCTACTTTAATATCGAGTTGCAAGATTTGACCCGAACGAACATAGTTACATACATACAAGTATATTGCAAGTTAATAAAAAGTTTCCTACAAACTGAGAACCCCCTTTTTGCAGTCGGTTAAAATCGGTTTTTGTCGGCCCCGTCTGATTAGAGAGCTAACTTGTTGCGTGTGATATTAATGTCTATATATATTAATAGGTACGTGTTTGTGAGTACACTGCTTGTTTTGCTATTTGTGTCACCCGTGAACGGCATCAGTATTTCACGCGGGTGATGCCACAGGCACCATTAAATGTATTTGTAGCGACATAATTATATCATTTAATAATGAAGAAGCATAAAATACCGTCAAAAATCCCGTGGTTACGTGTGCTACGAAGTGCTACATCGTAGTAGATGGTGTGTAGACGCTGCTACGAGAACTTTCAAATGCCAATGTTTTAGAATAATATCAAACGCTGTAAACTGGTATGAAAGTTAGGAGAAACATTACTCAAAATTATGCTTAAAGACATTGTATTAAGGATATTCGAGTATGACTTGCATATTGCACATAGTCATTCCACGAGTTTCAACTTATTTAGAATCCAACTTTGTCGAAATAATTTTTCGAGTGTCACCTCTGGTATACGACCACAGTACCAACCTTCACGTGACGCATTTTGAAATAAGTCAAAAAATTGAACAAAAATTTTATTTTCTTAAATGTGGTTATACAGTTGTTAACATCGTATCATATCATATCGTTTGTGCAGCATATTTACAAGGACAAATGCGGGAAATCCCCACGGATAATACCCCCCACTCCGGTGCCGAAGGGGGAGGTTATGTCGGACTCGAACCGACTAAACCGCACGCCGTCTGTGGGTCGCTGTGCCAGGCCGAAGGTAAGGTTGTCTCGCGACATATCCCTCGCACCCCGGCTGACCCAGGGAGGACATAATGGTATTGGATCGTACGAAATGACACACATTGGGAGAGGCCTATGTCTAGCAATGGACTGCAGTGGGTTAATTGATTGATGAAGACTAATTTATAAACATATATTATTGAAATCCTAAGAGACTTAAACAATCCAGTACGCTGATATAAACCCGGCCATGAAGATAATGTAAATACACCTTAACATGCGCCTGCACGCTTCTGTGACCATGACTGGTTGAATGTGATCAAAATAATAGCAGATGTATATAAATGATATCACACTTCTCAATTTTACCCTTAACAACAATTTTACCCTTAACAACAATTTTATCCTTAACAACAATTTTAACTTAACAACAATTTTACCCTTAACAACAATTTTACCCTTAACAACAATTTTATCCTTAACAACAATTTTATCCTTAACAACAATTTTAACTTAACAACAATTTTACCCTTAACAACAATTTTACCCTTAACAACAATTTTATCCTTAACAACAATTTTATCCTTAACAACAATTTTATCCTTAACAACAATTTTACCCTTAACAACAATTTTCTGCTGGAAGAGATTTCTAAAAGAAATAAGCAGAACCTCTATACTACTATCTCCACCTATGTATCTCTATGTTTGTTCGTAAATAAGATTATTCAAATAATTAGCAAATCCAGATGTCAAAAATCAATTAAACAAAGATTATGAACATTACCGGTGCAAATGAAGACAAAACTGACCATCTTACTTGAGCAGCATAATATAACGATACATTAAAACCGACGAGTACATAACTATCCAACTCAATTAGCTAGGAAAAATACATTAGCAGTGCCTAAGGTAAATAACTATTTTGGTGAACGCGCCAGAAAATATTTAACACCTAATAAATGAGTTGCCTGAAGGGTTGCTGAGAGGTGTGAAGGTCCAAGTGTCACCTGAAAAAAGTGCTCATGAAACATTACCTATCGCTGTGTCCGTGGGCTGTGTGGGCGCGTGCATTGGCATAATAGACATGTGAATGTTATGTGTGCATGTATTCATATTGTATGCGTGCGGTCGGCATCGGATCGCTCCTAGATGGCGGAGTGCTCTTTTTTTGTTGAGATCATTTAGGATTTTACTTGACGGGATCGACCTGATGTTGACTCTATATGGATATACTTATCTACTTTGTGTACCTATGTATCAGAAATACATTATTGTGACAGCTGTTGTGAGTAGTAAGTAAGTTTATATATAAGTCTTCAGGCTTACACGGCCGGCGTTGTGTGTAGAATATACTACTTCCGGGCTGTTTGGCCCTGGTCCATGTGAAACTTGCGTTCCAGACGTTTCGACGGTCTTATATAAATATACCTTTAAATGAAATTAATTAAGAGAAATAGATGCCAACAATTTACTCTACAGTTTAGAAACTGATTGTTATTGTTAACATGTATTAATTATTAAGTAAAATTAATAGTATATTTTGTAATATATAATAGTAATAAGTAATAATTGACGGCCTCATCAAAAGAGGATTGTTGTCGTAGCACGGCGTGACACCCACCGGTCCCACTAGTGCTGCGACCAAAATCCTCCCTGGCCGGCTATGCACTTGCTGACCTCTTAACGCAATCCAACCGAAATTGGATTACTATCTATGAACTCAATCCTAAACCTGAGTATGAAAGAAGGAAGTTAAAACTAATTCAGTGGTTACCTCCTCGAGCAGAGGTTAGACAGGTTGGAAATAAACCCGTACTTATTAACTGTGAAGTAGGCGGTTGTCGCAAATACGTTGAATATGAATGTGACGCCGCGCGGAGCCGACACGCGCCCATCGAGCGGCCAATAATCTACGAGAGCTGAGCACACACGCGCCGGGACTGTACTCGGTCACTGTCACATTATGTAACGAAAATATGTCAAATGGCTTTAGAAATAACAATCGTTTCGCCATTAATAATTTTATCATACATTTTACTTGACATTGGCAAATTGTGGCGATTTGCTGCAGAGGCCATTTTGAAGAAGTTGAAATTTTTCAGAAATAACATTAAATAAAACAGTATTAAATATGTATGATTTGAGATTAATAGTAAAACACTCGCCGGGCTATTTACCATGCTTTTTTAGTTTTGTCTAGTATGCGATATTTCGGCGCTGTTGCAAGCGCCATAATCACGGATGAATTGGTAACCACCGAGCTAGTTCTCAGTACTCAATGTATTTCTTATATATGTACTGTGTACTGTATTGTATGTATTTTTAAACAAGCATAGTGTTAATT
Source organism: Eilema caniola (assembly GCA_949126895.1). Lineage (NCBI taxonomy): Eukaryota > Metazoa > Arthropoda > Insecta > Lepidoptera > Erebidae > Eilema > Eilema caniola. The sequence goes on from OX421462.1 coordinate 1,401,398, forward strand.
ATATGCAAACGAGATCGTTAAAAAATCTCTTCAATAACCAAAATGGCATGAGAACTGAAAAATACTGTATAACAGTTGTTATTCATAAGCCAATTTAAAAAAAAAGACGGGTTGCACTCTGGGAGTGCCGGCAGAAGTGAAATCATTTTCTTTCTTTCTTTCTTCGTTATAAACATAGAAAAAGATAAAAAGAACACACCATACCATACCTATAATATAGCGCCAATCATAGAACCTATCACTAATTTTCTGCTATTTTTCTGTCAGAAGAAATTAATAAATTACAAGAAGAAAAAATAATCACAAAAAGTAATAAATTACAAAAAGAAAAAATAATCACAAAAAGTGTCAGAAGGCCAGGTTTGAACCGGGTACTATCTGAAACCATAAGGACTTGAAGTCGACTACGATGCTATTTATCGTATTTTGCAAAATAGACAGCCTATAGCTTATGTTGTATGACGTCAGTCGTCGGTTATGGTCCAAAGGTCAAGCGGTCCTGACGCGAGTTTAACACTTTTCACCCATCCAACGCCGCTAAAGAAGTTTTCACTTCAAAAATTTAAATACTTTACTTTCTGTGTTTTGAATAGACCCCATATAGTCCAGGGGTTCTAGTTCATATTATAAGTGATTACTATGAAGCTAATTTGCCGCAAGTAGCTTCATTTTGGTGAGACAACCAACCTTTGTCTGATAAAAATTCTCCATTATCGTAGCTGATGGGACTGTCTTGTTTGTTTTACAATTATACTAGCTCATACTATCAAGTCTGAATCTGAACCTCCGGTGCAAATACGTTTAGTCCTAAAGAAATGTCCTGTATACCATTTACATACCATACAGATCGAAAACCCCCTGTTTTACTATCATCATAGTAAAAAAGAACGAAAAATATTTGTTACAACACTGTGAATAGTTCGGAGACAGAGCTCTGGGCAGAGGCTCAAAGCTAACACAGACCTAAGTCAACACACATGTTTGCCATCCGTCTTACGATCCTCTCGCAAACCTACGGAGCTATTGTTACTATTGTACGTAACGTATTGTAATGGTAATCACACGGGTGAGATTAAAATTCTCTGTTGTTGCAAGAACACTCAAGTATTTGCAAGGTTAAAAACATTTCCCTAGATTTGTTATTAATAGTGTAACACTCACCGGTATTATTTACCAACTCGTTCGTTAGCCGATTTTTATAATTACGTACGTATATATCCCGATGAGTGTTACACTATTAAGGTGAATGACGATGTCAATCTCAAATCATAGTTTAAATATTAAAGTATATTTGTTTCTTCAGGTGCTGGTGAACGAATCTTTCCTAAGAAAATTCACCTGTCCATTCGCAGTTCACAGTGAATAGCAGGTCATCTTCATATTCAAACCAATGGTAGTATTCATCTGCACTTTATAAGTATAGCCCAAAATTTAAGGAGGTGGCCCATTGTTTGAAAAGGCTCGACAGTGTCCCCAGTGTCTGCATCCAAGTATTTCATCCGGTTTGTCCTGCAGCAGCCAACCTGGGACCTCAATTAATTAAGTCACTTCCAGGTTATCTATTGTTCGGATGGTTGGTTTTTGACGGGCTGAAAGTAATTTAAAGGCGGAGCATATTCTGTGAGCCACCTCTGGCATCTCAGCAGGCACACGGAGAAACATCACTTCACCATTAGTCAATTCAATCACTGTGTACTTATTTGTGTTGTAATGTTTTAAGTCCAGAGGAAACGTTTGAAAAGATCGACGTTGAATCGCTGTAGAAAGATTCATTCAATGGGGTCTCAACGATTTAAAAGTGATTTTTTCGTGCGGGAAACACTCAAGTAGTTGTTCCTCGGTATTACCGTTCATACAAAAATAAAATAAATCTGAAGCACTTACTACATTCTTAGGATGATATGCTTGTGACTAACGTGCAGATAATTCATCTTACTTCTTTCTCCTAGCTATTATCCCAGTATTTGTAGTCAGCTCTCCTAGTATTCCTGCACCACACCGTGCGGTTGCGGGTTATCATTTCAATTATATTAATACTAGTCATATCCCTCTTCAACGTTTGTGACCTTGATGACGTCGTCCTTCCACGAATATAGTCATTCCTAATTCTTTCCATTCTAGTGACTCCGCCTGACCAAGATAGGCCAGCATTCGGAGTCTGTTATTATATTAGAGCTGTTCTTACTGCTCTTTTGTATACTTGCCCTTGAATTTAATCGGCATACGAGTGTCACCGCATTTTAGCCAAGCAGTCTGTATCCTGTCTTGTAAATCTCTACCTATACTAATTTTGGGTGTTAAAATGGATCCGTGATACTTATATGCTTCAACTCTATTGAGGGGTCTATTTTCAAGGAAGAGGAATGAGACGGTCCTTATATTGGCACAAACAGAACAAACATCAACTACAACTACAAAACATTGACTTGTAGCATTTTTCTTGCTGACTGTACGATTTTTCCACAGTCTGTAAATGTGAATGCAGTTCAGAATATCTCAAAAAGTTAAGGAAGGTCTCCTAAGAACATTTTGCTGTAACTATAACGGCCAAGGAACCTCTCCCCAGTATCCCATTTAAAAAACATATCCTTTATAGTGCCTAAACCTCTGGTGAATCAACATTGAAAATGTCGATGATGATGACCTTCCTAGATTTTGTCCCTTCTGACCCATGGTTACACTGATTGGTTACACTGATGTAACAACGGAGCATACCTATGATTGGTAGTTACACTCATGTAACAACAGATCATACCTATGATGTGAGCTTTATTCCTCTATAGTTCCCACAGTCCGCAACGTTCCCTAACTGTAAATTTTAAACACACATAATTATTAAATTTTAGACTAATATATTTTTTTTTATGAACATATATAATTATAAATTTTTCTACGGTTATAATGGCGTCTAAAATTGAGATAATTTCGAATTGTGAACCTGTGACCCTTTCTCGTTACCTGTGCAGATGCAATCAGGGAGCTGTCATTTTTTATGAAAACTTAGTAGTTTTCTAATTATCCTTTCACAATTTAGTATTTTATTATGCATTTTTGATTAAGTTCAGTACCAATAGCTTACAAACAATCCGTAATCTTAACACATACTTTTTCAGGAACACTACTAAACTTGTAGCCGCAAGTTAATATTTCACAATAAAATCTTGCGCAAAACAGAACTAGTCTATTTCCAGTGGCCGTGTGACGAGACAAGACGGGACGTGTGTCATTGTGCACTGATGAGGGTCGCACTGAAAGGGTTCGTGAGTTACCTTTGTATTGCACGAACAGGGAAATTGTTAATAGGTATTACAGGTATATACATGTACCTTATGTACAGGCTACGCATATGTCCGTGAGGCGGTAGGTGCAGTTGTATTACCCACATTTTACCATTGATGTGTTACAGCCTCATGCAAGAAGGTGAGAGTATTATAGAGTATTTTGCAACGGACAGTATGTTTACTATCCGGTGTGAAGATTTTAGTCCCATAGCTCCCATGAGAAGAGATAGAGTAATCTGGTATTCCGTTTATCGAAAAATAAAAAACGTGTTTTAGAAATGGCCTATCTTCCACTATAGGGCTCTTTAGACAATTGTTATTAATGGAAAAATACATAAGATTGCCAGAGGTGATGCGTGCACCTAAGCATTTCGTAATCCGCCATAAATTGGTCGGCTCGCTTGAAGAAATACCACCAATTAAAAGATGGAATAAATTGGAAGTATCTTATTTTCCACTATACATTATAGCTTTCACGTAAGGCTATAAGAATGTACAAGAAATTACTATAGGCAGCTTACACGTACTGTTCTCAGTTACAGTATCAGCAGATTAAGTTCCCAACTATAATATACCTTTCTAAGTGAAATCACGGCACCAACTAGTTTGAATTGGTCCGAAATATCGTTGCGTTCTCTAAAATATTAATTACGCCGGGCAAGTTAGGTTGTATTATCCCCCAACGTGTACCCACTTCACACGAGTAATGAAATATTAATACGTATCCTAACACGTCATGTAGCCAAAATTATTGAAGGGTAAACACTACAGGCGCTGTGCCGACCACCAAGTATTAAACACAACACGACCAGATGCGACAACCTCAAGGGTTTACTCCCAACCAACTTACTTGTTTGAAGAGTCACTATTTGATACAAGATGATCTATGCTGAGATTAGGTGAGCCAACAACTATCAAATATACATAATACAGATTCAATTACCTCAAATATCTCGGTGAGGTACTATTGATTTCACAAATATCTTTGACATTATGGCTCTAAGATATGATTAGTTAATCTATTCAAGTGTTAAGACTGAGATATCATGTTCGTAGTAGATGTCAAACTTGGGCGTGATATAACAAAATTAAGGCTATGAATATTCATTGGGGCTCCGAGAGTTCGGCGAAATGGACTTCCTCGGATTAATACATTCGTGGAACTCAACACTGTTAATGAATGTTCGATTTTTATTCGTATTCGTATATGGCAATGTTAAAGTGTCAGGCGTGGGAAAAGATTCATTTTTATAAGATTTCTTTGATTAATTTACGTCATTGTAATAATTTTATCCTACTTTCGTTGTGATTTGTCTCCAATTTTGTAATTATCAGAATTTACAAAATAAATTGTAATTTAAAGAAAGTATACCAAATCTATGAAAGGTGTTGCCTCCACTATCCCATAAAATATTGCGTATTATTACATCAATATTAGATAAAAGATGTTACTTCCCCGACTTGTTATGTCCCCCCCTAATGTTACGTCAAGCCGATTCTAAGGCATAAAAATCACATTCCATTGTGCACTATCCTATCCGAACTTAATTTTTTTTTCTTTTCGGTTTGGTACCTATACACATCGCGTGTACGTGTCGGTAATAAAGTAGTGCCTAACCTCGATCACTCTATTCTCTTAAAAGGTCCTGTTGGGTAATAGCTAGTGTATTTTCAAAATATATGTATATAGGTCGAGAGCCCAAATATATTTTGTACGTATTTATTCATAGATCATCCATCCTAAACCATATAAATATCGCCTTGGCAAAATCACTTAAAGTGAGGATTAGGCGGAGATGTTAAGGATTATGCGACACGTTACCCCGAGCGTCACCGCAACTAACAGAGTTTAACGTGTTATGATGGAAATTACATTATGCTATCAATTTAGTTGCCAATATAATTTCTGTAAAGATTACTTTCAGGCTAGAGCGAACTTGTACGTACATACGGAGCTACTGATTCATAGAAAGAAAAGAAAGAAAAGAAAAAATGTTTTTATTTTCAATACGCACAATTAAACATATAATGACTTACAATCTAACCTTAAGTTCTATTACATCGTGTTCATTGTGCGTATCCAAATATGGTCGCCATCTCAGCATAATTGCTGCACATGCCGATGAGCATGCGCAGCGCTGGTATTCTGATAGCGCCAAACCGGTGACGTCACGTGCGCAAACAGCAAAGAGTATATAAGCAAACAGTTTCAAAAGATATCCCAGAGACAAAGACTCATACAGAAAACTAAAATTAAAAAATATAAAATTAAAAAATCAAAAACAAACATGCAGATAACATAGAAAAATAATAATATGGAAATAAAAAAAAATAGAATAAATATAAAAACTTTATGGTTTTATCTGTGCTCCCGCGCATACATATGAAGGACCCTGTCATTGACATAACATAACTGTCATCTACGAGTCGAGCGAGATTATTACATGAATTACATCATCCATCATTCGTTGCGTCATTGATGGCAACTTACATAATTGATGTTGGATGATATCAATATCAGCGCTCAATTTTGCAACCGTTACCGCGATGACCAATGACCATTTGTGTGTTTGTGGCATGTTGGATCAAAGTGTTTATTTGTCGTACCTATGCGTTCAACATTATCTCAAAGGGACATGCAATAGGTAAGTTGTGAGATGGGATAAGCTATTCGGCAGCGAGACAGAGCACGGCACTCGGCAGCTCAATAGACGCAGCCCCATCCGGAAACACGCCCGGCCTGGGTTCCATGATGGAACTTCCATCATCATCACCACCGATCCAAGCGTGCATTCTCCGTGTGAGTTATCCATTTTGTTGTCTATTTAATAGATGCATTCGATATTTTTTCTTAAATGACTTAATGGTTTTTAGTGCACGGATTGGTGGTGGCAGATCGTTCCATATGCGGCTTGCGGCAAATTTGAAACTGCCCCGGAATGCAGCGGTTCTATGGCTCAGTGTTAACATAAGGTAGGTTGCTGCCCTTGTGTTATGCTTGTTTTGATCTCTCGACCAAGACAGCCGGTCATATAGGTACATGGGCCTGTGATTCATCACTACACCAAACAATAAGGTGGCAAAATGTAGCTCCCTCCGCTCCGCCATTTTCATCATGTTTCCATTATTGAGAAAAGGTATAATAGAATATAATAGATGTAGATGCGAAGGCGCAGGTGTGTCAGCGTGTCACTCGTACTAACTTTGTTTATAATTTATATTTTTGTACTGTTATTTATAAAAATAGCCCCCTAAAATCCAACCACACATCCTGATCGTCCACCTGAATCTTGTGGGGGGCGGACACACTTCTGGTACACTTTTGGTACACTCGAGTATAGGAAAATTCAACTATTTAGCTCCCAATACCAAAATTTTGGAAAAAGCTTATCTACGCCACCTGGGGTCTCTAGTTTTGAAAGATGGATTTCTTTGGTTTATTGAGGAAAAAATTCTAAATTTTGAATATATCACAGATTATTGACAATAATTATTAAAAATAAAAAACCCGACTGATTCTGAAAAGATCGAAACAAGCTTTATAGCAGGCGGTACCTATTAATTTTCATATGGTTCGAGATTTGCAAATGGGTACCGCCTGCTATAAAGCTTGTTTCGATCTTTTCAGGGTCAATCGGGTTTTTTATTTTTAATAATTAATTTTTTCATTATGATAACCCATTTGATAAATATGAGTGAAAATTTAATTTTCACTACATATATTTTGGCGCCAAAAAACCAACATATAGCTTCTGTTCATACTTTATGTACCCAAGGACACTTGGGCAATAAATACCTTTCATTATAGACATGAATCATTGAAATCCGTACGGTGGTTCAGGAGATATGAGGTAACATAGGAAACAACCCTTCTTGATAGTTTATTTATTTATTTATTTATTTATTTCACAAGGTCATTAAATTATAGATACAATATTATAGGTACATGTGGTTCAAAATACAATGTTTGGTACATTCACAATAATTATTGAGAGCATCTGCAGCCGAACTAGGTGGAAAACCTGTATCTCGGCTTTAGATAGATAGATGGGGATTGCGACATTAATTAAAACAGTATATTTATATAGTACACGAGCAATAATACCTTTGAACGCCACTTGCAAGTGACAAAAGTCTTCAAATGATAGACTGTTACATTAATTTAATTTAAATGTGTGTGTGTGCGCGTGCGTGCGTGCGTGTGTGTGCGTGCGTGTGTGTGTGTGTGTGTGTGTGTGTGTGTGTGTGTGTGCGTGTGTGTGTGTGTCTATGTTAGTGCGTATGCGTGTGCGTTAGCGAGTGTGTGCATGTGTGTCAGCTCGGTATATTTAAAAGGTCTTCAGTCTGCTCGTATGTTAAGCTTTGGAGGTAAATATGCTCGTATGTTAAGCTTTGGAGGTAAATATTTACCTGTTTTTTACACTGTGTGGAATTTAAGGGATATATGTTTAAGATCTTATTAATTTTATTATAGATATAGGGGCCAATGAATATAAAAAATCGCCAGACAAATGACGTTTTTGGGCTATAGGTGGGAGAGACTGCATGTTTTCTACGTCTATCAAGCAAATTCCTATCGTATATCAGTTCGCTATGTTGTTTCATGAGTATGCCACGAAGGAAAAGCTGACGGACTGTTAGCACCTGGCATGACTGATAGAGTAGGGTAGTGGGAAAAAGAAATGGTTTAAAGCTGTATACTTTTAGAACAGCTCTTTGAGCTACTTCAAGACCCTTCAGCGCACCCTTCGAAGCTCCGCCCCAAGACGATATACAGTATGTAATTATACATTGACATAGGGATAGATATGTGTTCCTTAACAAGGATGCGTCTGCAGCATGTCTTAGGTTTTTGAATATAAATATGAGCTTACGAACACGGGCCGATGTATTCTTTATGTGTTCCTTAAAATTTAAGGTGTTATCTATAGTGATACCCAAATACCTGATGTTATTTACACGCTCAAGCATCGCACACGTGCAATTAGCATTAGCGACACAATCATGTGGAATCAGGTTATAAGAGTCTATATGTCTTGGGGGTTGACGTAAGCTAAAAGTTAAATATTTTGTTTTATCTACGTTAAGCGTAAGACAGTTATCGCGGAGCCACATCTTCACCAGATCAAGTCCCTTTTGAGCCCTACTAAATGTCTCTTCCCAGGTGTTGGCAGTAAAGAGGAGAGCAGTATCATCTGCGTAAGAGATTATTTCGCCTTTAGGTATCTGGAGACAGGTGAGATCATTGATGTAAACGAGAAACAGGGTAGGTCCTAAGATGCTTCCCTGAGGCACGCCATAGGTCACTGAAAGATTAGTGCTGTTGTAGTTTCCCACGCGCACACTCTGGAACCGATTGGAAAGGTAACTCTCAAAAAGGTCCAGCTGTTTACCCCTAACTCCAAGTCTCTCCAGTTTCATTAGAAGAATGCGAACTGAAATCGTATCAAACGCCTTTGCGAGATCCAGAAAGATTGATAGGCACTTCTTACCACCATCCAAACCTTGTCCAATAGCATTGGTTAATTTTAGTACTGCCTCATCTGTGGACTTTCCAGTACGGAAACCGTATTGGTTGTTTGAGAGCAGTCTGTTTTTTTCTAGGAATTTAACCAGCCTACTATTGATAATTTTTTCCAATATTTTGGAAAAAGCCGGCAAAATAGAGATAGATCTATAGTTACCTATGCGGTTTTCATCACCAGACTTGTGTATGGGTCGCACCTCAGATATCTTTAAAGAGTCAGGGAATATGCTTGATTTAAGGCAAGTTTGAAAAATATAGGTGAGAGGAGGCGTCAAGAACGATTTATTTTGTTTTATTAATGAGTTTGATATCTTATCAAAACCCGGTGCAGAGTCCACTTTGAGGGCATCAATGAGGCTGCTAACTTCATCCTCCGTGACATCCTCCATGAAAAGGGAGTTTAGGTGCGTATAGTTGGGTCGAACATAGTCAAGAGTAGGGTTTGCATTGTATTGAGATTTTGAGCACTGCTCTGCCAAGTTTTTACCAACATTTATGAAGTAGCTATTAACATCATTAAGGGATTCTTCAGGCGTTAGTTTTAATTTTAGGAGTGTTTCAGGTTGCTTATGGTTTTTAGAAGTGTGAGTTATAGTTTTAATAGCCTTCCAAAGCTTTTTTGGGTTATGTTTGACGGATTCTATTTGATGTCTCTCATAACTAGTCTTAGTTTTCTTTAATATTTTAGAACAGAAGTTTCTATATCGCGTGTACGTAGTCTTTAAGGTTTCATTATCAGGTGAGAGTTTACTTTTCATGTGGAGTACATCTCTATTCCTAATGCACCGGAGGATACCCGGCGTAATCCAGGGTTTGATAGTTCTTTGTCGTCTGGGTACAATAACTAAAGTGGTATTATTTGTTAATGCTGTTTGCATGCTGTTAACCAAGTAATTTAAAGAAAAATTAGGGTCTTGAGACTGATAAACTGGTTCTAGGTTGATATTTGAAATATCGCTGTTTAACAATTCATTGTTAACTTTATTATGTATTTTCGAGGAGATGTGCGGTTGCTTGTATTTAATGCACACTAGAACCGGATAGTGGTCGGTTAAAGTAGCCCGTGGGATGAGAGTAGTGGTAGGGTACCTTGTTTTGAGTAAAACGTGGTCAAGGCATGTCCCACTCGACTCCCTTGTAACCTCGGTATGGGCTGGTAGCAGTCCATGCGATGCAGTCATTGAGAGATACCGTTCACCATCGAGTTTAAGTTTGCAAGAGTTAATTCTAATATTTATGTCTCCTATGATTATAATATTTTTAAAAGCACGAAGACTATGGAGAGTTTCATTTAAGAACTCTAGAAAGGGATCCACATTTGTATAGGACGGAGAACGGTACACAGCCACAATCGCAGTGTCTGTGTTTCGCTTTAAAATTAAGGTGTTACTGTCTACAGAACGTGGCTCCTGCACTGAAAAAATGTGATGGTCCCTAATGTAGACCACCACTCCATCATTTTGTTTAGGATTGTTTCTAGTGAAATATGAGAGATATCCATCCAAAATGGGAACAATAGTCGTTTCACCCAGCCTGCATTCAGTCAGCACGAGTATGTCGCATTCTATTTTTAAACTTGTCATCATGGCCTCGAAGCCTACCATGTTACAATTTATGCTGCAAATATTTTGAGTTAGTACGACTAGGCGTCTGGATGGACTGAGTGGTAGAAGACTACCACATCCTTCCACGTCACAGGTAAGCGAGGTGGACACTCTCACACTGTCAATATCTGAGTTTATGTTGCTTATACTATTGAATGTTGTATATATATATAGGTGCGTCCATAACTACTGATCTTACTGTACAGAAATTTATTAAGTTTTGATTTATTTGAGACGGATAAGCAATGATATACCGGGTTGCTGAGTTTTTGAAGGATCTGGATGTATTTGTTATTTGTGATATATGTGGTATTAGTGCAATAGTGTGTAGGTTTATTGAGGCGCGAGTGATTAGTGTGAGTGTCATTGTGCGTGTAACAAGTTAGATAAAGAGATATTGTTGTGTACTTTGAAATTGTGTAGTTATGTGGATGTGTACAATTTTGTAATATAGGAAGGATATTATTATACATCAAACATTTTAAACATCTTATTTTATAAATAGCATGCATTGAATTATAATTCTTAAATATTATCAACAGTGATTCATTAAATATATATAGTCATTGGGTGGTTTTTAATTTGATAAGATCCTGTTCACTAGTAATACGAATTTGTGGATCACCTGTCATTTTACGTAGGTATATTATTCCGTTTCTTGTCCAGCAGAAAGAGTATCCTTGTTCCTTTTGAAAGCTTCGAGCTTGAGAAAATAATTTTTGAATTCTATGTGTAAGATTTTCTGATACAAACACTGGGCGAGTTGGACATTTTAGGTTTAGGTGAGTGGTATTCAATTTATTACCTTTGTTCTTGGTAGAATTGAATTGTTTGACACCCTTCAGCACTCTTTCTTTTAATATTACTGAGCAGAAATCCACAATAATAGGCTTTGATTCGTCTTTTGAATTAATTCTATAGACATCCCTTATAGCTCCGGAGTCAATCGAGACGTTTAGGGATAAATTAAGTGCTCCTTCGGCCTTTACTGTACTTTGGTTTTACCTATTTGTCCCTAAATTTACTTATGCACTTTGTTCATCCCAGTTTTGGCAACATTTGACACTTTTGGCAAAAATTGATAACATTCTGCAAAATACTCTTTGCAAAATTTAAAATGTGGCTTTGAACGACCGAGCCTGGTTTCAAATGTCCTTGCTAGTTACGTTCTCGGTGTTCGCAAAGTTTCAGACGTTAGTCTTTCAGCATTTCTGTCGTCGGTCCACGGCACTGAAGAGTTAACCAGGAAAATTCTTATAAACACACAGGTTAACTAAAGGTTGCTTGTCCCAACACTGAGTTGTCTGGTACCCTGCCGCGGACTTAGTATTCTTGAGGGACTTCAACGTGGAGTAGCTGGGGTCTCACAGGACGCTGCAATCCCTGAAACGATCCTATCGGGCATGGAATGCTATATTCCCAACCGCTGGATCGCAACAGGAGCGAGCAAACGGCCGCGGTTTAAGAGGCCTTGCAGAGAAGCTAGAGACCGCAAGCAATCTGCATATAAGGCTTGTACCACGACACTTGCCAATAAGGATCCTAATATAGCTGTAGTGAAGCGGAAATTGAATGCCGCCTCGAGGTAGGAAAAAGCTACTGCCAGGGCGAAGCTTGAGTTCATCGGTGGAATTGGCGAGTGGCTTACTCGTTACCCATCCAGTAGTCGAGCATTTTGGTCACTCGCCAAAGCTGCCGAGGGAAACTTCTGCCATTACTGCCTTCCGCTGCTGCAAAACCCGACGGTAGCCTAGCCCATGGCGCTAAGGAGAAAGCCGATCTTTTGGGTAATCTCTTTGCGTCAAACTCGACAATGAACGACGGGAATGCCGAGCCACCTATTATTCCCAGCTGTGGTACTTTCATGCCTGAAATTAAAATCACACAATGGGTGGTCCGGCGGGAACTCAAGTCCCTGGATGTTCGGAAGTCAAGTGGGCCGAATGGTATACCGGTGATGGTGCTCAAGCACTGTGCCCCCGAATTGTGCCCAGTACTTATACGGCTTGTCGCGCTCTCTTACTCCGTGAGACAAGTCCTAGCCTCGTGCAAGACTGCATTCGTGCATCCTGTGCCTCAGAAAGACGAGGCCTATTGCTATAGCCTCCCTTCTTTCGAAGGTGATGGAGCGTGTGATTAATACACAGCTCCTGGGATACCCTGAGGGAAAAGACCCAATGAGCGACCGAAAGTATGGCTTTCGCCACCGTCGCTCCACCGGTGATTACAGGGACATGGGGTTAAAGTGTCCGCTTTCTATACAAAGATTTGGCAAAGCAACTGATCGACGCCACGTGTGACCAGAAGGTTGGTTATTATTTTGCACAGAGGATCAGCATTGCCATTCAATGTGGCAATGCTGCCAACCTTCTGGGAACGTCGTGATGATGCGGAGGAATTTCGCGACGCATTATATATGTAAATATTTCATTTATTTAGCTTAGCTTGTTTTAGTTTTAAGTTTTAAATACAATTTAGTATCATTTATGTTTAATTGTATATATTTTGAAAAATAAACATCTACATTCTATTCAGACATTATTATAACATATTGTTTTGGAGTATATATCTTGGACTTGGAAGTGTCTTTTGAGTTGCTACGGTGGTGGAGGAGCTCAAATCCACAAATCATAAATTATATCATAACGATTCGTGCGTACGAGGGCCACACTCTTCGTGACACGAGTTCAAAATACGTGCGCTGAGGTCACGGAGGACAGAATATGATATATTCCCTTCTCCGTGCCCGAGATATACTGTTATTCGACCGACGAGGCACAGGCGCAGATCTTTTTTCCTTCCTTTCAGGGCTGGCACACTTCGTCGGGATAGCCTATGAATGTTGGAAAAACGCATACCTATCCTAAAAGGATGTTACTATGGCTGATGTTTTGCTGAAGTAGGAAATTTTATATCCTAAGAAATACAATTTTAGATATTCAGAAGCCATTTATTGAAAGTACGATTGGATACAAGCAGTGCAGTGATGATATATAGTGAGCTACATTCGCATTTCCTTACTCAATAACGTGGAGACGACGGGTCCGTTTGATTTACTGGTGGCTTTTCCTTCAATATTGTGCGGTTTTCACTCCCTGTCATGGGTACTTATTAAAGTATTAATTTTAAATATTTCGCGATTACTTATAAACGATAAGGCACTGGGATGCTATTTTGCATAATGTAGAATACGCAACTGACTTTAAACTTACTAAACCTATCTCATGTTATATTGGTAACGCAATATCTTTTAGAATATAGTACTTGTACCTCTAGAAAAAGTTGATAAAGAAACGCTTCTCAGCTCTCGCTAAGACTAAAGTTTTTCTTTGAAGTGGATTTTTTATTCTGTTGAACATGACTAGCATCGTTTACTCTAAAGGTTACGGGCCGTCGCCTCTTGATATATTATTAAACTTATCGAGAAAAGAACGAAGTTAGTGGCAAGTCATGTTATGAACATATGACCTGATATAAAAATGTTAAATTAAGGATTTCAGATTGTTTTATGGTAATTATGTTGTTGTTGACTTAAAATTATGAAAGAGTTATCATATACAACACTCTCGCCCCACCGCACTACTACGTTACACTGCTTTAAGTTTCGTTTCTCTTAATTGAATTTCAGCCAGATTCATAAAGACGTTCTGGCTGGACAAATCTTAATCCACACAGGTTCACAACTTCAGAGAGATCGACTGAAACTAATCCAGAGATAACTAAAACACGTGGCCGAGACAGAGATGCTCTTGTCGGAATAATTCCATTCTAAGTGAACATGTTGTCTCACGCACCATAAGTCTAGCGCACCCTAATCAATGGCGCGGACACTGCACAAATGGAAATCGAATCGTCATGTCGCCCGTACGTGATCGGAATATGCTGCCTTGTCTTTTGTGTCCGGTCGACGAAAGGGGTGAGTGTTGTTTATGTGACGACAATGGAACAGTGCCTAGTAGCCAGTCCATTTTTTTTGTGGTTTATATGCTTTGCAGCTCGGAATGGCCCAATTTATAATTTTTGTTACATTGTTTTTTTTTCTATAAACTGTTGTGCTGTAAATTATTGTAATAGATGTTTTAGGACAAATTTTAACGTAAAGGTAGTTGTAAAGGTAGACATATGAAATTAACATTATAATATTGTATTGCATTAAGTCCATTGAGGTATTGGGAATGGAAAAAATGTCTGATAAAATAATGATTAATTAAATAATTGTAAAATTTGATGATCACTATTCTATGGTTCGGTAAAATCCTTACTATTTTATAGTTATTGTTTTGACAGCCTCTGTAGCGTGGCGGTAGTGAACGCGACCACTACGCACTAGGCGCAGGTTCGATTCCTGCTCAGTGCAAATATTTGTATGCATGAATATGTATATTTGCATTGGCCTGGGTGTTTCTATATATTATGTGTAAAAAAGTATTTAAGTATGATCCGCATTCTAGATTCTATAACACAAGTTAGTTAAGCTATGCTTACCATGGATCTAGATAGCGTTGTGTGAAATGTTGTGGAATATTTATGTATTTATTTATTATTTATTTGTTCACGTAAATACCTGTCCTGTGTTTCATGACATGTTTTCTTTCTGGTATGAAATATTGATGTTTCACATAGGCCGCGCCGCGCACCGTTATGGCCATATTTCTAAGTTAGTCTTTGTTTTCTTTTTAACAGGACCTGACTCGACTAGATCGATCGAATCCCGGTTACAGTCCCTTGTTAGCTGTTGCGAATCGCCTTTCATCCCTACGGTTATATCCAAGGTATCTGTTGAGATTGGATTTCCTGTTGCAATTTAGGCACACTAGGATAAGCACGTCACACATCGCAATACCAAATTGAAACATTTGAAACATTTTTGAAACATCATTAAGGGATTCTTCAGGCGTTAGTTTTAATTTTAGGAGTGTTTCAGGTTGCTTATGGTTTTTAGAAGTGTGAGTTATAGTTTTAATAGCCTTTCAAAGCTTTTTGGGTTATGTTTGACGGATTCTATTTGATGTCTCTCATAACTAGTCTTAGTTTTCTTTAATATTTTAGAACAGAAGTTTCTATATCGCGTGTACGTAGTCTTTAAGGTTTCATTATCAGGTGAGAGTTTACTTTTCATGTGGAGTACATCTCTATTCCTAATGCACCGGAGGATACCCGGCGTAATCCAGGGTTTGATAGTTCTTTGTCGTCTGGGTACAATAACTAAAGTGGTATTATTTGTTAATGCTGTTTGCATGCTGTTAACCAAGTAATTTAAAGAAAAATTAGGGTCTTGAGACTGATAAACTGGTTCTAGGTTGATATTTGAAATATCGCTGTTTAACAATTCATTGTTAACTTTATTATGTATTTTCGAGGAGATGTGCGGTTGCTTGTATTTAATGCACACTAGAACCGGATAGTGGTCGGTTAAAGTAGCCCGTGGGATGAGAGTAGTGGTAGGGTACCTTGTTTTGAGTAAAACGTGGTCAAGGCATGTCCCACTCGACTCCCTTGTAACCTCGGTATGGGCTGGTAGCAGTCCATGCGATGCAGTCATTGAGAGATACCGTTCACCATCGAGTTTAAGTTTGCAAGAGTTAATTCTAATATTTATGTCTCCTATGATTATAATATTTTTAAAAGCACGAAGACTATGGAGAGTTTCATTTAAGAACTCTAGAAAGGGATCCACATTTGTATAGGACGGAGAACGGTACACAGCCACAATCGCAGTGTCTGTGTTTCGCTTTAAAATTAAGGTGTTACTGTCTACAGAACGTGGCTCCTGCACTGAAAAAATGTGATGGTCCCTAATGTAGACCACCACTCCATCATTTTGTTTAGGATTGTTTCTAGTGAAATATGAGAGATATCCATCCAAAATGGGAACAATAGTCGTTTCACCCAGCCTGCATTCAGTCAGCACGAGTATGTCGCATTCTATTTTTAAACTTGTCATCATGGCCTCGAAGCCTACCATGTTACAATTTATGCTGCAAATATTTTGAGTTAGTACGACTAGGCGTCTGGATGGACTGAGTGGTAGAAGACTACCACATCCTTCCACGTTACAGGTAAGCGAGGTGGACACTCTCACACTGTCAATATCTGAGTTTATGTTGCTTATACTATTGAATGTTGTATATATATATAGGTGCGTCCATAACTACTGATCTTACTGTACAGAAATTTATTAAGTTTTGATTTATTTGAGACGGATAAGCAATGATATACCGGGTTGCTGAGTTTTTGAAGGATCTGGATGTATTTGTTATTTGTGATATATGTGGTATTAGTGCAATAGTGTGTAGGTTTATTGAGGCGCGAGTGATTAGTGTGAGTGTCATTGTGCGTGTAACAAGTTAGATAAAGAGATATTGTTGTGTACTTTGAAATTGTGTAGTTATGTGGATGTGTACAATTTTGTAATATAGGAAGGATATTATTATACATCAAACATTTTAAACATCTTATTTTATAAATAGCATGCATTGAATTATAATTCTTAAATATTATCAACAGTGATTCATTAAATATATATAGTCATTGGGTGGTTTTTAATTTGATAAGATCCTGTTCACTAGTAATACGAATTTGTGGATCACCTGTCATTTTACGTAGGTATATTATTCCGTTTCTTGTCCAGCAGAAAGAGTATCCTTGTTCCTTTTGAAAGCTTCGAGCTTGAGAAAATAATTTTTGAATTCTATGTGTAAGATTTTCTGATACAAACACTGGGCGAGTTGGACATTTTAGGTTTAGGTGAGTGGTATTCAATTTATTACCTTTGTTCTTGGTAGAATTGAATTGTTTGACACCCTTCAGCACTCTTTCTTTTAATATTACTGAGCAGAAATCCACAATAATAGGCTTTGATTCGTCTTTTGAATTAATTCTATAGACATCCCTTATAGCTCCGGAGTCAATCGAGACGTTTAGGGATAAATTAAGTGCTCCTTCGGCCTTTACTGTACTTTGGTTTTACCTATTTGTCCCTAAATTTACTTATGCACTTTGTTCATCCCAGTTTTGGCAACATTTGACACTTTTGGCAAAAATTGATAACATTCTGCAAAATACTCTTTGCAAAATTTAAAATGTGGCTTTGAACGACCGAGCCTGGTTTCAAATGTCCTTGCTAGTTACGTTCTCGGTGTTCGCAAAGTTTCAGACGTTAGTCTTTCAGCATTTCTGTCGTCGGTCCACGGCACTGAAGAGTTAACCAGGAAAATTCTTATAAACACACAGGTTAACTAAAGGTTGCTTGTCCCAACACTGAGTTGTCTGGTACCCTGCCGCGGACTTAGTATTCTTGAGGGACTTCAACGTGGAGTAGCTGGGGTCTCACAGGACGCTGCAATCCCTGAAACGATCCTATCGGGCATGGAATGCTATATTCCCAACCGCTGGATCGCAACAGGAGCGAGCAAACGGCCGCGGTTTAAGAGGCCTTGCAGAGAAGCTAGAGACCGCAAGCAATCTGCATATAAGGCTTGGACCACGACACTTGCCAATAAGGATCCTAATATAGCTGTAGTGAAGCGGAAATTGAATGCCGCCTCGAGGTAGGAAAAAGCTACTGCCAGGGCGAAGCTTGAGTTCATCGGTGGAATTGGCGAGTGGCTTACTCGTTACCCATCCAGTAGTCGAGCATTTTGGTCACTCGCCAAAGCTGCCGAGGGAAACTTCTGCCATTACTGCCTTCCGCTGCTGCAAAACCCGACGGTAGCCTAGCCCATGGCGCTAAGGAGAAAGCCGATCTTTTGGGTAATCTCTTTGCGTCAAACTCGACAATGAACGACGGGAATGCCGAGCCACCTATTATTCCCAGCTGTGGTACTTTCATGCCTGAAATTAAAATCACACAATGGGTGGTCCGGCGGGAACTCAAGTCCCTGGATGTTCGGAAGTCAAGTGGGCCGAATGGTATACCGGTGATGGTGCTCAAGCACTGTGCCCCCGAATTGTGCCCAGTACTTATACGGCTTGTCGCGCTCTCTTACTCCGTGAGACAAGTCCTAGCCTCGTGCAAGACTGCATTCGTGCATCCTGTGCCTCAGAAAGACGAGGCCTATTGCTATAGCCTCCCTTCTTTCGAAGGTGATGGAGCGTGTGATTAATACACAGCTCCTGGGATACCCTGAGGGAAAAGACCCAATGAGCGACCGAAAGTATGGCTTTCGCCACCGTCGCTCCACCGGTGATTACAGGGACATGGGGTTAAAGTGTCCGCTTTCTATACAAAGATTTGGCAAAGCAACTGATCGACGCCACGTGTGACCAGAAGGTTGGTTATTATTTTGCACAGAGGATCAGCATTGCCATTCAATGTGGCAATGCTGCCAACCTTCTGGGAACGTCGTGATGATGCGGAGGAATTTCGCGACGCATTATATATGTAAATATTTCATTTATTTAGCTTAGCTTGTTTTAGTTTTAAGTTTTAAATACAATTTAGTATCATTTATGTTTAATTGTATATATTTTGAAAAATAAACATCTACATTCTATTCAGACATTATTATAACATATTGTTTTGGAGTATATATCTTGGACTTGGAAGTGTCTTTTGAGTTGCTACGGTGGTGGAGGAGCTCAAATCCACAAATCATAAATTATATCATAACGATTCGTGCGTACGAGGGCCACACTCTTCGTGACACGAGTTCAAAATACGTGCGCTGAGGTCACGGAGGACAGAATATGATATATTCCCTTCTCCGTGCCCGAGATATACTGTTATTCGACCGACGAGGCACAGGCGCAGATCTTTTTTCCTTCCTTTCAGGGCTGGCACACTTCGTCGGGATAGCCTATGAATGTTGGAAAAACGCATACCTATCCTAAAAGGATGTTACTATGGCTGATGTTTTGCTGAAGTAGGAAATTTTATATCCTAAGAAATACAATTTTAGATATTCAGAAGCCATTTATTGAAAGTACGATTGGATACAAGCAGTGCAGTGATGATATATAGTGAGCTACATTCGCATTTCCTTACTCAATAACGTGGAGACGACGGGTCCGTTTGATTTACTGGTGGCTTTTCCTTCAATATTGTGCGGTTTTCACTCCCTGTCATGGGTACTTATTAAAGTATTAATTTTAAATATTTCGCGATTACTTATAAACGATAAGGCACTGGGATGCTATTTTGCATAATGTAGAATACGCAACTGACTTTAAACTTACTAAACCTATCTCATGTTATATTGGTAACGCAATATCTTTTAGAATATAGTACTTGTACCTCTAGAAAAAGTTGATAAAGAAACGCTTCTCAGCTCTCGCTAAGACTAAAGTTTTTCTTTGAAGTGGATTTTTTATTCTGTTGAACATGACTAGCATCGTTTACTCTAAAGGTTACGGGCCGTCGCCTCTTGATATATTATTAAACTTATCGAGAAAAGAACGAAGTTAGTGGCAAGTCATGTTATGAACATATGACCTGATATAAAAATGTTAAATTAAGGATTTCAGATTGTTTTATGGTAATTATGTTGTTGTTGACTTAAAATTATGAAAGAGTTATCATATACAACACTCTCGCCCCACCGCACTACTACGTTACACTGCTTTAAGTTTCGTTTCTCTTAATTGAATTTCAGCCAGATTCATAAAGACGTTCTGGCTGGACAAATCTTAATCCACACAGGTTCACAACTTCAGAGAGATCGACTGAAACTAATCCAGAGATAACTAAAACACGTGGCCGAGACAGAGATGCTCTTGTCGGAATAATTCCATTCTAAGTGAACATGTTGTCTCACGCACCATAAGTCTAGCGCACCCTAATCAATGGCGCGGACACTGCACAAATGGAAATCGAATCGTCATGTCGCCCGTACGTGATCGGAATATGCTGCCTTGTCTTTTGTGTCCGGTCGACGAAAGGGGTGAGTGTTGTTTATGTGACGACAATGGAACAGTGCCTAGTAGCCAGTCCATTTTTTTTGTGGTTTATATGCTTTGCAGCTCGGAATGGCCCAATTTATAATTTTTGTTACATTGTTTTTTTTTCTATAAACTGTTGTGCTGTAAATTATTGTAATAGATGTTTTAGGACAAATTTTAACGTAAAGGTAGTTGTAAAGGTAGACATATGAAATTAACATTATAATATTGTATTGCATTAAGTCCATTGAGGTATTGGGAATGGAAAAAATGTCTGATAAAATAATGATTAATTAAATAATTGTAAAATTTGATGATCACTATTCTATGGTTCGGTAAAATCCTTACTATTTTATAGTTATTGTTTTGACAGCCTCTGTAGCGTGGCGGTAGTGAACGCGACCACTACGCACTAGGCGCAGGTTCGATTCCTGCTCAGTGCAAATATTTGTATGCATGAATATGTATATTTGCATTGGCCTGGGTGTTTCTATATATTATGTGTAAAAAAGTATTTAAGTATGATCCGCATTCTAGATTCTATAACACAAGTTAGTTAAGCTATGCTTACCATGGATCTAGATAGCGTTGTGTGAAATGTTGTGGAATATTTATGTATTTATTTATTATTTATTTGTTCACGTAAATACCTGTCCTGTGTTTCATGACATGTTTTCTTTCTGGTATGAAATATTGATGTTTCACATAGGCCGCGCCGCGCACCGTTATGGCCATATTTCTAAGTTAGTCTTTGTTTTCTTTTTAACAGGACCTGACTCGACTAGATCGATCGAATCCCGGTTACAGTCCCTTGTTAGCTGTTGCGAATCGCCTTTCATCCCTACGGTTATATCCAAGGTATCTGTTGAGATTGGATTTCCTGTTGCAATTTAGGCACACTAGGATAAGCACGTCACACATCGCAATACCAAATTGAAACATTTGAAACATTTTCCACGCGTCGAAATAACCGTGAAGCTCTTTAACCTCTGCTACAGGATAGTGATATGTATTAAATTTCGATCCCTTTTCGTGTCTTTTTGTCAAATCTTAAGGATCAATGACATGCCCTAAGTTTGGTATCAGTGCTTTATCACATTGTATGTATTTAGGTTGAGAAATTAGCATCTCGGGTCTATGCAATATTTATTAAAGATTTATCAATTTGTACTGGAGAAAATAAATGTTCAAGACTTATTTCTCTATTATTCTCCTATAAAACCGTCTTAGATTTCTCATTTCTGTATTGCGGGTGTAAATATTTTTTTCTTTTGGAAAAGTACGACAGAGAAATCAAAAATTATTTCTATAATGGTTGAATTTGTCGTACTTCTACATGTGTATTATGTACAGGTTCCCGATCTAGGCCCAGGGGCGGACTATTTATCTACAGAAACTGTTGGGTGCGCTGGGTCAGGCCAAGAACAGCCGGATTTACGGAGTCACCAACGGCAATCAAGGTAGAACCACCTTCGGCGGGGTATTTAGGTGGGCTCGGGTAGCGTGGTGGGGGAAGGGGGTAGTCTCGGGCGATGAAGAAAACAGCAGTCTTCACAGAAAAAATCTTCAGCGTTTATTCGGGACTTGTTGTTTACACTTGTAAATACGCTTGCCGACTGAGGTAAGGTGCCAACATGGCCGCCGTTTTCTAATAGGATTCTACTAATTTTAGATAAAAAATTGAAAATAAAATTAAACATTGACATATTCAAACTCTATTACACGTAGCGTCCTACTGTTTTGTTAGAAAAATTAACTTACATACTATTTACTTATCTAATTCATTTTCAAACCATTTAATCACTTTGTAAAACTATTCTACTAACTATTTACACTTCATAAAACTATTTGAAGTTATTGTTCTGTACATATTATGATTGGCAATCACTTCATCACTAAGACAAACTTCTAGAATAAGACCTTAGTATCTACGCCAGGAATTTGTTATATAAATTGACACGTATACTGACGAGGGTGCGAAGAAATAGGTATTACATTTGACAGATTTATTGAATCGTATTGGACACTTTGCTGTACACCATTTTTGATAGACTGAAGTAAGCATATTCCTAAAAGTCTAGCTCGCTAGCTCCTTCGACTAAGCTAAAAACTTGTGTTAGAAGTGGGTTCCCGTATGCAAAGTGCCGTGTTGATTCACTACTTCTTGATGTTAAGCCTGGCCGATGTAACGTTTAGTTACTGTCATAAAGACATGACAAGCGTTGTAAGATAAAAAAAAAGCGCCCAAGTGCGAGTCGGACTCACCCATGAAGGGTTCCGTAGCAGCAAGAAGGTAAATTGCGGTTTACGATTTATGACGTATTAAAAAAAACTACTTACTAGATCACGTTCAAACCAATTATCGGTGGAAGTTTGCATGGTAATGTACATAATATTTTTTTTTTAGTTTTATCATTCTCTTATTTTGAAAGTTACAGGGGCCCCCCTGGGGACACATTTTACCACTTTGCAAGTGTCTCTCGCGCAAACTATTCAGTTTAGAAAAAAAATATATTAGAAACCTCAATATCATTTTTGGAAACCTATCCATAGATACAACCCAACACGTATGGGTTGGAAGAAAAAAAAATTTTGAGGTTCAGTTTTAAGTATGGGGAATTTATTGTTTTTTTCTATTTTTGTGTAAAAATCTTAATGCGGTTCACAGAATACATCTACTTACCAAGTTTCAACAGTATAGCTCTTATAGTTTCGGAAAAAAGTGGCTGTGACATACGAACGGACAGACAGACATGACGAATCTATAAAAGTTCCGTTTTTTGCCCTTTGGCTACGGAACCCTAAATAACTGCATTAAATTCAACTGAACCAACCTGCCACTTCTTTTATGTGTACAAATAAAAGTAGATGTTATTAGCCTATACACATTTATTTTTAGCTGCATTTACAACTGTACAACTACTGGACGAGCCATCGCCCCGTAATTTTCCATTTGTGAGACTGGTAGGGTCAGCTCTTAATAAGAAGGAAAAAGTGCCACGTTGGTTCTATATTTGGCATATGCCAGTACTTCCTTCAGAAAATTATTTTGCCGCTTTTAGGTGGATATCATTTTTAATAATTTTACAAAGTACTTCAATAATTAAGTTATTCTTACCTGTATACTAACTGTAAATATTCATTAATAATTAATATTTCAAGTTATGCGTTTGAAGTCCAGGTTGTATATAAATATTGGATTTGTTATTTCTAACATAAAAGACCGTTCCTTATATAAATTTAACATCAATCAGAGACTCAAATTTCTAACAGTATTAATTAAATTGGTGTGCTTATTCTGGTGATTAGTGATTACGCTTCGATGGGGATTTATATTGAATAGTCCGGGGCTTCGAGTTTATTGAATTGTATTTGGAATTCATAATTCAATACTGGGATGGGACAAGTTCAGATCGCAGTGCTAAAGCTGGTTTACGTATAGATTCTAGATACTTGAAACAGGAAATGCTGAAAAATGTCAGAAGTATTTTTTTCACAGCCTTGTTTACTATTATAATGTAAAATACAATAATAAATATGCTGATGCAATGCAATTACTTAATGACAATTTATTACTTCATAAATGGTACATTCTCGAGATTTTATGGTTGAGTCATATTGACGAATCCATTATAGAAAAAAGAACCCATTTCCATTATATCATTATGTCTCTATCTACTCAGAGGTTTTAATAACATTGATAAGATTAGTAATAAAAAAAAATACCACACAATTCAAGGTTAAACCTTCTTCTACATCAAAAGTCTACGCTAAACAATCACCTTTATCATGTGCCTACACGTACGTCTAAAGATACCTGAGACTGTATAACAGACAGACGGACAGATGGCGTAACATTTATTCGAGGCTCGTTGGCTGGAGATGTTTATAGTTATTATTATTGGGCTCAACAGCAGCCACTACTGCCCACATTTAATGAAATTTTCCGCCGGCCCTGGCTAGCGGCTACGGCTCTAAAAATACAGCCCTGTGAGAGACAAACTGATGGACAGTGCGGACTTAGTAATAGGATTCCTTTGTACCTTTTGCCTATTATTTAATAAAAAGGGTTTGGAGATACGTATTAATTACGTAAAAGTGTAAGTACTTACTTCATTTGTAGGACTGTTTTGAGTGAATGGAATCAATCGTGGTCAAACCTTTTTAGAAAATGTGAACAATAAATTGCTACTAATACAAATTTCTATTAATTGAGAAGTTGTATTTGTCTTATTATAAAGGAGAAGAAAAAATCCCTGTAATTTTCATTAAAAATAAAGAATACCGCAGAATAAGGCCCCTCTCTTCTGGAACGTGGTCTGAATATCTGGACAGGGTCTGTTTTGTGAAATAATTTAATCTTAATTGCAATTAAAATCCTTGCGTACATCCAATACCCCTTGAAAATATAAATTGTTTATTTTATGTTTGCGAGTAAGCTTTCTTTACACCATTTACAATCTTTAGATGTTTTTATGATACGAAATAAATTTATGGCTGGTTGAGCCAGGTTTTCTTCAATACAACTGAGTGAAAGAATGATCAAAGAAGCACACGGCCCACGTACCTATATACCACGGATAGTAAACAATTATAATTGGTTTCGTCCACTTTCGTAACTGATTTTTAATAACCAGCTACGAACATGGAATTTTCTTGCTTTGAAAACCAGCTACAACTGTCGTTTTCATAACCAAGTGTCACAATCAGCTACGAAAGAAATACCTGGCTTTACGGCCAGCGACCATGATGATTATAAGAAAGGAAAGTTTTTTATGTTAAATTTAGGTTCACATTGATAATATTATGATGACAGGATTGGAACTCGTGACCTCTCGGATGTAAGACTGACTCCTTAATCACTGAGGTTCCAATGTTTAACTGTCTAAAAGAAGTGAATATTAATTGAATTTTCTAGTAACAAGCTTAGGTACAAAAATCTCACTAGCATGAAGTTATTGCATAAGTCCCCGAGGCCCGAGTGCGCGCGGTGACCCCGCTACCCGCCACGTTTACTTTTCCGTACGCTTCCAAATTGATTACAGCCCATTTCCTGTCGGTCGCCCGTCGAATTTACTCAGCTGTATCTTGTGCACATATTATTTTTTGTACCTACATAAAGTATATTGGTGTTATCTCTTACCCGATGCTGTATGTTTACTCTATGCTAACACCATAGTATTTTATTTGGACCACACATTTTAGAAACTTGTACAATATTGGTGATAGTTAAAACTAAAGTTTGCTGCAGCGCTTAAACAAATTATTCATCCAACTCAATAATACAACGCAATACAACATTTTTCAGGTCCCTTCAAGAACGGAGGTCGTAAAGTTTAAAAACGAATAATGGCCCAAGATTTTTTAAAGCGCATAAACCATGTCAGAATCAGATAAAGTAGAATCTACAAGTTATAAGGGTTATATATTGAATTCCTTCTAATAGTTCGCCTGTTACACCGTAGCAACGTGGACATCTATGTCTTTATAGCTGAACTAATCCTATTAGTTTTTTTTTTAATAATATTAGGAAACGAAGTTACAAATCCCTCCAACTAATCTAAATTACTTGTGCTTGGAGTAGGTTCACGTCGGTAGTGTAATGGCCAGGGTTCGAACTCGAGACCTCTCGATCGTTAGGCTGATTCCTTAACCACAAAGCTATTGACGCTTTAAAGGCTTATTGGCTTAATGCAAGGGAGAAGATTACATTTCATTTTTCCGTCACAATTTGATCAGCCATATAATGCACCGTAGAATTAAAAAAGAATTCAATTAAATATTTTTACTGATCGATTTTGAGTAGCTTGTTACAAAGCGGTGTGATGCGCGGTTGCCATTGTGTCTACAAGATTTAAAATCACTTTTGTTGAATTGCCTCATTTTAAAAAGACTTTTATGCTCGAACTCTACGTACAAATATTTGTAAGATTGCAGACCAAAGAGAATAATGTTCTATGCACTGATATATGAGATGTACGGCGAATTGATATTACTATGTGTTTCGTGATAACATTGAAGTAATATAGAATTGTTTACTGAAAAATTATATGTCAAACATCATCTAACTTGTTCAAACTTATAATGTTTTGTAACGGAACTATTTATGACTCATATGATACAAGCTAGTATATAGTTAAATATATTAAATATTATATTGCCGGTGGGTTGGCTAGAAAAATCCTGACCAAACTATAATTAATCCGAGATTCCAGACATTGCATAACTTAGTTCAACTAACATACTTAGAAACACAAATATATTAAAATAACAAACACAACATTAAAATCGCTAAATAATTCTGAACCATTTCAAACCATACTTACTTTGAGTCTAGTGTAGAATCTCCTATAATATTTATTGTTATTTATAGGTCTTATAGTAACCAGTGAACAGTGTTCCCCTAGTCGCATCATTTCAGCTCGTTGCTATACAAATTATTGTAATTATTGTTATCGTCTGAATTTTATTTATAACCAAGTTTCAGATTAATAGGAGACTTCTCTCAAAATTAAATTCTCACGTAATATCCAAGATTGCATTCTTGATTTTATGCAAACCAAAAAGTTTGTTCTAGAATAATTACTCACGACAAAAACAAGAAATATAATTCTAAGGAGAAAGAGGTGCCAAGAGGTCCCTTTAACAATTTTTTAGGGTTCTGTACCCAAAGGGTAAAAACGGAACCCTATACTAAGACTTCGCTGCCCGTCCCTCCGTCCGTCTGTTACCAAGCTGTATCTCAAGAACCGTTAGATAGTTGAAATTTTCACAGTATGTGTATTTCTGTAGCCCCATACAAAAAATGTGATATTTTAGCCCTTTTTCATGCCCATTTTCAGTTGCCGAGCTAGATGTCAAGCACCGTAATAGCTAGACAGTTAAATTTGCACAGATGATACAAATACTAAAAATAAAATAAAAATAATATTTAAAGGGGACTTCCCTAAAACAAAAGTATATTTTTACTGTTTTTTTTTTGATCGATATTGATAATGGCTAGACGTAGACGCTAGAAATAATTACAAATTATTAAGGTTATATATTTACTTTTAGCCTTTTTTCTGGTACGGAACCCTTTGTGCGCGAGTCCGACTCGAACTTGGCCAGTTTTTTATAGTTAATTGGCCCGCGTTTAACCACTATCTCTCATTATTGGTAAGTGATGATGTGGCAAACAGGGACACGCTTACCTAGAAGAAACCTATTTACTCTGATCTCTTGGGAATTATGAATAATATTTTAAAACCACATCGATGAGTTGTATTATATAATCTTAAATCGAGTAAATAGGTATGTTGTAAGGCAGCCTTATAGTTTTATAGCGTGTGGTGTGAGGTTACAAATGGGATTGCCTCGTCTCGTCCCGTGGGCGTCGTATGGAGTAAAGTATAGCACTTATGGGAGATAGGATGTACCTGCCAACTAAGGGTTTTATATTACAATGTTGAAACCTTAATGAATATACTTTGGACGGGTATCCGGTTTTTGAACTGACCTGTTGCTTAGGAGCCACCACATTTTGTGATTATGTCCATATCCTTGAGCGAATATTATAAGCAATGATTTTTTTTGTAGAAGCACGTGTCTTCTGAAGACCAACTTGATGGTAAGCTAATGCGTTAGCTGCTGTATAGGTTAAAAGGAAAGAGAAGGGAAATGAATGGTTGGGGAAATAGAAGAGCTGTAGATAAAGGAATCAGGAAGTGCTGAAAGGATTTCAGCAGTCTAATGTATGGAGTATTTTTAACATTTAATAAAAAAAGTTGCTTTGCGAGGTACATAAATATCACGTAGAAGCTAAAATCCTCAGGTCTTTGAACTACTTTACTTTGTGTTTTTGTGATATTTATTTCGTCATATTTCACTAAACATTACCATCTAGAATTCCAAACTTTTAGAATGCGGATAACAATAGAATGTAATTTTTTTTTGTAAATACACACACATACTTAATAGGAAATTTCTTTATTTCTTTATTTACCATATTATAACATTGTAGTACAACAAAATCTTATTGAAAAGTCATTGATTATACGTGTACATTTCTACAATGCGAAATTGGTTGAGGTGCTGCATTCCTAAGTAGGTTATTGCTAACCTGTGATAAGGATTGCAGTGCCGCTCCCATTTGGCTGTTTTACATGAGCACACAGTATGCACTGATTTTTATTGCGTAATAATTAGTAATATATAATAATAAATTAGATTAATTCATACAATGATAAATTAGTTAAGGAATAAAAAATAAAACAAAATATTAGACAAGAATCTGGGTGAGTATGTTAAGGTGTGAGCATTTGTATATGTGATTTGAATGATATGGAGTGGTGGTGTGTATGTGTGTGTGTGTGTGTGTGTGTGTGTGTGTGTGTGTGTGTGTGTGTGTGTGTGTGTATGTGTGTGTGTGAGCACGCGCGCAAGTCTGAGCATGTAATTAAGTTTATGTTACAATTATTTCGGTGTCATCATAACTTTTTTCCAGAAGGTACAGGTATAATGTTTTCTTGCAGTCATAATATGATAGACTATGCATGGCACAGTGCCTGCTCAATAAGTTATAGAGATAGGGTCCCAGAAAGTACGAGAATCTTCTGATGAAGGATGTACGAGTTTTAGGGAGAGTAAATATTTTGTCTTTTCGTCGTTTCGTAGTTGTTTTGTGACCCGTTGTGCAATGTTGTGACAAAACTACTTGCAAAATAAAATGTTGTCTGATATTAAGAACTCCCCAATCTTTATATAACTCAGCTGTAGGGTACATGATAGTTCGAAAAGAAGAAATTTTCAGAATGGCTCTGTGGGCGACCTCTAGTGGCTTCAAAATAGTCCTCGCAGCACCACCCCAACAGGAGATACAATATGTGACAATAGAGGAACACAGAGCAAAGTAAACGGTACGAATAGTTTTAAAATCACTAACGTACCGAAGGGTCTTAAATATGTATATTAATTTACGGACTCGTCCTGCGAGTAGGTTAATGTGCGTCCTGAAGTTTAAGTTTTTGTCTAGTACTACACCTAGGTGTTCTATATGGTCAACAGAGTCTATAGGTGGACAGCTGCAAAAGTCTCTTCCAAGGCAAAAGTGGGCTTTTAGAGATATTGCAGATCGGGGTTGGGAAGCCGCACTGATTGAGTATACCATGAACTTCGTTTTGCAAGTATTTAAGGTTAGGGTATGAGCAATTAGCCATCCCAGCGCCGTGTCTAGGCCACGCTGTGCCACACGTTCCAGACCTGACCAAGTATCAGCGGTAAAAGTTATTGCCGTGTCGTCAGCAAATGTTAAAATTTTACCTTCAGGAATTTTAAGATTGCACAAGTCATTTATAAAAATAAGAAAGAGAGTAGGGCCTAGTATGCTTCCTTGTGGAACTCCGTAGTTGATGGGTAGCTCATCACTCTTGCAGTTATCAATTGCAACAATTTGAGAGCGACCGGTTAGGTAACTTTCGAAAAAATCCAGTTGTACTCCTCTAACGCCCACACCCTCAAGTTTGAGTAAAAGAGTGGAAATCGGGACGGTATCGAAAGCTTTGGCGAGATCTAAAAAAATTGTAAGAGCTTTTTTATTTTGGTCTAGGTGTTGTGCTACGTGATTTGTCAAGTCCCGAACTGCGTCACAGGTAGATCTATTTTTCCGGAATCCAAACTGTTGCGGAGATAATAGGTTATAATGTTCTAAATAATGAACAAGTCTTTTGTTTATCAGCCGTTCCAGAAGTTTAGACAGCGTGCCCAAAACTGCGATTGGGCGATAATTGTTGGGGAGGGTTGCATCTCCACCCTTGAAAATTGGATGAATTATTGCCTTTTTCATTGAAGTGGGAAATACAGCAGTTTCGAAGCAGAGATTAAATATATGACATAGTATGGGCGCCAGGGTATACGCATATCTCTTCAAAAAGATTGGTGAAATGTTGTCCCAACCAGTAGCAGCGTTTGATCGTAGTGAGCCTATAATCAACATAATTTCCCCCGGGTCTGTGGGATCCAAAACAAAAGACATCACTGGAGTGGTCTTATTTTTCGTTAATGTTGGCTGTGGCATCGCTTTTGCACTAATTTTGTCCGCCAGGTCTTTGCCAATGTTTACAAAAAAAGAGTTTGCCATATTGCAGGATTCGACATTTGTTGAGGAGCATGTTAGAAGCTGTGTGGAGAGGTTTTTACTTTTTGTTGTATTTGTAACTCGTCTTATAGTATTCCAGAGTGCTTTCGGATTGTGACTTGCCTTGTTTAGCTCTTGTGTGTCAAATAGTCTTTTTGCTTTTTTCAACACTTTGGAACAAAAGTTTCTGTATCGTTTGTATGTTATTCGTAAAACTTCGTTATCGGGACATGATTTAAACTTTTTGTATAATGCATCCCGGTTTCTCATGCAGCGCAACAATCCGGGGGTAATCCACGGCTTGAGGGTTCTTTTCTTTGCTGGTACCTTTATCAGAGTCGTGTTATGCGAAATAGCCAACTTTAATAGACCCATTAAACTGTCAGTGGCCAAGTTTGCGTCGTGCATGAGCAGAATGTTACTAAAATCTAATTGGGACATTGCCTTGTCTAGTCCTTCGTAATCAATTTTAGTGGTCGTGCGGCAGGCTGTTTTTTGCTCACGTTGTTTGTCTAAGCAAAACAAGGATGATCTATGATCTGTAACCGTGGAATTCCAAACAAACGAAACAGAGGGACATTTTGTTTTAATAAGCAAATGGTCCAGACAGTTTTTGTCCCTGGTGGGTAGGGTGTGTGCAGGAAGAAAACCGTGGGATGCCAGACAGGTGAAATATTCATTAGAGCGCATGTCAATGGTAGTGGGCTTGATATCAATATTAATATCACCTATTAAGATGACTGATTTAAATGTATTTAATGATGGAAGAAGTTTATTTAAAGCATTTAGAAAGGTATGAATATTGTATTCTGATGGTGAGCGATATACACAAATTATAGCCACGTCTGTTTTAATTTTAAGTATAAGACCTGATGCAGAGTGTTCAAAATCCGGCTCTTCGCAGGTAGCTAATAGATCGGATTTCGTATAGACTACCACACCATCATTTTTATTTAGATGTTTGGTGGTTCTAGTCATAGTGTAATTTTGTAGGGTCGGAATATTGCAGTTTGCAGTGCAAGGTAGCCAACATTCAGTCAAAACCAAGAAATCACAATCGAATGAGAGACGGTGTAGCAAAGTTTGTAAATTTAAGAAGTTACGATTTATAGAGCAGATGTTTTGTGAGAATACTTTTAGATATCTAATAGGATGTTTTAAAATTGATTGTGTTTGTTCAGGTGTACATGAGTGAATTTCCGATACAGAAAAATTATCGATCTTGTCGAGTAACTGGTTTATGTCGTTATTCATTTTTATGTAGTGAAAAAGACTAAATAGTGGGGTTTTGAATGTGTGACTGGTTTTTTATCTCGAAAGAAAAGTCTAGGAGGCTTCTTAGTTTTTGGTGATTTCATGGTATTTGCGTAAAAATGCAAGCAAAGAAATAAGTAAGCATAGGCTATAAGGTTGATCAGCGAACAAAGTGAGGACATGCGCACAATATACAACTGTGTGATGGATAACTGTAAATTGGCTGGAATAGGATTTTGTTTGTTTGATGTGTAATGAAAATATTTAGGAGTAACATGCTGTGATTTGTCGTTGTGTGACTTACATGCATTAAATTTTACATGCGATATTCTGAAGTTATTAGTTTTTTCCATTAAAATCTTTACTAAAACGAATTCCAAATACACAAAAAATGGTTCAATATTAATGATAATAGCTAGTCATGCATCTCTAGTAGACGATAGCGTCTTCAGTTGTTCTTCATTTTTAACTATGATGGCTTGGCTATCAGGTTCTTTCTTTAGCAAGACTCGTCCATTTGATGTCCAGCAGAAGGAATAGTGGTTCATTTTGGCGAAGTTCCTAGTGATATAGTAGAGTTTCTTTATCTGAGGAGTTAACTGCTCGGCTGCATAAACAGGAATTGGTGGAGCTATTTTCAAGCCTAAGTGAGTCGATGATACCCTATTTTCAGGATTCTGCTTATTGTACTCTTTAGCCGCTATCAAAAACTTAGACTTTATTAGTGCATTTGAGAACTCAACCATTAAATTTGACGTAGTGCTTTCTTTTTTCGATGGATATCTCATCACATCGCGAATACTTGTGGGTCCTATTTGCAGTTTTAATTGATTTGATAAGTGCTGTATCATATCATACAAGCCGCTTTTAGTCTCATTGGCAATTTTGGGCACATTACGGATTTCAACAGAGGCTTTAACGGAATTTCGCTCGAACATTTCGATCTTTTCTTCTAGCGTCGACAACTTTATCACCATAGTGTTTCGTTCTCTTTCTAGTTCCTTTGTGACGTTTTCAAGTGATGATATTTTGTCAGATACAAATGTTAATGTTTTTTCCAACTTATGGTTTATATCTTTTATTTCTGTGTATTGGTTCTTTATATCTACTAGGAGACCTTCTAATTTATCTAAGCGCGTGTTCTGAGTGTCTGTCATTTTTTTAATCATCACTCTAATTTCAGTCTTGAAACTATGTAATTCATCCGTTGAGGTGGTGTCACCCGATAAACACTTTTTGCGTTTCGCCCTTTGTGTAGTACTATCTTTGGTTGTTGAGTCCTCTGAGCACAGCTGTTTTATATCAGATTCAGAGCGAGAAGGAATATTATTTAATGGTGGTAAAAAAATTCGGTATGAACTTGTCAATGCTTTACTGTAAAATATAATATAAGTCTACTTTATACAATACCGCACGTTATGAGGAATAATTAATATTAAATCGTGCTTAAACCTCACCCCTGATCGACACTGCACATGTGTTGCCAATTAGTGCACCGCATGTATTGTATAAAATAATATATTATACTGTATTTCGTCACCACATTTTAACATGACTTTAAATAATATTGTGGTTTTTTCACTATGAATAAAAGGTATTCAAAAAATAACCAACCAATGGACGAGTGGGAGCCTCAAATATTTGAAGAGACGAGCAGATACGAGGTACGAATTAATTTTAGGGGATCTGTGTGTTAGTACCTTGAATCACTAGCTGATACCCGTGGCACCACCCGCGGGGAAGTTAAATTAAACCACATTAGAATAAATACCGTATTTAAGTGTATTTAAATTAATGGTTCATTTTCTTTCTATTTATATTTTTCTGTACATTTATAATAGAAGAATATTGCTCAATGCTGCGGTTGAACTTGATGACCCATCGTCACTATTCTGTCACAACCGTCGTAAAAAGAGTCATAACACAAAGCGATGGGTGGACACAGCTTGTGAGTAAATCACGTGATGAGACCTAATACAGTTGTTGCAAAATGTAACCGATCTCTAAAGATTCAATCACTTCTTGAGACTTCCATTACTCCTAAACAGTATTGCCAAATATTTATTCCACCAATCCTATTGACCGCTTTTCGAAAAGACCTCTCATATATGGAGAGCACTTAAATGTTTTCCTTCATCGTCTTTACATTGAATTCAAAATACTTTTCGTTACAAAAGAACCTGTATACGTTTCAAAAACCCAATATTTGCGTGCCCATTCACAGCTTTTCGCGAAAGCCTTTGACCCAGAATTTTAATAAAAATGTATCGGATAATACGGTAGCGCTGAAACAAGAGTGTGGGGGTGTATTAGTTAGTTAAACGATATTTTGTCCCCTCGAAATCGAAATAATATGCAATATTTTTTATGACCTATTCAGGCTCACAGCTTCTGTGGCGTGGCGGTAGTGTAGTGAACGCGGCCGCTACGCAGGAGGCATGGGTTCAATCCCCACTCAGTGCAAAAAATTGTATCCATGAATTTGGATATTTGCATTGGCCTGGTCGTGACTCGGAGAGTACGTTAAGCCGTTGGTTCCTGGTTGCCATATGAACATCTATTGCAATCGTTATGGGTATAGCTGGAGCCCTAAAATGTCCAACAACTGGGCTAACTGCAATGCTTCGATTTCGCCTTTGGGTTGTGAAGGCCAGGTGGCAGTTGCTTCACGAAAAATATCGAAGTTCCGCTAAATACGCAATTAGACTGGTAGGGAGATCCCCTGAATCTGAGGTGACAGATTCGGATGCGACTGGGATTAACGCTAAGATCAAGATGAAGATTTTTGTATGGCTAAAAATATTTCATGTTATTTCAAGAAAACCTCATTATTTTCTGCCATTCGGACACCATACTAAGTGTATGGTGTTCCGTATAACTGATTGGCGCTCACAACTTCTACTCTGCGAGATCGTATTGACAACATTGATTGTATTGTTAAAAGAGTAACTACGTACAACATCAACACATTGTAGACAGGACAAAGGATTTAGGTTTGCAGGGCACATTGGTGAACATTGGCTAACTGTGTGTTATACTTTCCAGGAAAAATGTTAGACCGCAATGTGAGGATGCGGGTATACGTTATAATATCATACATGTTCGAGACTTTGCCTTTAGCTTACCATTAGGCGAGATGAAGATAAATTGACGAGTCCTATATAAAAAAAATTAGCAGTACTTACACGTTTTTCATATACGTGTATATATTTTCTCTATCACGAATAATTATTATTATAAATCATTTATTTCAGAACATAGGAATTCCATAGTTACAGTGGTAGTCAACATTTCTCATACCTTTCACGAATAAATATGAACAAAAAATATTTTTAAATTACTGTTAAAGTATCGAGGGTGTATATATAAAGCACAAAACTTCAAAGTTTTTCTATTTCATAAAATATTTCACTTTATATTATGTTAATTATAGCAACCACCTGTACTCATTCATAAAGTGCAAACTATGAAGCTAAGTAAAATGTAGCTAAGTAATTGAGACAAGCTTCTGACATCTGTTGACGATTTAACAAAGCTGTCTATTCAGATAAGACAACATCCCCCCGACTTTAAGACCAGAACTTTCAGATAGTACCCTCGAGTCGTTGCAGGACTCAGTGCCCAATAACATCTTAAAATAATCAATCACAATCTAGTCAATTTATAAATGTTATTGGGGCATCGACAGAATTTTTTTATGAATTGAAGGCAAAATTGTTCTCAAAAATAAAATGCTTCACAGTATAAACCCAATTTATATAAGAGACAAACTAACAAGCTACGGCGTGTTTACTCGCTCCAACTAAGCTTCAGTCTAAATGTAAATTGCAGAGTCGGTGCACTTTTTATTTGAGCAAGATGCTCGCTTTGAACGACACAACGATTCATTGTGCTGAAGTTAATGTTGATTCGCAAATGTATGTTGCTAAAGCGCAGGTACCTGAAAATGGAGCAAATGCATGATATTGTACTGTACATCGATTTAGACGAGAGCAATGTTTATTACATTGCACGCTAAATGCCAAACTACAGGCTTTGCAGTTAATATACGTTAACTTTATGAAGGCTTATATTGGGGAAGGCCTATATTCAGCAGTGGGCTGCTGCTGATTTAAATTGAAAAGTTGAATATCTACTAGTAATTGCCTTTAGTTACTTTGGAGTCAAGGCTTACATCAGTGTACACAATGTACCAGTTAGTAACAATGAGAATCTTTGTGCTAGTCCCACTTGAAGGAGGTCTGAAGCTCGAATTGGCCATGAAGATTCTGGGTGATCTCAAACTTATAAACAAGATAGCTTCATGAGAGATTTTGGCACAACAATTGTTCTATTATTTATTTGTCTAACCGGTCTAACGTTTCGATTAATTGTACCCAGGAGAATGCCTTGCGCTGTTCACCAGCGAGGTACACGTACACACTTAAGAACCCAAATAGTCACGTAATGCACAGTTCCAAAGGGATTCACGTGGACTCTCAAATTGTGCACTTTCCTTTAGATGATTTTCCTGAAACTTAACATTATG
Source organism: Eilema caniola (assembly GCA_949126895.1). Classification (NCBI taxonomy): domain Eukaryota; kingdom Metazoa; phylum Arthropoda; class Insecta; order Lepidoptera; family Erebidae; genus Eilema; species Eilema caniola. The sequence continues at coordinate 1,437,585 of OX421462.1, forward strand.
AGGTTGTTCAACATTAAAATGAAGTTAGGCGTAAGTTTTTGAAGTGAAAACTTCTTTAGCGGCGTTGGATGGATAAAGTGTTAAACTCGCGTCAGGATCACGTGTTAAAATCGCGTCAGGATCGCGTGACCTTCGACCCGTAACCGACGACTTTGTAGGACGACATGACGTCATACAACTTTCCTAGCTACGTAGTGTTTATTTTGCTAGGTACGCTGAGAAGCTTTGTAGCTAAGCGGTAAGCGCTTCGACTGTAAGTCCTTATGGTTTCAGATAGTACCGGGTTCGAACCTGGGCTTTTGATACTTTTTGTGATTATTCTTTCTTTTTGTAATTTATTACTTCTTGAAATCATTTTTTCTTTTTGTAATTTATTAATTTCTTCTAACAGAAAATTAGCAGAAAATTAGTGATAAGTTCTATGATTGGCGCTATATTATAGGTATGGTATGGTATGTGTATATAACGAAGAAAGAAAGAAAGAAAAAGTTTTCACTTCCGCCGGCACTCCCGGAGTGCAAACCTTCTTTTTTTTCTTACCTCGACACAACATGAAAATAATTAAAAACTAAATAAGACAGTGCAATGATTGCACAGTTATACAAAAGAAACCACAAAAAGTTTGTAAGTGCGACCACCAAATAAAAGGTTTTGATTACAATAGATAACAGTACTACGAACTTTTCCACTTAAAGGTTTAACCTGCTTTAAAATAATGCATTTGAACTATAAAAAGCGGCGTTAAAGCTCTCTAGTGAATGAACAATGAAAATTAAAATTCTAACTATCCACGAGTGGAGAAGTAATCTCTGGCAGATTTCCAGAAAATGCTGGAGATAATCTTGAAAATTTAGCCATTTGTGTAGACGAGTTGCCGAATGAAAGTCACGTAGGGAAGGCGTGAGGTGAATCCCAGGTAGTCCAGGTACACTGAAGTGTGCTGTGGAATTAGTGGGCATTTGTCGGAGAGTGTACACAACGTTAGCGCGCGAGCATTGTGTATGATTGGGTTGGGTTCGCTTTGACTACACTCGCATCTAGATCCATGAATAATAAAGACGAAATATTGTATTATTTTCATATATTCAGAGTGTCTACGCATTTAGGTTGCAAAATTAAAGTTATGACCGTCAAAACCAAATTATCTTGTTCTCAAATATTAAAGGCTAGACTAAGAAAAGTCTTTCATAATAAATAAAACCGCCTACTATTTTACACACATTACTACTACATCACAAGTATATCATTTAACTCAATCGCTCCTTATGAATACGAATACATGTCTGAGGTTTATTTATGAATAAATGTGTTTTCTACAGCTGCTCCAATCTGAGGATATCTTAGTTTTAACCTACCTGTACCTGCTTTAAGCAAGTCTGCCAATATTTCATATCTCTTTGATGCTCCCAACAAATATAATGCCTGATGACTTCGATATTACCTCTGACAGCATCAGCGGTCTTTCCTAATACACCCCTGGTACATATAAAAACAAAATAGTCTCGTTTATCGATACCGCTAGCCGGTGATAGGACCGCCGCTGCCGTTCCTGCCGAACACATTAAAGAGATGGAATGCAAGGTAAATATTTGAAGTCGATTTGATACCGAATGTTGTAATTCGTTTGATTGATTAAATATCGGTTCTCAAGCGGATAATTGTACGGATTTTGCTGGACTACGGAATTAATTTGAAATGGTTTTTGTTGTGTTTCAATTATAAGTTAATTTATAATATTATTTTATTTAAACACAGCTTCCATCGTGAATGAAGAGAAATGGTTACATTGACAGTGGAAATACATACTGTATTTAGTTTCTGTCTGCGAACTACATGAGTAATTTCCATAGATATGTAGTTAATGAAATAAAGCATTTCTTTAAGTATATCAAATGTAAAATTCGACACCCTCCGTGACGTAGCAGTAGTGAACGCGGCCGCTACGCAGGAGGTGCGGGTTCGATCCCCGCTCAATGCAAATATTTGTATGCATGAATATGGGTATTTGCATTGGTCATGCCTCGGAGAGCACGTTAAGCCGTCGGTCCCGGACCCAGTACGAACATCTATATCAGTCGTTACAGGTAGTTGGAGCCCTCAAAAATCCAACAACTGGTCTAACTGAAATACTTCGACATCGCCTTTGGATTGTGGAGGTCAGATGGCATTCGCTTTACGGAAAATATAATATAAAAGTGAACCCCAGACTCCAAGCTGAAAGCTTCGGATATGACTGGGATTAACGCTGGGATGAAGAGAACAGAATGAAGAGAACAGATGTAATCGTAAAATTTATATGGTTGAAATTTTGTTACTTGTAGTTTAGAGGCCTACACTGTAACGGACTGCAGTCGTTAAGTGGAAGTAGTTCACAATTAGATGGGTAGATGGAGCTAAAATTCAAAATTCAAAAAAATGGGTGTGGTATTTAAGAGGGTTGTTAGATGGCGCTGCGATTGAGCCATTTCCTTTATTGTAAATAAATTAAATTCCATGTTTGTCTTATTGGTAGCGAAATAACGTAAGATTATCCGTAAAAAAAATTGAAATAAGATTTAACATCAACTGCTACTGATCCTGCGGTTGATGTAACCAGGAATCTCTATTGGCTGCATGTTCTGTGATATTGCACTAGTCGCGAATTCTAAATATTAGTATACGAATAATTAACTGGAAAATTAGTTAGACATTATCTTGGATTATTCTTATTCCAATCATATGAATTAAGGAGTTTTTATAAAAAAGGAGCAAATTCGCTGAGGCGGCTTGCCGGAAATAGCTCACGATTGGATGAAGGATGATGTGTAGTTCTAGAAACGGCGAGGTTAGTTTAGAGAAGGGAGACCTCGCCTTTAAAAGATGGGTTTTCTGGAGGCGCGGGCACTCTTTTTTTCGTCATTCATTCGATCCAGATAGCTAAAAGGGGTACGGCTCGGCGGACTGTCTTTGTAAGTTATATATTTCTATCGTTGTAAAGAAATAGTGTTAAATTCCTTTTGTGAATTATATGAAATTGTTGCCGGTGTTGTGTAATAAACGAATTACTAGCTATCTTCGTTTAACGCGAACAGTTTAGAGTTTTTCCAATGTACCGCCGAGAGTTTTATAATTCTGTAAAAATTATAAATTGTCGAAATTTATTGAAAACCTTGGGGTGTGGGGTAGTTCTCGCGTCGAATATTGGGATGGGTCGCGATCGGAGCAGGACCTGGGGCCTTTGCGAAAATGAAGACACCTTACATTGGGCAGGGATAGTACGTGTAAATGTATGCGTATTATTACTGTCTTGTGCTGTTGAGTCTGGCAGTGCATTCGTAAAGTCCTTACGGTCGTTTTATCATCTTTATTATGTTGAAATTGTTGAAATTAATTGTAAATCTTGATTTTGTGTGTGGTTGGGCGTGATACGTACAAGGGTGCGCGATTAAGATTTGTTACGACTAGGGCGTGGGGTAGGCTAGTTCTCGCGTCGAATATTGGGATGGGTCGCGATCGGAGCAGGACTTAGGGCCTTTACGAAAATGAAGACACCTTACATTGGGCAGGGATAGTACGTGTAAATGTATGCGTATTATTACTGTCTTGTGCTGTTGAGTCTGGCAGTGCATTCGTAAAGTCATTGCTGTCGTTTTATCATCTTTTGTTATGTTAGTAGTTGAGGGTAGCACTGCGGTGTTTTAGCTAGTTCTCCCGTAGGAAACCCATGGCGATGTGCCTGGTTATGGAGGGATACCTAACGGTGGCAACAACTCCATATTTATCTGAATAGCTAGGGGCCGGTAACCTTTGAAGCGGGCGGCATTCCGATTTTACCTGTGGAAACGGGATCGGAAAAGCTTCCTGAATGTGGGTGACTGTTTGTTCTGTGATGGGTAGGTACCGTCGAAGTGGAACCGTCCAATTGGGCCTGGATCAGAACTTACAGAGCTCGCAGTTCAGTCTTATATATCTATTTATATATACACTAACTATTATCTCGTTAGGGTTTCAGTTCACATCCCTGAGCTTCGGCTCGTGGACTGGAGCAAGCACACAGTTATGAGGATAGGCCAGTCAAGCCTAACTAGCTTGCACCCATAGCAGAGCAGGAGTGTTGATGGAATACCATCAATACATGATAGGCTCACAACACACCACACGTTTAAATGTAAATAAGGTGACGTTACACCTAGTTTGGTTGAACAGAAGTTCTAAGTTGGGGGTAGAGTAGGCACTCACACAATGGGAATAGGTTAGGAAGTGTATTAGTAAGGACTAGTATTGTAACGGTTCTGAGCTAATCGGGCCTTTGCTTGGTGATGTGACATATCATTCCTTGGTGATGCTTGTGATTGATTTAGTTAAGGTTTTTCGTGCGTTAATGCCGTGGTGAAATCGTGATTTGAGTAAATTGTATACGAGCTATCGTGTTGTATATTTTAGTAGGCGTTCGTTGTATTCGGATTAGACCTATAAGCGAGCCGTCGTTGGACCGCGTTGCTAATGTTCTACTTGCCTAGCTACTGACTTAGTATGGTCTCAATGAAACTCGGATTGGTGGCATAACATATTTTAAATCCACCCACATCATAATTAATCAAATTCGTAATGGAAATTATTCCGAAATGAGAAGTTTGTTTGACTGATCTACCAATTGACTTTGAATAAAATACTATGCTATAAATAATACTTATTACTCGGAGCGTCGTAGCCGAGGAATCATTTTGGCGAGGTACATCTAGCTCACCTTAGCAGAGCGCTTTCCTAATTTGGAACTTGTATCGAACCTTAATTGATTTGGGCAATTGACCCTAGATATGGCTGTCTTCTACACCAGGGACACTATATCGATCTCGTTTATGCACGTGACAAGTATGAGTCAGTTCTGACATGTTAAAGATCCTATTTTGGACACAGAATCTCATTTGATGGATTGGTCATCAGACCGCGCTACGACATGAAACTATTCATTGAATCTGTACTAGTCATACTATGTTTTGACAATATTGTGAAAGAAATAATCTTATTTTGAATTAGAATTAATTGGCAACGCCTTTCTAATTCAAGTCTAATTAGACGTATACATTTGTCTGGATTCAGATATTGGGGGAGGGAAAATACGAGTCAGCTATCCTACTCTCTAAAGGCGCGTAAGTTCCATTTGGGGCTACGTGCTTACAAAAGGATAGAGGGGGGATATTTAAAGTTGGTAGTATCCCACTGCACACGGCGATTGGTGGAGCCTGTGTCAACGGGGAAACAAAAACTAACAAATTCAAAGTATGTGTCAACGGGGAAACAAAAACCAACAAATTCAAAGTATACGCCAACGGGGAAACAAAAACTAACAAATTCAAAGTATATGCCTATGGGGAGCAAAAGTTATTCGGGTTGTTTGCCACAGTAGTAGTGATTAGGGCAGTGTTAGGCTTGCAACACTAAGTCGACAATGTAAAAGGTTAGATCAATAAAGTTATTCGGGTTGTTTGCCACAGTAGTAGTAATTAGGGCAGTGTTAGGCTTGCAACACTAAGTCGACAATGTAAAAGGTTAGATCAATAAAGTTATTCGGGTTGTTTGCCACAGTAGTAGTAATTAGGGCAGTGTTAGGCTTGCAACACTAAGTCGACAATGTAAAAGGTTAGATCAATAAAGTTATTCGGGTTGTTTGCCACAGTAGTAGTAATTAGGGCAGTGTTAGGATCTAGTACGGTTGTAGGTTGCTTGTGAGAAAATTATTTGTGAGAGACTCATTCATTGAGAAATTGTTGTACCTTAACATAAATCAGTTAAAGTAAGTGGGGGTAGAATTAAGTAATTGTATAGTAATGTTTCATTATATAAATACCAGCATTCCTAGAACTCTATAGGATCCGGGATATGCGGGCTCATCTAGGGTCTCCTCTGACCATTATACGATCATTGGCCAAAGTAGAATTAACAATATAGACGATTTATTTAGTGTGGTGAAATGCCGCGGGTATGACCACCGCTTTATTACGTATTGGTGCTGTGACGCAGGATCACGGTACAATTTGCTGCCGCTGACCAGGATTACTATGGTTAAGGCAGTGTTTATTACAATTTGGTCCCGCGTGACCAGGACATTACATCTTGGTGACGTGATCTAGGACCGGGGTGATTACAATTTGGGGCCGTAAGCCAGGATTACACGTTAAAATTTGATGACGTGGATCAAGACTACACACTACAAGTTAATGCCTGGTGGCCAGGACGACACCACAATTTGGTGTCGGTAACCAGGATGGTAACATTTTGTCTGCCCGGGGATAGGTTGGAAGGTCAGGCGCCAGTACGATTTGGAGCCGAGACCTGAGATCAGAGTCTGGGACAATTTCGTTGCAGTGTTCGGGATAGACACTATATTCTGACCATCGGTCGTTGGCATTGTGTTTGTTTGTTGTGGGTTAGTTGAGGGTAGGAGTACGGTATGTTGCATACCGTACAATTTGTTGCTGTATTATAGGTAAGGGTCTCTAGGAAATTATGCTGGGGTGAATTTAGTGTAAAATGAAAAATGGTGAGAATAATAAACAATGGGGGGTCGTAAAGTCTGGGTTAGGATGTTATCAGTCGAATTGTTGGGGGGTCGATATTAAGTATCTTATAGACTTGAGTAGGTCGAACTCGGGAGAAACATTTATTGAATTGAAATACCTACACATATCGTTGGAGTGCAACATTGTATGACAGTGAGGCATCCCAACCAACAGTTAACACTATAATGTATTATTTGTTAACTTATCGTGTTTATATAGTTCCGGTTATGAGCCGTGAGTCTTAGCTGAAAGTGGTGTTCAAATTTATAAGTTAAAAGGGAGTTTATAGTGATTGTATTGACGAATCGTTACGTGTAGTGTTCTTTGAGTGTTCGATCAGTGATAAATATAGTATGGATAAGCCGAGCAGGAAAAGGCGGGCGCCTGCCCGATATGGGGAAAACAGGACAAGTGAGCAAGGGACGACTAGTCCTGTAAGGCAAACTACGACGCCCAATGAACCTGTACCTACCACATCTAGGCGTGTGAGACGGACAATTGAAGCTAGAAGGAGACCGGAGGGGAGAAGTGTGAATGTGAACACTTCTTTAGCTAACCTTCGGTATAGGAAGTTGAATCGTACTATAGAAGATTTAGCTGCAAAATTGGAGACGTTAAGGGCTGAGATGAGTGAGACAAGAGCTTCTCCAGCAGACAGAAGCGGAAGTAGTCGCGAATGGGGGGCAGTGCCCACAGAAGCGTTGTCTGTGGTTAGGGAACAGGCTAATCCGGAATTGAATCAACAACTACATACAGACTCTCCTAGATTAAGGGAAAATGGGGAACCCTCGATCTTCGTAGAGTGTGTCAACTCGGAGTTACCTAGAAACATAAACTACCATGTGAGAAATGTAACGTTCGAGAAGCCCAAGTTCGGAGACAAAGTCGATGTGCATCCGGTGACGTTTTTGGAAGACCTAACAACATATTTGGGAAAGGTCGGTCGGGACGGCAATCAATTAGACTTGATACAAGAATGTCTAGTGGGTGAAGCCAGAGAATGGGCAAGAGTTTACAAATGTCGTTGGAGCGTATTGCAAGACTTCAAGGCGGACTTTTTGGCTACCTTCTGGGGAGAAAGCGAACAGAACGAATTACGCCGGTCTATAGTGCATGGAGTTTGGAATAAAGCGGAGTCGCCTACTATGTTAGGCCATTTCCTAAGATTGACCGGGAAGGCTCAGATGCTAACTTATAAGTTTTCCGAGAAACAACTGATTGGGGACATAATTAGGCAGTTTCCGAAGTATGTGCAACAGGGATGGTATACGTCCAAGCTGAATAACATCATTGAAACAGCGGAGTTTTTGAGAGGGATGGACGATATAGCTCGGCAAGAGGCTGTATCAACTCCAACCTCTGGCGGCGAGAAGAGGATACCGGAGAAAAGGGCTAAGGATTCTCGTCAGGACTATCGCAGTTGGCCTAAGCCAAGCAAAACTCGACCGTCTGGTGAGCAGGTGGCAACGGTAGTGCAGAGTGATACATCGGCGTTAGCGTCACCCGCAGGTTTAAACTAGTAGAGGCTGGAAGTTCTGTTCCCGATCTAGCCTCAGTCACAGGGAGCGCAGCGTTAGATATGATGATCAAAATGGGTTGGAATCCAGGGCTAGCTTTAGGTAAGGTAGGAAACGGTATTAGGGCGCCGCTAGTGGCGAAGATGACTACTCGTGGTATACGTGAGGGATTGGGTTTTGGAACAGTAGAACCAAAGAGTCTCTTTATCGATAAACAAATAGTTGATGTGATTAAATTAAATATTGAACAGAAACTTTTGAGACAAGGCGATCCTGTGTCGATAGAGGCGGTATTTGATGAAAGGTCTACAGAACGCGATGAGGGAACCTTTAGTTCAGAAGTAATAGTGCATATTTTTGATCATGAGGTTATAGGATTAGTGGATACTGGTTGTGATATAACCAGCATCTCAGAGGAATTCTGGGATGTACTGAGGTCGGATAGGAGTCGCGAAATACCGTGGATGCCGATTAGACCCTTTAAAATTAAGACAGCTGTGGGTCATAGGAGCGGAGAGATTAAGAAAATAGTTCTATTGCCTTTAAAGCTAGGAGAGTGTGTACAAAATATGGGGTTTGTAGTAGTTCCAGGCCTAGTTAATTCGTTGATTTTAGGATTTGATTGGTTAAAGGGGAATGAAGTAACTATCAACACGGGAAAAATAGATAGAGGTTTAGTTCTGGATCAGGCAGGGCAAAGAGAGGTAATACCGTTTTTAGAGCAAGTAAAGGGAGCCGACCTAAGGGAGAGTGAGGAATTAATATCAGCCATGGATAGTTGTAGCGAGTTTAATGATCTAGTCTGGACAAGTCTAGAGACCGGAGTTGCTATAGAGACAGAACAGAGGAATAGCTTGCTAAAATTGTTACATAAATATAAGGGTGTGTTCACTTCGCGTTTAGGGAGAGCGAACTGCTATCAGCACGAGATAGTGATGTGTTCAGATGTACCTATTGTTAAGAAAAATTATCCGGTGCCATATGCTTATAGGGGGAGAGTAGAAGAAAAGCTAAGGGAAATGGAAGATTTGGGGATAGTTAGTCGATCTGCAACTCCTTATTGTAGTCCATTGACTTTTACGATTAAGCGAGATGATTCGATTAGAGTGTTATTAGACGCTAGAGAGATAAATAAATATATGGTGGCAGAAACGGAGAAACCACCACTACAGATTGATGTCATGAATTCCTTCCATGGGGCTAACTATATAAGTGTAGTAGATTTGAATAATGCTTATTTCCAAATACCTATTACGCAGAATAGTAAAAAATATACGGGGTTCACCTTCAATGGGAAGTCCTACGTTTATAATGTGTTGCCCCAAGGGTTGAAAACGTCCGTGGGAAGTTTTAGTAGGGCCATGGATATAATATTAGGACATGAGGTCAGGGAATTTTGTGTTAATTATTTAGATGACCTAGCGATAATAACGACAGGGTCATTCACACAACATTTGGAACATTTGGACATAGTCTTAGGTAAATTGCAAAAGGCAGGTTTAACGTGTAATTTAAAGAAATGTGAGTTTTGTTGTAAGGAAGTGAGGATGTTGGGTTACATCATCTCTACTCAGGGATTACACACTGACCCAGATAAGGTTAAAGCTATACAAGAGTTTCCGATACCTAGAAGGATAAAGCATGTGAGGGCATTTTTGGGGTTATGTAATTTTTATAGGAAGTTTATACCTAACTTTAATATTCAAGCGCAACCATTATATAATTTGTTGAAGAAGGGTAAAGGCTGGGGTTGGGGTCAACTCGAACAAAGGGCGTTCGAACAAATTAAAGCTTTGTTCTTAGAAACTATCCAATTGCATCATCCGGATTTTACTAAACCTTTCTATTTGCAAACGGATTGTTCTAAGGTGGGATTAGCAGGGGTTTTATATCAGGTAGGCGATGATGATCAGCAGAGGGTGCTGGGGTTTTATAGTAAGGCATTAAGGGGGGCTCAATTAAATTGGACAGTGACTGAACAGGAGTTCTATTCAGTAATCTGTTGTTTAGAGAAATTCGAAACGTATCTGAGGGGAGCTAGGGTAGTTATTAGGACGGATCATAAGGCTTTGGCATTTGTCAAGACGTGGAGGTTATATAACGCTAAGGTAACTCGGTGGATTAACTATTTAGAGAATTTTCAGTATGAAATACAACATATTAAAGGGAGAGATAATGTGGTCGCGGACGTATTGTCGCGCTATCCTCCTAAAGGGGAACTTTTGCAGGAAGAAAAGGTTAGGTCACCGAGCATCCTATATATGGAAGCGCAACGAAATAAAGAATTACTGAACCAATTAAAACTACTACCTGAATTGCAAAGGGCTGATGTAGAGATAAGTAGGTTAATTAATCAGATAAGTACGGCCAGCACAAGAGGAGAGTTAGCGGGTTTGGCGAGTAGGTGTAGATTGATTAATGACGTTTTGTATATAGATAAGGGGGGTGAAAGGGGACAAGTCATTTTCTTACCAAATGTCCTTAGGGAAGGATTAGTTAGGCAAGTACATCTCGAAATGGGTCATCAGGGAGGTTACAAGGTGATAAAGTATATAAGGGATCGGTTTTATTGGAAAGGATTAACTAAGAGTGTGAAACGTTTAGTGAGGACTTGTGACGTATGTCAGTTAACAAAGCATTCTAATTCAAACAAAGTAGGCCCATGCTGTTCAATAATTACAAGAGATATTGGCGATTTAGTGATGGTAGATATATACGGGCCTCTCCCTACGGGTAAATTTGGAATGAATTATATACTCGTTCTACAGGATTCGTTTAGTAAGTTTGTCAAATTTTTTGAGCTTAAGAAGGCAACGGCGGTGGCAGTGTTTAATAAGGCAAAGAGGTTCTTCGACATAATAAAGCCGAAGGCGATAATGTCGGATAATGGGACCCAGTTCACTAGTCGAGTGTGGAAAGAGGGCATGGAAACGTTGGGGGTTAGAGTGGTATACACTACGGTTAGGAACCCACGACCAAATACAGTAGAGCGAGTCAACAGGGAGTTAGGGCGTTTGTTTAGGACATATAATAGCACGAATCACAAAGGATGGGTAAAGACTCTTCCCAAGTTGGAGGAGCTATATAATAACACTTATCATGAAAGCACAGGATTTACCCCTTGTGAGATAATGTACGGAACTTCGACGAGGTTGTCGTTTGACGAGATTATAGGTAGGAGTAATGGAGAGCTAGACGTACAGAAAGTCAGGGAGATAGCGCGTAAGAATCTACAAGAGGCTGGGGAAAAACGGAAGGCGAAGTTTAATGGTAGATATCGGTTGATTGAATATCAGGTCGGCGATTTAGTAAAAATTAGGAAGTTAAATAAATCTAGCGCGAAATTAAAGGTAACCAAGAAGTTTGAGGCGTTGTATGAAGGTCCATACGTAGTGGCGGGAAATCCTTACCAAAATGTGTACATTTTGTTAGACCCCCAAACTAATGAGGTTCGGGGGAAGTTCAATACTATACATCTGTCTAGATATTATACGCAGTAGGCTGGGGCTGGATCGGGAAGAGAAGAGAAGGTTCGTGAACTTAAGCTTGAATTGTTGATTAGATTTTGCAATTACTTTACTTAGTATGTAAGAATTTGTAGATTTAAGTAATGTAGTTAGTTAAGTAGAACTAGTAAGTAGGATTGATTTAAAATTATATTCAATTAATAATTTAGATCTGTTCTGAGGATATATATAAAAAAAAAAAAAAAAAAAAAATGTGATCAATAAATTTGGTGGATAGGGTGAAGCCCATCTGATAGTATGAGCAGTAGTCCATCATGTGAATGAGTTGATCATAGTAATTTTCACTTAGTTTCACATTAGTCACTTTCACCCTAAATTGTTAACGAAATATGTTCTCATCCCGTCAGATGGTGGGGAGCAGGGTGGCTTTACCAAAAAAAAAAAAAAATTTAATTAAATATTACAAAAGGAAAAAATTGTAGTAAGGTTCGTTATAGTTCGACTTTAAGACTTAATCAAAATTTATCAATTTGCCACGCGTGGTGTGCAATAGAGGGGGATACTGAAATCCGCTTTTCCTTGCAAAAGCTGGAGCATTCCTAAAATTACGAAACAATAACCATGCGTTTGTATCGGGTGCTGATTGGTTGGTAGTCTGAATGACCATGGAAGTTGGTTATGTTAGAGCGAAAGGAATATTCACGTTAAGGAATGGGCATGGAAAGGTTGTATGTTGAATGAGTACTTGTTTAAATTCAGTGTGAAGGGCCTTCCCAACCAGCACTATGGGGAGTAGAATCGCGAGGCTTGGTTATAGTCTAGTCATTCTGCATGCACCTCAATCGGAATTATGAAGGATTGCTAAGAGTTAGGACAATAGACGGGCTCGAGATTGATGAATCCGAGGTCTAAGCATACCGTTAAGGTACCTTCACACTTCCTCAACTATACAGTTAGGTTATAACGAGCTACACTGTACATGCGCCATTTTCGGGGCAAATGCTTTTGGGTTTCGAGCCAAGTGGGGTGGACCGTTTGCACCTACTATGTTTGACGGCTGTTAAGGGGTGACTTTATTATTGGGGGATGGGGTAATTGGTTGTGGAAGAACGTAAGATAGGTTCGCTCCACAAACTTTTACTCTGAGTCGCTAGGACTGAGCTTGCCTCACAACCAGGCTTTCCTTGCTTTAGACTGTCATGTCCTGGTTCGAGGAGATAGTTTGTGTTGCGGGACTACTATCAAGCTTGGTATCGGGACTGAGAAGTGGTTTGTCTTGATATGGTTAAACTACACAGACACTTAATGTGTGGGATGACTGGATTCTAGCTAAGGGGGAAATATACAAAAAAAAAGGGGGGCCTGTGGGTAAAGAAGTATCTTCACCTCGATTTGCAGCCCGTGTGAGGTTTAAATCAGGTTGTCTTTTATTGTTCTGTATTAAAATTAGTAGAATCTTTATTCCGGTCATAAAAAAAAAAAAAAAAAAAAAAAAAAGAGAGAATGTACCTTCATAAAGATTCGGGGGTCGGGATGTAACGGACTGCAGTCGTTAAGTGGAAGTAGTTCACAATTAGATGGGTAGATGGAGCTAAAATTCAAAATTCAAAAAAATGGGTGTGGTATTTAAGAGGGTTGTTAGATGGCGCTGCGATTGAGCCATTTCCTTTATTGTAAATAAATTAAATTCCATGTTTGTCTTATTGGTAGCGAAATAACGTAAGATTATCCGTAAAAAAAATTGAAATAAGATTTAACATCAACTGCTACTGATCCTGCGGTTGATGTAACCAGGAATCTCTATTGGCTGCATGTTCTGTGATATTGCACTAGTCGCGAATTCTAAATATTAGTATACGAATAATTAACTGGAAAATTAGTTAGACATTATCTTGGATTATTCTTATTCCAATCATATGAATTAAGGAGTTTTTATAAAAAAGGAGCAAATTCGCTGAGGCGGCTTGCCGGAAATAGCTCACGATTGGATGAAGGATGATGTGTAGTTCTAGAAACGGCGAGGTTAGTTTAGAGAAGGGAGACCTCGCCTTTAAAAGATGGGTTTTCTGGAGGCGCGGGCACTCTTTTTTTCGTCATTCATTCGATCCAGATAGCTAAAAGGGGTACGGCTCGGCGGACTGTCTTTGTAAGTTATATATTTCTATCGTTGTAAAGAAATAGTGTTAAATTCCTTTTGTGAATTATATGAAATTGTTGCCGGTGTTGTGTAATAAACGAATTACTAGCTATCTTCGTTTAACGCGAACAGTTTAGAGTTTTTCCAATGTACCGCCGAGAGTTTTATAATTCTGTAAAAATTATAAATTGTCGAAATTTATTGAAAACCTTGGGGTGTGGGGTAGTTCTCGCGTCGAATATTGGGATGGGTCGCGATCGGAGCAGGACCTGGGGCCTTTGCGAAAATGAAGACACCTTACATTGGGCAGGGATAGTACGTGTAAATGTATGCGTATTATTACTGTCTTGTGCTGTTGAGTCTGGCAGTGCATTCGTAAAGTCCTTACGGTCGTTTTATCATCTTTATTATGTTGAAATTGTTGAAATTAATTGTAAATCTTGATTTTGTGTGTGGTTGGGCGTGATACGTACAAGGGTGCGCGATTAAGATTTGTTACGACTAGGGCGTGGGGTAGGCTAGTTCTCGCGTCGAATATTGGGATGGGTCGCGATCGGAGCAGGACTTAGGGCCTTTACGAAAATGAAGACACCTTACATTGGGCAGGGATAGTACGTGTAAATGTATGCGTATTATTACTGTCTTGTGCTGTTGAGTCTGGCAGTGCATTCGTAAAGTCATTGCTGTCGTTTTATCATCTTTTGTTATGTTAGTAGTTGAGGGTAGCACTGCGGTGTTTTAGCTAGTTCTCCCGTAGGAAACCCATGGCGATGTGCCTGGTTATGGAGGGATACCTAACGGTGGCAACAACTCCATATTTATCTGAATAGCTAGGGGCCGGTAACCTTTGAAGCGGGCGGCATTCCGATTTTACCTGTGGAAACGGGATCGGAAAAGCTTCCTGAATGTGGGTGACTGTTTGTTCTGTGATGGGTAGGTACCGTCGAAGTGGAACCGTCCAATTGGGCCTGGATCAGAACTTACAGAGCTCGCAGTTCAGTCTTATATATCTATTTATATATACACTAACTATTATCTCGTTAGGGTTTCAGTTCACATCCCTGAGCTTCGGCTCGTGGACTGGAGCAAGCACACAGTTATGAGGATAGGCCAGTCAAGCCTAACTAGCTTGCACCCATAGCAGAGCAGGAGTGTTGATGGAATACCATCAATACATGATAGGCTCACAACACACCACACGTTTAAATGTAAATAAGGTGACGTTACACCTAGTTTGGTTGAACAGAAGTTCTAAGTTGGGGGTAGAGTAGGCACTCACACAATGGGAATAGGTTAGGAAGTGTATTAGTAAGGACTAGTATTGTAACGGTTCTGAGCTAATCGGGCCTTTGCTTGGTGATGTGACATATCATTCCTTGGTGATGCTTGTGATTGATTTAGTTAAGGTTTTTCGTGCGTTAATGCCGTGGTGAAATCGTGATTTGAGTAAATTGTATACGAGCTATCGTGTTGTATATTTTAGTAGGCGTTCGTTGTATTCGGATTAGACCTATAAGCGAGCCGTCGTTGGACCGCGTTGCTAATGTTCTACTTGCCTAGCTACTGACTTAGTATGGTCTCAATGAAACTCGGATTGGTGGCATAACATATTTTAAATCCACCCACATCATAATTAATCAAATTCGTAATGGAAATTATTCCGAAATGAGAAGTTTGTTTGACTGATCTACCAATTGACTTTGAATAAAATACTATGCTATAAATAATACTTATTACTCGGAGCGTCGTAGCCGAGGAATCATTTTGGCGAGGTACATCTAGCTCACCTTAGCAGAGCGCTTTCCTAATTTGGAACTTGTATCGAACCTTAATTGATTTGGGCAATTGACCCTAGATATGGCTGTCTTCTACACCAGGGACACTATATCGATCTCGTTTATGCACGTGACAAGTATGAGTCAGTTCTGACATGTTAAAGATCCTATTTTGGACACAGAATCTCATTTGATGGATTGGTCATCAGACCGCGCTACGACATGAAACTATTCATTGAATCTGTACTAGTCATACTATGTTTTGACAATATTGTGAAAGAAATAATCTTATTTTGAATTAGAATTAATTGGCAACGCCTTTCTAATTCAAGTCTAATTAGACGTATACATTTGTCTGGATTCAGATATTGGGGGAGGGAAAATACGAGTCAGCTATCCTACTCTCTAAAGGCGCGTAAGTTCCATTTGGGGCTACGTGCTTACAAAAGGATAGAGGGGGGATATTTAAAGTTGGTAGTATCCCACTGCACACGGCGATTGGTGGAGCCTGTGTCAACGGGGAAACAAAAACTAACAAATTCAAAGTATGTGTCAACGGGGAAACAAAAACCAACAAATTCAAAGTATACGCCAACGGGGAAACAAAAACTAACAAATTCAAAGTATATGCCTATGGGGAGCAAAAGTTATTCGGGTTGTTTGCCACAGTAGTAGTGATTAGGGCAGTGTTAGGCTTGCAACACTAAGTCGACAATGTAAAAGGTTAGATCAATAAAGTTATTCGGGTTGTTTGCCACAGTAGTAGTAATTAGGGCAGTGTTAGGCTTGCAACACTAAGTCGACAATGTAAAAGGTTAGATCAATAAAGTTATTCGGGTTGTTTGCCACAGTAGTAGTAATTAGGGCAGTGTTAGGCTTGTAACACTAAGTCGACAATGTAAAAGGTTAGATCAATAAAGTTATTCGGGTTGTTTGCCACAGTAGTAGTAATTAGGGCAGTGTTAGGCTTGCAACACTAAGTCGACAATGTAAAAGGTTAGATCAATAAAGTTATTCGGGTTGTTTGCCACAGTAGTAGTAATTAGGGCAGTGTTAGGCTTGCAACACTAAGTCGACAATGTAAAAGGTTAGATCAATAAAGTTATTCGGGTTGTTTGCCACAGTAGTAGTAATTAGGGCAGTGTTAGGCTTGCAACACTAAGTCGACAATGTAAAAGGTTAGATCAATAAAGTTATTCGGGTTGTTTGCCACAGTAGTAGTAATTAGGGCAGTGTTAGGATCTAGTACGGTTGTAGGTTGCTTGTGAGAAAATTATTTGTGAGAGACTCATTCATTGAGAAATTGTTGTACCTTAACATAAATCAGTTAAAGTAAGTGGGGGTAGAATTAAGTAATTGTATAGTAATGTTTCATTATATAAATACCAGCATTCCTAGAACTCTATAGGATCCGGGATATGCGGGCTCATCTAGGGTCTCCTCTGACCATTATACGATCATTGGCCAAAGTAGAATTAACAATATAGACGATTTATTTAGTGTGGTGAAATGCCGCGGGTATGACCACCGCTTTATTACGTATTGGTGCTGTGACGCAGGATCACGGTACAATTTGCTGCCGCTGACCAGGATTACTATGGTTAAGGCAGTGTTTATTACAATTTGGTCCCGCGTGACCAGGACATTACATCTTGGTGACATGATCTAGGACCGGGGTGATTACAACACCTACACATGGATATCGTGCGATCCGTTTTCCCGAAATCTAATTGCATCTAATATTAGTTATCAATCACTGAAGATATTTTATAACGCATCAATAATAACAAAGTCGCCAATATAGACAGTCCACAAAGCGCCAACCGTTCTGCGTCACCGAGCAAACAACTCCGACTAAATATTTTCCGCCGGCAGTCCACACGAACTTTTAACCCTTTAGCTCTCTAAGTCGACTGGGAGCCAACGGTGCGTGATGACACATAGTCATTTGAGAGCAACGGCAAAAAACAAATCGAAACTTTAGTGCCTGCTGACACCCGGATCCCGCATTGACGGATTTTTTTTGTTGAAAATACTGCCAAGAAACTTTATGTTCACGTTGCGACGAAGTAGATACTAAGCTAATGCACACACAGCTATTTACCTTTCTTGATACTGTAGCATCGTTATGTTCACTTTAAACTAATCGTTTTTGTTCTTACGTCTCTTTTTGGAATTTCTTCTGTGGGATATAGAAAAAGCGTCGGTAGCTTAGTGGTAAAGGAGTCGGCCTTACGATCGAGAGGTCCTGGGTTCGAATCTTGGCTATTACACTACCTTCGTGAACCCACTCCTAGCACAAGTAATTTAGCTTAGTTGGAGGCATTATAAATAGAATATTAGTAATTTCGATAATTTCGGATGCTAAAATTATTTTATTAAAAGAAAAAAGGAGAGACTGCAGTAGGCTAATGAATTGATTTATAGTGTTTGAAATTCATCATCTGCATTATCACTTTCTAATAAGAAAGTCGATACCGATCCGAACCAACATTAGTATAAGTTATCGACATTTTATACCTTCGTACGTTAGCTACCGGTTCAACAAATTTGAACGCTCGTTAAATTCTCAAGCCGTGTGTCACTCGCTGAACTCGGGAATACTATCAAAGTTGCCGATGCATTTTGACTTGCTAACTTAGGTAACTACATAAATAACTTCATAGCTTTGAGTAGTGTTGTGACGTCACTTATAGACAATCATTTTGTCGTGCAACTCGAAAATGTGTAACGATTGTTTGTTTCATTTTGATACATCCTTTTTTTGGAGAAGTCATACTACTTGGACAAGTCGTGGTATTCAAAATTATTCAAAACGTTTTGCGGCAACTCTTGGAGCCATCTACCCATATTCTTACGAACTATCAGAAACAATAGAATAAAATTAAAATAAAACGTCCTGAGACATTCTACATAACGCTATTTAACTAGTTTGTGTTATGGCATCTGAAATATGGATAATACTTAGATCTTTTGGTAAATAAACGTAACTTGGAACTCCCGGACCAATGAAAATATACATATCATGTATACCAATATTTGCACTGACCGGGAATCGAACCTTCTCCCTCTGCGTAGCAGTCGTATGCTCTGCTGCTACGCCACATAGGCCGTCAGACAATAAATAATGTTACAAATATTTACACATTGTTTTTGATTTTTCTGCCCAATTAATCCTGTTGTCATTAGTCTTTGTAAACACGTAATGTGAATTTATCTTAAAATGAATAGGTGCAGAAGTACCTAATGCTAATCCATTACTAACAGTTCTTAAAATTCAATTCACGAAAGAAAATTCCTTGCCCAAAAATGTAATATGTACTTCTGATACGGGTCTGGCTTATTCTGGTAGAGTAACATACATTTTATGTAATGATACTCGTGTACCTGAATAAACAATAAACCGATCCACTCCCGGCTCGTTACAATAATAGGCGACCACACCACCTGTCTGAGCGGATGACAGATGGCCGCGGAACACCTGCGTTACACATGTAATAAAATAAATCGTAATAAGTGATTTAGAAGAAGCCTGAATCTGTTTTATTACTATCTTTATTATTCTTTATCTTTATTTTATTCTTTAGGTGGCTGGGATGGACTGGATGCGGAAGGAGGAGGATCGCACGAAATGGCGCACATTGGGAGAGGCCTATGTCCAGCAGTGGACTGCAGTGGGCTAATTGATTGATTGATTACATTTCATGCGATACAAAAATGTTCAGATCAATATTCTACTATATGTAGCTTTTATATAGCTGTATGTATAGTATGTTTAAGCCTAAATGACGTATCCCACTACATCAATGTTATACACACAAACACTTTGTTGCTCTAGTAGTCATAATTTAACAGAACGCGCGAGTCCGTCCGCGGACGCCGTAGTAGCAATTAGTATTCAAATTTGTGGTACCTAACTCATTTGGGGACAGCTTGGTAACCAAACATTTCAATACTAACTGCTTGGATACGTAGCCAGCAACGTCATCATGGCGTCCTTTTGCATACATGTCACAGTTCACGAAGCAATCGATGTTTTACATTGATGAAGTGTCACCTTTATGTGGGGGGCGCGTCATTACAGTTTAGGCAAGCTCTTTCAGTTTTACTTCTAATTATCAGAGTGTTTGCCTATAGCTTAGATATATTTCCATATACAGCATGTAACGTTGGTGAAGCTATATTAAGTTTGCACACATACTAATATAGAATATTTGGTTAAACCCATCTTATTCTCGACATTAAAAACCTTCTGATTATTAAGTTTACAGTATTTCTGAGATTTATTACAGAGAGTGGCAATGTTTAATTGAAACACGAGTTTGGTGAAGACTTTTGTTTGACTTAAGCACCGCACCGGTGCAGATCAAACTTTTCCTCAAATATTCAGCTGACCTCTGCGTCGAAGTTGGACGTACAGAGGTCGATAGCTTACCACAAACAAAGGGATCTGTGAGCAATTATACGCGTAGACTCAATGACATTTGAACACTTGCATTTATAAAATTAAGCTTACACTCTTGTGAGGTACCAATGCTCTACGCATTCTTATAATTATGATTATGATCTTCTATCAATTTATCTCGATTAAATTGTAATTTCAAGTTGGTAAATGGCTAAAAAGCGACTTTATAAACCAAAAATTAAACAATATTTGTATTTTTATATATAGAAAAGTGAAAAATAACTCATTTGGGTAATAACTCATTCAATTCAAAAAAGAAACACGCGTAATACTATCCTGTTGAGCTAAAATAGATTTTTCTATTCCTTCTGGTTACTTGAGAGTCTTGGGTCGTTAATAAAAAAAAAAGACGGGTTGCACTCTGGGAGTGCCGACAGAAGTGAATTCTTTTTCTTTCTTTCTTTCTTCGTTATATACATAGAAAAAGATAAAAAAATATACCATACCATACCATACCTATAATACAGCGCCATTCATACACCATATCACTAATTTTCTGCTAATTTTCTATCAGAAGAAATGAATAAATTACAAAAAGAAAAAATAATCACAAAACGTGCCATAAGGCCAGGTTTGAACCCGGTACTATCTGAAACCATAAGGACTTACAGTCGAAGCGTTTCCCGCTATGCTGCGAAGCTATTCATAGTATATAGCAAAATGGACAGTCTATAGCTAATATTGTATGACGTCAGTCGTCGGTTACGGTCCAAAGGTCAAGCGATCCTGATGCGCGAGTTTAACAATTTTTACCCATCCAACGCCGCTAAAGAAGTTTTCACTTCAATAAAGAGTTCGACTGAACATCATATAACGAAGTTCATCAGCTTCGCTGTTAGACTGGAATAAAAGTGTACCCAGGAAACTCGAATGCGACCGGCAGAAAGGCCCAGATGATGATAAACGAACTTTAGAGTGGTTATTACCTAAAATCACTTAAATTTATTTCAATCAAATTCAATGTATAACTGAACCACTTGTTGAAAATATTTCATTAATATTAGGGAGGCGAAATCGTAATTTACCAACACAAACTCCTACTTTGCGTGGAGTTTGCAATGTAATTCCGGAGGGGACCTACACAAGTAGCTACTGAACATGTACAGCTGCAAATTCAATAACATAGGAGTTCTTAACATTCGACATGCTCCGAAGTAATACTGTACCACATCCAGTTATAAAGAGTTAATAACTTTAAGATTTCAAAATTCCCAACAACAAAATTGTATTGTTACTATGTGGTATCGCTGACAGTCTTAGCAGTTTGTGGTAATGTAAAGAAATTCTATAATGTTCTAGTTCACAACTTGCTTAGAATGAAGTACTTAGGCGCCACTTTAAAATAAAATATTGAGTGTACAGAGTGGTAGAGTGAGTAAATATTTCCGTCGAAAAATGTATTTCATTGTACGGTATTGTTCTTTAGACATAATAGCTAAGAGATATTGTTACCTAAATATTAAAAGTGTCAATAAAATAATTAGTATGTAAGAGTGTTGAGTATTATACTGTGACCCCACACTAGGCTGGGCACGCCGTGATTGAGGCGGTAAGACCCATTATGGGGGAGTGGCTGGAGAGGCCACACGGTGGCCTTTCGTACCGTCAGACGCAGGTCATTACCGGACATGGTAAGTTCGGGTGGTACCTGCATCTGATGGGCATAGAGAGGGTCCGGCGTTCGTGACGCCGAGGCGGGAACTTGTGACGGCCCTGGGGGTGAGAGTGCTCACGCTCTCTGCCCTGCTCGGGGCGATGGTCCGCTGAGCGGATGCGTGGGCGGCCACCGCCTCCTTCTGCGAGTAGGTCATGCTCGTGAAGAAGACAGCAGAGCGGGCGCGGCGCGATGAGCGAGAGAGACTCGCGAACATTGCTGCCCGCGTTTGTAGGCGGCTCGGGCGTCGGAGAGCGCAGACCGACATCCGCCCCCCATGAGCGCGTGACTGAGGGTGACGGGTGGAGCCGTTCGTCACCCTAGCAGAAGCAGGTCACGGCGGCGAGTCGGGAATCTCGTGGTTCCCCCTCCCCAGGAGGGCCAGACCGAGAGGAATGGCCTTAGGTCAGCCGAGGTTTGAGGGATATGTCGCGAGACAACCTCACCTTCGGCCTAGCACAACGACCATCAGATGGCGGGGTTAGTCGGTTCGAGTCCGACATAGCCTCCCCCCCCCGGTCCGTGGGGCGACATCAGAGATTTTCGGTTTAGCACAAAAATTGGAACTATGCCATTATTATTTAACGATGGGAACACCGAAGGCCCGACGAATGACCCATTCACGACTTTTGAGGGCCATTTCAACTATACAATTCTATTTATATCAAAGAATTTGCATTTGTACAAATCCCTGTACAATTTCGAACAGTATAAATCAGTGATAACAAATAAAAATTGTGGCATCCTCAGAAAATAGTTGCCCTATATTTTCTTCCCTAAATAAATCTAAATAACCGCAGAAAGTATTTAATTGAAAAAGCACCATTATAATTACGTTTTATTAATTGTTGAGATATCTGGAACAAAGTTAGAACCACAGTTTTATGTCCATTATGAAACAAAAAACTTTATTGCAAAGTTTGTGTTAAAACCACAAAATGGAAACGGCCAAATCATAACATTAAATGAGTTAACTTGCTTGGCAATATGGCGGCTGTCCCAGTCCAACAATATGCGTCAGTACTTACTTTAGTTGTTGTTCACTACAAGTATATTTTTGTTTCGATTCGTTGTCACTATCAACATTTTAGTTATTATCCTGGTTGTATGCGAAGATTGCACTTTGGAATCAGTTGTATTACTCTCTCTTTTTGTTTGTTTTTTATTCCAATTATGGGGCAGACAACACCAGTGAAACTTGTGCTGCCTACCCTGTTTATACAGAGAATTTCTGTGCCGTCAGTGTAGAATACAAAGCAGGAATAGCGTTTGGTTCTGCCATTGACAGCACAAAAACCTCCAGTCAGCTCTGGCTACCTTACTCACCGCCGCGGAAACAACATGAGGTTCTTATGGCCGCGGTATTCTGTAGGTCAGAGGTACTTCCCCAGTCAGACTTCTCAATTGGACGGAAATACCTCCTTCTCTTGTGATCTGGCTTATCTCGACTTTTTGGAAGTGTTTAGAAGAAGCCTCGACAATCAATCAGCAGGGTAACCGGCTTGCAAGGAGGCCAGTCCATTAATTATCAGTTTTCAAATTACTAATGTCTATGAATATATTAATTTTGAGTACTTATACATGAAGTATGAAATAGATTGTAGAAGCATAGTTATAATAAGTAAGTTTTTTCTTCTTCTTCTCGCGACAGTTAAATTGTTGCTTACAATTTATAATATTAAGATGCATCCGCAGACCGCATCCTCTGTCGCCTCATACAAGTTGGAAATTGTAGGCAGGACAAGAGTTGGTTCATCACTAGTTTTTTGCTGCCCAAGAATTTTCTATGATTTTTACATGTAATGTAGTGTTTAAAGAAATATTTGTTGCAGGCCGGAAGGAACAGGATTTCGACAGACAGAATCCTTTATTTCAACGATATAAATCTTACAATGGATTTGTGACGGCATTTGCGTCAAGCACCGGCCAAGTTGTAGTGCTGGATTTATTGCACCGAATACGACCTTCGATCACACCTAGTGAACATGGGATTTCAGATGAATTGCCCTTCGCTATTATCACAGTTTGATTAGTTTAACCGAATGCAAGGAGTAACACAGCAATTGTCCTATTTTTATAGAGCGGCTGGCCCTAATCAAAACTGCTTTTTAACAAATTTTACAGAAAATCGTAAATACATAAAACGGCCCAGTCTTACAAAAATTTAAGTGCTGAAGAATAAAAATGATGTTTATTGGATAGAGTACCAATAATTGATTACATAATGAGTAATAAATAGCTCGCAAGTGCTTCGACAACCACAGCGGATGATGGCCAATAGGCTCAACAGGGGGGACCCTGTGATATCTCTCTGAGTCTCCTTACTGTAATCTCACCATTGAACCTGGAGGCTGTATCAGTACTGAAAGGTAGCGTGGGAGCGGGTACGAGAACCCATGCCTCAAGAAATCGAGGCCGTGAAGTCGCATCTCCACCAGGACCTGTTGGAATTGAAATGGCACGATATGCACCTCCTCCTATCCATGGCCGTGGTCCAGCACGATCTGCCTTCTAAACCTAGCATGCTGCATTCAGTACAACAAAATCTAGTATATGCATACGACTTGCTAGGTTTTGAAGTGGTAAAAGCGATTAAAATAGGAAAAGTTTGAATCGCTCTAGGCGGGGTTTACACCCGCGATCTTTGCCTTACAGGGGCAATGCTTTGACCACTAAGCTACCAGGCCCCGCCCCAACCAATCCAAATCTTCTTCTATATTATGTGTTTGAGGCGACAGTGGAGTGTCTACCAATATTCTCTCTTAAAAAGTTCAGTCAAATTGTTTGGGCGGAGTTGTCAAAAATAAATGCTTAACAATGATAAAAAAATCATTCATTGGTTTCGATAATTCGTAAGAATAGCTACTATATATACTAATCGCTCCACTAGTCAACCCCAGGCCCGTGCTCATAGAGGACGAAGATTCTCGCATCGTCCCGCTGCATATCCTTACTTACCTGGATGGAGAAAACTGTTACTGTACTATTGAAGGTGGTTACCTTATAAGTCAGCTGAAGTAAATCACTTACACTGTCATACCTCGAGTAAATAATTATGCAATGCGCAATTCGATACACAGTTCCGATAGATATTGCGAGAGGGCTGCATCGAACGCCATCTGTCAGTGTCTCGGAGACACGACATCCAATCAGTATGACTTAGACGCTTCACCGTGTTTCAGGATTATTCACTTTCCCGACATATCATGTCATCCAGTATGGGAAACGTTACTTGTCGTGAACACAGAACAATGAAAATATTTGCATAGAGCGGGTAAACGCGCTAAACATGTCGTTGAATTGCCAATAGTTCAGACTTTTTCGTATTCATTGCTGGACTTCTCGTTTGTAATTCGAACACATTCATGTTATGCACTTTAGTTGGACAAGTTTTAGTATTATTATATGTATGTGTGTTACTGAATACAGTTGTTACTGTATATAAAATGTGCAAAGTTAGGTAAAAATATCGCGAGTTCATTAGAATTTGTAAAGATAATGGTGTATAGTTCCATTTGTATCACTGAATTGTTTTTAACAAACTGACTTTCTATTTAGGACCATTTCAATCTTCAGGTAGTAAGTTTTTACCATAAGCCACTTATATATTATAGCCCAATTAACTGTAGATAATTACCCAAATAGGTCGAGTTAAAATTAGGTCTATCGTACGACATGAAACAACGAAAAAAAAAAAAATTTATAAAAGAAACTTAAAAGCCATCGCTAATTGTAATAAAAGCACTTTCAGTGAAAGACATTCACCAGCTCAGAAGCTATGAACATACCCATTAGTACTGCGATGACACAAAAAACACGTGCCCGCCAACAAATTGAATTTCTCGTGTATAGTCCGAGAGAATTAGCTCAAAAAGGGGCAGGACACCTAGGTAAAAATCTTAGAAGCAATTTTCTTTTCGAATTCGTTATGGGAAATCACTGTCAGTCTTTTAGATTTGCATTTTGCCTGGTATTCAGATCCTTGCGTTATCCACTATTTTGAATTTAACGATGATTTTATGTGAGGAGGTAAGTATGAGTCACTTCGCTACTGGAAAAATAATTGTATTATTAATATAAACAACTAACTAGCAAACTGCAAAATGAATGGTTCATTTGAATCAGTATTGCATGTATACCTTTTATTCCCAGCTCACGTATTATTCTAGGGTACAGTTGACAATGAGTATAATGTAATATAAAATCTCTTTGATGGTGCACTATTTCCGCTGCACAATGGGCAAATGAATGTGATGAAGTAATTATCACACGTGCAGTAAATGGAACTCGTTTGTTTTGCTAACGTTACCATTGTGTTCGTGTGCGTAACATGAATTACGATGACTTGGAATATATTATAAATGTATTTCTGTCAAAAATAAAACGTTTGTTTGAGGTAGCACCCTCAAGGGAGTTAACTTACTATTGTAACTAATCCTTCATATATAATTATGTAGAATATACTGCTTCTACTTGCGTTCCTGACGTTTCGTCGATCACTGCGGTCAATATCTACAGTGGCGCTGGTCCAAGGGGCAATGAGTGCGCAAACCTCGCCTTGTCGGAGAATTCTCTGCGTCTGATGTTGAATCTTGAGTCACTGGCGTATTTATAGGCGCGGTCGCAGGGGGGAAACGACGTGCTCGATCCTGATCGTGAAACCTTCATATATAGTTTGGTTAATCTCATCCAGAGTATTATTTCTGTGCATCCTACATCCTATCTTATTAATTATTTGAATGTCTATTACTCAATCATGGTCAAACAGTTGAACAAATAAATTGAAATTTGGCAGATTATGATCGGGTAAGCTATCTGGATTGTGGTCGGGAATAACACAAGTTGAATGAAATTTAAAAGTATTCAGTAGGCAATAATTCAAATCTATTGAGATAGGAAAAATTGAATCGGTTTAGGCGGGAATCGAACCCGCGATCTTTATCCCCTTGTAGGGTGGAAATATAAGTTATTTTTGTTTTCATGTGTTCCGGTACCGGTCTAAGAATTTCACGGAGAAAGAATGGCCCTCGGCAAAAGGTAGTTAACTAATGTAATCAAATTTTCATATAAAACCAATAATTATCCAAAATACCAATTGTGGTAACCAATACCTGATTATACAGGCGATTACAAACAAGTATAAATTAATTATTCGTTCCTTATGAAGAGTAAATGGAGGAAACATTGGGAGAGCTCTTGGCCTCTTGGCCCTCCAGCGCAGTCGAGTGCCCTCCAGCGACCTCGAGCCGACCAATTATTAACTTGTTAATTTATTTTGTGGCATCACTCTTAACAGATTGAATGAATAAATAAATACAAGCTTGTTTTTTTTTTAGGTTGCAAGAGATTTTTTTTTCTGATTTTAAAGCGATTTAAGTATAATGTGCTATTTTGTATTTACACCGATGCGTGATTACAATTTATATGATAAAAAATGAAAGATTATGGTTAAGCATAACATAATAGTTCTAGTTATGTAATAGGAATTGAAGTATTATCACTATTTCGGAAGTTTAAAAAACTCGCATGTTATGCTATCTGTTGAGTGTTCTTTTTCTGTATGTAATTATGTATCTTCTCGCGTATGAAGTACATGGTGGCCATGTGCCTGTCTACCCCCTAAGTAGTATAAAAAAAGTACAAAGCGCCTAATAGGAACAAGCACTTTCTTTTTAATCGACTTCCGAAAAGGAGGAGGTTCTCAATTCGATCGGTTTCTTTTTCTTGCCTTATGTATGTAAGTAGGTACATCAATTATTATTAGAAAGCTAGAATTTTGCGATTTTTCTGAGTGATTTATATTATGTCGGCGCGAAGATTCCAGTCCCTTAAATGAGTAGTTGATTACTACTAGTTTGTAATTAATATTAGTTGATTGCTTTTAGCAATAGTAATGAGAATAATACTTATACGAATTCTCATGAGTGTCGGATAATTATTAGATGTATTCTTATATAATTAATTGAGTACCTAGTTATGTTGGGTTTCAATTCTGCTAAGCCGGATATGTAGTAGGTATCAATGGAAACATTATGATTAAAACAGTTACTGTTTAAAGAATTATTGAAATTAAGAGAATAATTAATTTGGCGCAGGATTAGACGAAATGGCGCACATTAGGCGAGGCCCATGTCCAGCAATGGACTGCTATGGGCAATTTTTTTTATTTTATTATACCACATAGGTGGCAGGACAAGCACTCGGCCTACCTGATGGAAAGTGGTTACCGTGGCTTATGGACGTGTGCAACACCAGGGGCATCACACTCGCGCTGCCGACCCTGTTAGAACAGAGAGTTTCTGTGCCGTCAATGTAGAAGATAAAGCAGGATAAGCATTTGGTCTTCCCACTGACTCTGAGTGAGCTCTGTCTACCCTACTCACTGCCGGGAATACAACACGAGGTTATTATGGACGCGGTATTCTGTAGGGCAGAGGTAGGTACTTCCCCAGTAGGACTGCTCAGTTGGACGGAATATTATTTACTTTATTGAATAATTATTGTAATAAAACAGAAATGAAGGTTAAAAATTTATAAGTAAAGTGATGTCTTTAATAACGACTAACTATTATTGTTTCTACTTTGTGAGTTTTTGTGACTTAGCCATGGGATGTTTATCACATTTTTCTAAACAAATTTCCATTTTAATGTGATCTGTTTGAATTAATATTATGATTTTGTTAAAGAATTCTTGCATATAAAAATCCAAGATTTTGTGATCCTAATAATTAAGTCGTCAAGGATAAAAGTTTGATCCTTTGTCCTTACTTGTAAATAAACAATTGCTAAGAAATAGCTTATAAAATTATCTTAATATTCCTTATTAATTAATTAAAGATTTGTTACATCATTAGATGTGGCGAATATTATACTTGTCATAATAAATCATTGAAAGTTAGTTATTGAAGTTAGTTGAGGCGTTGAGGCTCGTCGACAATCCCATACTCACAGGCGATGTGGAACCTCTCAGCCTCAGAAGGGACTTTGCCTCGCTGTGTGTGTTCTATCGCCTATGCAATGGTTTGTGCTCAGATGAATTGTTTGACATGATGCCCACCGCTGCATTCTATCATCGCACCACTCGCCATAGGCAGGGAATTAATCCTCACACACGGCGACCAGAAATGGTGCGCACCGTGCGTTTTGAAAGGAACTTCATCCCACGTAGGTTTTTGCCGTGGTTTTCCCAAGCGACTATAATATGGGGTTCTTAAAGATGGGTATTAGAAGGTATCTACAGGGTCGGTAGCACCATTGTGATGCCCCTGGTGTTGCAAACGTCCATAGGCCATGGTAACCACTTCCCATCAGGTGGGCCGTGTGCTAGTCTGCCACCTAAGTGGCTTAAAAAAAGTTATAAGCTTGTAATACATACAATTACTAGGAGATAACTTTTAAATTTAAATTATTATAAGATAGTAATATGAAGTCCCTGTCCATGAAGACCATGTCAATCTAAAATCATATATAATATGAAGTAAAGTTTTACGTTTGTCGTAATATTTTTTTACTATTATTATATTATATTTTTT
This sequence comes from Eilema caniola, assembly GCA_949126895.1. Taxonomy (NCBI): domain Eukaryota; kingdom Metazoa; phylum Arthropoda; class Insecta; order Lepidoptera; family Erebidae; genus Eilema; species Eilema caniola. The sequence goes on from OX421462.1 coordinate 1,466,671, forward strand.
TATTATATTATATTATATTATATTATATTATATTATATTATACTATACTATACTATACTATACTATACTATACTATACTATACTATACTATACTATACTATACTATACTATACTATACTATACTATACTATACTATACTATACTATACTATACTATACTATACTATACTATACTATACTATACTATACTATACTATACTATACTATACTATATTATATTATATTATATTATATTATATTATATTATATTATATTATATTATATTATATTATATTATATTATATTATATTATATTATATTATATTATATTATATTATATTATATATATTATTTTTTTATTTGTCAAAATACAAAAAAAACGTATCTAAGTAAGTTTATCCGCATTCTAGATTCCATAACACAAGCTAGTTAAGCTATGCTTACCATGGGTCTAGGTGGCGTTGTGTGAAATGTTGTGGAATATTTATTTATTTATTTATTAATGTAATGAATCTACTTGTTGTAAAGCTCCTACAGAACCAACAACTTCTGTATCAATATTGAAAAGTTACACGACACGACTTCCGCTGATTTTGTAGGCGCTAAAAACGGTGCAATTAGGAGGCACTTTTGCTCGAGCTGGAGATAAGGAAGCAACGCTCCCGCACCCAATATATTACAGCTAGTGTTAGGTTACCTAGGGCTTTTGTAACTTTCTTTTATAACCAATACTTATAAAAATATTGTTAGACAAGGCATTATCATTAAGCTGGATATAACATTTTTTCTGTTATTTCATTGAGCCCTACCAACGACACAAGTCGTGGCGTCGCTGGCGCTGATACCGCTGCTCCGCTCAGTAATTCCGCGGTTCTGTCACTGTCACACATCTGTGAATTCACACAAAAATAACTTGAAAAATGTAAAAAAAAAAATGAAACACGTTGATGAACCCCTTAACTTTAATATATCACTTAGTAATATTTTGATTCTAGAGTACATCACTTTTTTTTCATCAAAATGATCAAAATACTAAACATTAAAAAATACAGTATCTGTTTATCACTATAGTATCTAGTATCAATCTACGTTTAAAACAGTTTGCATCTGACAGTTGTAGCTTAACAGAGTCTGTTCGACAAATGTGCTCACACCGCTAACATTACATTGTAATGTGCGGTGTAACTCAGCCACAGCGGAATTAATGCAATTTGTTAGATAGATCAGCTGCGCCTGATGTTTTCGTACTTAGTGCCTTTATGGGGAACGTTTTGTGAAACAGTTCTACTTAACTATATTATGGAACAACAACGGATGAAAGACGCCTGCGTGTAGTGGAGACGCGAATATTTAAGTAGATGGATGGTATGAGGTAAATAGATAGAATAAGGAATGAGTATGTTAGAGGAGGTTAACAATTGTAATATGTCATGATAATAAGGATAATATTTAAGGACCACATTATTGTATTAGGTTAGCCTGTAAGGATAGTGATGTTGAGAAATGAATAAATAAATAAATTGCGCGCGGTTCGGGCACTTTTGAGATAATAGCTTATATTTCAAAACATGAGGATCATCATCTTAATCTTCCCGTAAATGGTCACAGTCACAACTGACTGTTGAAAAGCAGCCAAAAAATTTAACCAAATATATCGTAATAGAATCCATTTAAAAAAAAAAATAGTGCAACCTGTAATATTCACGTGAACTGTCTACAAACGTTATGTAAATAAATATATATCTTTAAATACACTACTTATATGGGCACTCTAAATCGTGTACAATTTCAAGATTGAAACAGAAACCTCTGGGCAGATTGAAATTACATATCTACACGCAGGTGCTTCATTAATTATGTAGGTACATTCGTCAAAATATTTGTCTACGCATAAGTTATCAGTACCCATGTTTGCATAACATAACATACTCTAAACTAAATCTACGCATATTAGATCGTAGGAACAAAAACATCACTTGCAATGTGGGTCAATGCTCGCGTTCGGTCGGACACACGCGATTCCCGCTAATGCCAACATTATGTTGATTGTCCGGTGCCTGCTGTTACACGTACAATAAAAACTTAGCGTTCCTAAAATATTCGTGTTTCAACTAAAAGTAGGTTCAGTAAAAGTGAAAGTTTTTTCTGAACAGATGTTACCGTAGGGACGGCTTGAATACTATCTAGTTTTTGCAGACGCATGGAATTAGTAAGCAAAATTTAATACTTCAGTAGGTAAGTATGTGGCTTAAAAAAATGTGAAAGCAGAACAGATGGTAGTTTCATTTGCTGTAACAATAACAAAATTTACCCCAGAATCATGAAATTATGATTGCATCATTACTTAATTTATACTTTTTCTTCGGTGTTCTTCACCTTAGGGGATAATTAACTTTTGGCTATCCCTCCGGAAATAAAGGCGTGATTATTATGTATGTATGTATACTACTTCAACACCTTAAGACTATTTGAATAAAACACTCGCATATTATATATTTCAGTAATGTAGATACCGAGAGTAAAGGTTTTTCCCACGGTACGTTATTCTGCGGATCTGTCACACAGATGCACCGCAGATTCACGGCTTCGAACCAGATCGACACGTGCCACGGGGAACAATCTACCAAATTTTGTTTACCGTGTGCTGCTATACCGAAATTTTTCAAAGGCGCTCGTGAGTTTCTCTAGTGTATATTTGTATGGGCTACAGCCTGTGTAATCTCTCCACATTAACAAGTTATTGACAAAAGATTAAACAAAGTACCATAAAAGACATTGCTGCACTCAAACAAAACTCGGTAACGAAAGAACCAAATAAAAATTGAATGTCATCAAACAAGAAAGAAATATCAAACTAGTTGTTAACCCTTATCTCGTTCAAATTTTACGATATCTCTTCCGTACAATACAGCACCGTATATTGCTTTTCATATTCCTCTTTTACTTCCTGATATACAAAACAAAGAACTAATAAATAATTCAACAAAACACCAAACTCTCTAGGTAAATATAGCGAACATCGAGCATTCAAAATGGAAAACGTCCGCACAAAATATAATTCGTCGAATCATTTTGATTCTCGAGAACTTTTTGAAATATCAAATAAAAGCGATCAAAGGAGCTGTGAGAGCAAGTGATCATTAGCTATAATTGGTAATTAATTAATGTAAAAGCATTTGAAGTGCGCGCTTCACCTGCAAGATGTTTAAGAATCTGTGATCAAACGATATATTATGAGTCGTACGTAAATACCTTGAAATTTAAACTAACCAGGTTACTCAATATGCCAGAGGAAGTAGCACCCACGGGACTCTCCGTTTGTGGACTCAACTGAGGAAATACCTCTGCCCTACGGTAAACCGCTGTGAAATAGCTTTTTGCAGTATTTTATTTTTATCAACCAGTAGGGGTGCCGAACAACTTATGAGGTTTCAGCTCATCGCTTATCCTTGTCAATGTAAATCCCAAAATTACGAATCAAGGTGTTATATATGTGGATAACGCGCTTGTAAATATCTGTTTAGCAAGTTATCTCGACAAAACGAAACGTAGACCAATAGTTGTATACGTATACCAGACTTGAGTGATTGTGAAAATAATGTCAATCACTCGAGCCGTACAGAAGTTACGCGACACCTAACAGACGTATGATTTATTTATTTACCCACTTGAAAAGATTTCACAACCTTTGTTCTTTGATCACAATTTCTTCATATCTCTAAAATCGGTACAGGGCAATAGTAATAATAAAATGAACAGTAAGATAAGGTCACGATTACATAATACAGTAGACGTAGGTACCTAAATGTATGCTGAAAACGAAATACCTTGTCTTTATTGTGATAAAGACACGACAGTTTAGACGTGATGATAATTCATAATTTGTTATCCAAGAACGTAAAATAATACTGAAAATATACGTGGTATACAGTAGTATACGTTAATCATTGAAAGCGTATTAGCGAACGCGGCCGCTACGCAGGATGCGCGGGTTCGATCTCCGCTCAATGCAAATATTTGTATGCATGAATATGTATACTTGCATTGGCCTGAGTGTTTCTATGTATAATATGTAGGTATTTACAAAAAAAAAGTATCTAGGTATGTTTATCCGCATTCTGGATTCTATGACACAAGCTAGTTCAGCTATGCTCACCATGGATCTAGATAGCGTTTAGAATATTTATTTATTAATTTATTTATTTTAATCAGATAACGTCCTCGCCCGAGGAGGACCACACCAAGAGGGATAACCCTGGGTCAGCCGGGGAGCGAGGGATATGTCGTCTGACAACCTCTTCGGCCTAGCACAACGACCCACAGAGACGGCGTGTGGTTTAGTCGGTTCGAGTCTGACATAACCTCCCCCTTCGGCTCCGAAGGGGGGGGGGGGGGAACTTTCCAGGAACTTTCCAGGAACAAGATCAGAAATCAATTCCTAACAAAATACTTTCAAGCCTTGCATTTTGTTACGTGTTACATAAAATACTCTTGCATTCATGTTACCCTACAGTAACACAATGCCATTATTTGGACCAGCGCGGCATGAGAACGTAAAAGCATTTCATATATTGTTATCTCTTGATAAACACCATCCCGTTTAGTGCTCGTTTTACCATGCCATCTCTCATGAACAATATACATCAAGTTAGTTTAAAATATGGAACAGTTTTTTGTGCAGTCCCAGTTTTATAGTAGTCAACATTTTGTTCCACCTTGTGTGTTCCAACAATGTTCCCTTTTAGTCGACGCTGCAACGAAACTGACTTGTTGGTAGTCATATTTTTGTTTGAAAATTATGAGGTTTAGTGCAGTCAAATTTATTCATTGTTGTCCTCTATCAAACTTAAATATCCTTTTTAAAGTTGAATAATATGAGGTTTCAGGTTTTTGTTCATGATATAATGATAAATAATTATAATAGGATTGGGAAAAACTATACTCTGTGGTTTTGGCACCTGGAATCAGAGGAATGACTGAAGACTGAATGAAAAGGGTCTACCTTTTGCTAGTATGTGAAGAAGCAAGTCGACGTGGACCTTAACTTTGGTCTAGATAGCACTGTTTAATTTAGCTAGTAATAAACTCAATAAAAAATATTCTGATGACTATTTTTATTTAGTTAACGTTAACAACATAATGTACAAAACAAACGGATGAGCTAAAATTTTCCAGCAAAATTAAGGACATTATAATTTAGATTAGTAGCTGAGTCTAGAGTCATAACCAAGACAAAAATATTCTATATAAAAACTAATTACATCATTAATTTGAATTAAATTTTTAATTATTTTTCATACTTAATATTTAAATCGAATAAAGGAGGAAAAATGGAATTGGTCTAGGCGGGCTTAAGCTTAGAGGTCAAAGCATTACCCTTGTAAGGCAAAGATCGCGGGTTCAAACCCCGCCTAAACCGATTCAATTTTTTCTCCTTTATTCGATTTAAATACATCATTAAACTTAACGGTGGGTAACCAAACATTTCTATTTGGAGGGAGTTTAAAATACGTTGATTTGTAACGTGAGTGGAAACTATAATTCAGGGCGTGTCAGTAGTGGCAAATAAATCGCACAACGCAAATGAATGGATGTCATTACTACTCCAACCGATTTACTCTCGCGGCTCTAAATTGCTTCGTACATATCACCCCGACGTCATTATTTACTTCAAATGGTTACCTGCAAATCAGAGCCTTTTCAAAATCATGTTAAAATGTCTCTTTGTTATCCTTAGTTAATTGAATGGGTCAAACCACACTACTTGCTTCAAGCTGTAATTATGATAGGTACATAAATATGTTATATCATAGTGTCAAGAACATTTCACATGCTCAAGACGCGCTTTCATAACTAAATTTTGTAAGTCTAATGGGCCATAGTGCTACTTCCCGTTTTTTTTTTTGTTATAAGGATATGTATTGATTTTAATAATACCTACTATGACTACTACTATACTACCCCTTACTTAATATATTCACAAAATACAGTTATTATTTATCAATTTATTTTTTCATTAACCGCCCTTATATTAGACGATGAAGCGGCCTGGTTCCGGGAGGCCATGACACGGGTCTGCGATGCGGGTATGCCTAGGGCTCCAGCCTATAATCCGAGGCGTCGGGTCTACTGGTGGAATGCGGAGATCGCGAGGCTGCGTCAAGCCTGCGTGATCACGCACCGCCGGTGGGCTCGACTCCGTAGGAGGCGTAGCCGTACCGCAGATTCGGAGCCCCGACTGGCGGAGCTTCACGAGGGATACAGGGAGGCCCGGAATACCCTCCGAGCGGAGATCAAGCGGTCTAAGGCCGCTTGTTACCGGGAGCTCCTGGAGACGCTGGAGCGGGACCCATGGGGGCGGCCTTACCTTATGGTAAGAGAAAAGCTGCGCCCCCGGGCCCCTCCGCTGACCCAGGTGCTCGAACCGGCTCTGCTCGGAGGAGTGGTGGAATCCCTGTTCCCGGCGCGAGCGGAACATGTTCCGCCGCAGATGGCTCCGCCGCCTCGGTCGCCTACGGCACCCAGTACGGCGCCCAGTGCGGTGATTGGCGACGACGTGCCCGAGGTCACTTGGGTAGAACTAGAGCTGGCGGTGCGAAGGCTGAGAGCCAAGAAAAACACCGCCCCGGGACCCGACGGCATTCCAGGCCGCGCGTGGGTCCTAGCTCTAGGGGAAGACGGTCTCGAACCCCGACTGAGAGGGTTCCTCAGCGCATGTTTGGAGCGGGGCCAGTTTCCGAAGATGTGGAGGACGGGGAAACTGGTCCTCATCCGCAAGAAGGGACGCCCGGCGGACGAGCCGTCCGGGTACCGGCCCATAGTGCTGCTCGACGAGGTGGGCAAGCTCTTCGAAAGAGTAATTGCCAAGCGCCTCGTCGAGCATCTCTCTAGAGTGGGGCCGGACCTGGCGAATACCCAGTTTGGGTTCCGCCGGTGGCGTTCCACTGTGGATGCCATCATGCGTGTGAGGACTCTGGCGGAGGATGCGGTCGCCCGGGGCGAGGTGATGTTGGCGGTGTCCTTGGACATCTCCAACGCCTTCAACACCTTGCCCTGGAGTTGCATCAGGGAGGCACTCGTGTACCACGGTGTGCCTCTCTACCTCCGCCGCATAGTCGGGGCTTACCTGACGGAGAGAGCCGTCGTCTACCCGAGTTCGACCGGAGTCGGTAGGCGTGAGATGTCGTGCGGTGTTCCACAGGGATCGGTCCTGGGACCGTTACTGTGGAACATCGGTTACGACTGGGTGCTTCGCGGTGACTTCGCGTACGGTGCCACCGTCACGTGTTATGCGGACGACACGCTGGTGACGGTGAGCGGGGCTACGCACCGCGAGGCAACCCTGAGGGCCACGACCGCGGTTGGCCAAGTCGTCGAGCGGATCCGGCGGCTGGGTCTCGAGGTGGCTCTGCACAAGTCCGAGGCCATGTTCTTTCATGGTCCTCGGCGCAGGCCAGGCCCGGGAGCCAGCCTTACAGTGGGAGGCACTCCCATCGACATCAAGCCCCAGCTGAAATACCTGGGGCTCGTGCTTGACGGTCGATGGGACTTCGGACAACATCTCCGAAGCCTGCGCCCCAAGTTGGTCACCACGGCGAATGCCCTGAGTCGGCTGCTGCCCAACTTGAAGGGCCCAGGGGCCTCCTGCAGGAGACTCTACGCGGGTGTCGTGCGGTCCGTGGCCCTATATGGGTGCCCCGTGTGGGCGGACACCCTGGGGGCCAGATTCCTGCCTCTGCTCCGTACGGCGCAGAGGACGATGGCCTCCAGGGCCATCAGGGGATACCGCACGATATCCTTCGAAGCGGCGAGTCTCCTGGCCGGATCGCCACCGTGGATCCTGGAAGCGAGGGCCCTTTCGGCACTATACCAGTTCCGAAAGGAGGCGCGGGAGCGGGGATTCGATCCCGAGCCCGAGGACATTCGGGCCGAGAAATCCCGGCTCCACCAGGTCATGGTGGCCGAGTGGGAGCGACGACTTGGGCAACCACGCGCAGGGCACGCCGTCATTGCGGCGGTAAGGCCCATCATGGGGGAGTGGCTAGAGAGGCCACATGGGAGCCTCTCGTACCGTCAGACGCAGATGATAACCGGGCACGGTTACTTCGGGCGGTATCTGCATCTTATGGGTATTGAGCCAACGCCCGAGTGCCATCACTGCGACGCGAGCGTGGACTCGGGGCTGCACACGCTCACCGAGTGTCCGGCGTTTGAGGCGCCGAGGCGGGAGCTTGTGCAGGCCCTGGGGGTGAGAGTGCTCACGCTCTCCACCCTGCTCGCGGCGATGGTCCGCTGCGCGGATGCGTGGGCGGCCAGCGCCTCTTTCTGCGAGCAGGTCATGCTCGCGAAGGAGACAGCAGAGCGGGCGCGGCGCGGTGAGCGAGAAAGACTCGCTGACATCGCTGCTCGCGCCCGAAGGCGGCTCGGGCGTCGGAGGGCGCTTACAGACCTCCGCCCCCCATGAGCGCGGGCCTGAGGGTGACGGGTGGAGCCACCCGTCACCCTAGCAGAAGCAGGCCACGGCGGCGGCGCGCATCGTAGGACGATGCGCGCCTCCCCACACCGGGGTTGAGTCGGGGACGGCGTGGTCCCCACCTCCCGAGGAGGGCCAGACCGAAAGGGATGGCCCTGGGTCAGCCGGGGTGCGAGGGATATGCCGCAAGGCAACCTCACCTTCGGCCTAGCACCACGACCCACAGACGGCGTGCGGTTTAGTCGGTTCGAGTCCGACATAACCCACCCCTCCGGCTCCGGAGGGGCGGGTATCCGTGGGGATTTCCCGCACGTAAAAAAAAAAAAAATAAAAAAAAAGAAAAAAAAAAACCGCCCTTATATTATACTTTACTTCTTTTCCAAAAATGACTTCTATCTATTATCTATTCTGTGCTTCTATGTATGTATTGTATCGTGCAAGAAAGTAGAATAATTACGAATACAATTTTCGTAAGGATTTAATTATTAGACTAGTGACGATTAAAAAATTTAAAGAAACTGCAGCATTTGTGGAAATTTTATTTATTTACAATCTTGATTGGTCGTTTGAAGGACTCTTACAGACGGTAGGTCATGCTGCAATCGAGTTGCAGAATATTATCAGGTTTTTATCATTGTCTACAAAATTTTATAAGTATATATTCGTGATAAAGGGTCCGTGTCGTGTTACCAATTACGAACAAGGAAAACTTTTAGTGTAATGATAAGAACTCAGGTGTACAGCGACCCGATACTTCTGAGGGCACAAGCCCATGAAACAGTCAACTTGCCCTTTTAACCTTATAAAACCACAAGAAATTTTCGATCATTGTTATTCAAGAAATTAAATAGTTGTTCCAAAATCTTCGTACGGATAGGTTGACGAACGTAAATATACCTATATCGATATTTAAATTATCATGGTTGTTTATACTATTTTTAAAGTTTTCGGGATATTTACCATGTAACGATAACGAAAAAAATTACGAACTGCAAAAATCAGCAATTGCTCAACTTGGCGATTGAAATTAAAAAGTATAAAAATTTCAATCGTGAGGAAGGGTTTCAACTGCCGAACGTCTGGTATCCAGTTGTCCGCCTATGCAAAAACCGTGAACCAGCCGAATTAAAATCGCGAGTGGATACTGTGAGTGTAGTGAGTCGTGATCGAGTTTGCAGTTCTAGTGAAACCAGTGGTAGTGGTACTGACAATGTAACGCGTCACAAAAGAGTGCGTAAGAGGGTAGACCGATATGTCTGCGCTTAAAACTTTTCTCCGTCAACCGCCAGTACTACAGTTCTTCCGTGATCATGGCGCTTGCAACAGTGCCGAAATATCGGAAACTCAAAAAATCATTACATGGTAAATATCCCGAAAACTTTAAACTAGTAAATATACCTGTCTATATTATAGATCCGTTATATATATTATTATTATATTTATTTTTATTTACACTTTATGCACGATGCACCTATATAGGCGGACTAAATGCCGTAGGCATTCACTACCAGTCTACCATGGCGTGGTGCAGATCTAGTCCGAGATAGGCGCACTTATTATACAAGTGTAAATGAATATCGACTTTGTATATCTAATATAAAGAAGCAGGCTTAATTCTATACATATTTAATTCATTATGCCTGGCATGGCGGCCCCGTGGGGTTTCAGTACGAGGGTTGACTTCATGGACATGCGTGCCATGACAATGGTCTCACTACTATGGACGCCCAAGGTCGCACTTAGAAGCCGGCAGGCAGACCCTGAGCTCAGAGTTCACCTTGGCTTCGGATGCCAACAGAAAAATACATCTCCATCACGATGATGACATAATTCATTCATTACATAGATGAAGTCCATTAACCTATGACAGTCCACTAGTGGACATAGGCCTCTCCTAAAATTGCACGCTGGCCAGACGTGTCGGTACAGGGTTTTATGACGACGTTTCCTTTTCTCACAGTGATATCATCTGCGTATTATTCCGTTAAGTCGCGCTTGTACTATTATTTGTTCTGTACTTCAGATGAGATGGGATGATGATACTTGTATTCTTTCTCCGGAGGTAGGACACGACGGTATATCCGTCCAATTGAGCAGTCCGGCTGGGGAAGTACCTCCTTCCTACAGAATAACGCGGCCATAGTAACTTCGTGTTGTGTTCCTGGCGGTGAATAGGGTAGCCAGAGCTCACTGGAGAGTTTTTGTGCTGTCAGTGGGAAGACCTAAGGTTATTACTGCTTTGTCTTATACACTGACGGCACAGAAACTCTCTGTGTTTACAGGGTCGGCAGCACGATTGCGACTCAGTTGGTATTACACACGTCAATAGGCCACGATAACAACTTTCCATCAGGTGGACCATGTGCTTGTCGGCCACTCACTGAGGTGGCATAAAAATATATAATATAGTATAAAAAAATCACAAGGATGAAGTATTATTTAAAAAAATCCTATCTAGAAATTAAAGTAAAATTTATGCACGACCACATTCATAATGTAGAATGTTCTCGGCGCGATCAAGCTGGCAGATTTACGGCGTTCCTATAATCGATGAGCCGTCGCGGGGGTTCGCTCGCCACGTTTTATGACGCATCGTCCTATTTACCCTGCACTTCCGCATTCACCCCGGGGCGTAAGCGGATCTCTATTGAGTTCTACCAAAATATTTGTGCGACGACTTAGCATAATACATTATATATTATTCTGATTACACTCACTGCATACCCAGCAAATAGTTGAAAATGGCAGGTTTTATTATGAATGTTTCTCGTACTACGAGTGTTAAGCTTACAAGAAGAAAAGAATTAGCCCTTAATTGACGGACATGATTGAGAAATATTGGGGCGCTAAAAATATCTTGCTCAAAGGTTTACCATATTTTGTTATGCTGTTTCTGATAGATCTCAGTGAGACTGAAATTACCCATTTTATGTATATGGTTCTGTAAGCAACACAAATAATAACAGCGATTGATATTCTACTCTGTAATAACATTAGAGGGATGTAATTTATTCAGATGATGCTTCATTATGATGGACAAATACGAAACACTACAATACGCGTGATCCAACTCCCAATTGGCTGGTTTTTGTATTATTTATATATTATATTATATTTATATATTACATAGTATATTTATATATTATTAATGTTTTATATTCTGTTTATAGACGCAGCAGTTTACGTACGACCTGAAATAAAGTTAGAAAGTTTTTTGTTCAAAGCAAAGAAGAGCAGGGGTGCGCGCGTGTAATGTTCTGAAAGTACCGATAGTATACCGTCTGTGGTGTGAGATGTGAGACATGAAGTTGTTTAATCAATTGTGCATTATACTGATTATTAGATTATCAACAAATATAGTGTAATAGAATAAACGCAAGACCTGACAGTAATTTGTTCCCTGACAGTCGTAAAAAGTAAAAGAGTTTTTGTAAATACTTGATACAACTTGAATTATATAGAATTACAGTTTCATAAAAAAATTAATCACTCATTTAAATAAATTCAAAGAAATAAGCCTCTTCAAAAATGCACCACCAAATTTCCCCATTTTTGTTATGAGTTTTCAAAATTATAACGCGTTGGTCTTTTAAAAAGCGACCATTTCTAATAATCGGAATAAGCAAAGGTGACAGCTGTCAAATTTTAGAGTTGCCACTTGCATGAAAAAAAAATCCAATGTCAAAAAGTGCTCTTACACCCTATAATATTATAGTAGTTAAACCACAGAACTTAAGAAGTTATATTCGCGCGTTTCCAACTTTAGAACGTTAGAATGTGATCATGTGAAAGACCTAGAAGATGATTGTTGTAAAAAAGATGAATTAATAGATGCAACAACATATCAACAGAGAATTATAGTGATACAGAACTGATTACGTATGTGATACTTAAAATAGTGACACTGAACTCCTCTTTACTGATGAAAAAAATTTATACAACATAATAGTGTACTATCTCATGCTATACTTAAAAGACACCAAAGCACGTACTGTTCATTTAGAGTACCTATATGTTGTGAGTATAGAGTACCTACTTAGAATAATATGCTGGTTAGTATAATTCCCACTAGTACAACATGAGAAAATGTGCTGGCAACTCTGTCATGGCTCCAACCAATCAACAAACAGTATGATGGCGATGTCATTACTTATTTTGTGGCGTTGACTCTAACTCCTGATTGACAATTACCAATGATACGCTCTATGGTAAAATGTCAGAAGATTTGATTCACCAAATAAATATTGTTTATATACTTGAGCTTTTTAAAATATAAATTCGTATTGAGTCATTATACAGAATGATGGTATTTGGCGTTTCTTCTCCTTCATTATAGCGTCAATCTCGGCATTCGAACCTTTCACCTCGGAGTCCGGGGTCCGCTTTTTCCAGACTAACTGCGTGTTTGGGTAAACTTTGATATTTTCCGAGAAGTTACTACCATTTGACGTCCACTACCTATTGGTGTTATCGAAGTTTTGCAATTAGACCCGTTATGGGACTTTGTAGGGCTCCAGCTACTTACCCGTAATAACTGCCATAGATGTTGGGCCGGGCTCACAGCTTAACGTGCTCTCGGACTCGCATGAAAATACCCAGGCCAACGCAAATAAACGTATTCTTGCATACAAATATTTACGCTGAGCAGGAATCAAACCCGCGCCTGCAGTCCCGTTTACTTCGCAAAGGTTGTCCGTAATTTGGCGTTCCCATTTTTATAATTGTCATTTTAGTTACCAAATCCTTTTTATTCTTTTTTTTTATTATACTTTTTCTTTTGACTATTTTTGAAAGGCAAAGAAGAAAGAATAATATTTATTACTAGATGATCAGTGGCTTTACACGCTTGGAATTCTGCTCCCGTTCCCGTTCGCCCACGTGTAATTATTTTCCTGTCGCTGTGACGCTTTCTTTACAAAAACTTTGAAACTTTGGCTAGAGAGGCCACATGGTAGCCTCTCGTACCATCAGACGCAGATGATTACCGGACACGAATTTGAAACTCTTTATTTAGTCTGATTTACAATTAAACCGGGCGCTATGCTTTCACATGCGTTCATCTGTTGTCACAGTACTTAGTGCGTGCATCGGGGTTGTTTCGCTATTAGCTACAGTTTATTTTCTTCTTTTCTTGTATAAAACTCTTTGTCCTAACTGATTGACTTAGATACAACGCTCAGCCTAAGCGACTGGTCTTAGGCCTGTATTCTAGAATGTCACTCGGCTGAATCTTGAGTTATTTGAGGAAAAATTGTAAAGACAATCTGCCAGACAACCTGTCAAATTTGTTAATGTGTATACAATCTTTTCCCAGCTGAGTCGAGATTCAGCTGAGTGGCATTATAGAATACAGGCCTTAGAGACTTGAAATTTGTAGAGAATGTTTGTTTTGGTGTGTGGAGGTATACTAAGAAAGGACTTTTTGAAATTCAAACCCTAAGGGCCTAAAAATGACAAAAACTAAGAACGGCTGATCAGATTTCTATGATCTTTGATGTTTTGAATTTGTCTTTGTTGCCAAAACAATGATCACAATTAAAATGTGGTAAATTCAGAAATAATGGAATATTAACAAAAATACGATGTATTTCGGCGCTATTTCTGCTAATAATTGTCATGGCAACGGAAAGTAAAAGTGAGTTTGTCAATTGTCAATCGTGTCAACGATCCAATATCATCATCATCATCATGTCAACGATCCAATATATGCTGTCAAAATAAAATCTTATAAACTGGTAATATTTCAGGATTTGCCAGTAAATTTATTTATTTATTTTACTTCATGCACAAGTACAGATGCGGACTAAATGATAAAATACAGAGCTGGATTTCAATAAATTAGAGCATTTTCAAAAGTGTCTATATCAATAATCACAACCAAATTAGTTAAATTATGCAGTAGAATATACTGCTTCCGGGCTGTTTGGCCGTGGTTCATGTGAAACTTGCGTTCCAGACGTTTCGTCGATCACTGCGGTCGACATCTTTAGTGGCGCAAGGCCGGGCGACGACGACTTCGGAGACCTTGCCTCGTCGGCGGCTGAGTTGCGACTGATGCGAAGTCTTGAATCACTGCCGTATTTATAGACACGGTCGGAGCGGGGAATCGACTCACTGACTGCTGAAACACAAGTTTCACATGGACCACGGCCAAACAGCCCGGTAGCAGTATATTCTACATGCAACACCGGCCGTGAAAACCTGAAGACTTATAAATTATGCAGTGTTTGTAATGTTGTGTGTGTTATTTTGGTTTTGCTTGAATTATGTTTTATGTCGTGATATTTATATATGATAACATATAGCAAGAAGCTCAGGGCAGACTACTATCATGGTTTACGATATAGGTACAGACTGGTGACAGACGGATAAACTAACAGACAGACGAACAGTCATGTCTTAGTAATAGGGTCCCGTTCCCACGTTGAGGGTCCCGTCGTATCGCCGTCGTTATCTAGAAAAGCTTTTGATGGGGATAACCGACATCCACGCAAAGCTAGTATATATGTATATATATATATTTAATTGTATTTTTAAACTCTCGGGATCCATTATATACAATAAAATTCATCCGCAATAAAATCAATTTCTTTCTTTCTTTCTTAACGGGAGTTAAGGCCATCATGGTATTTACATTATGTATGTATGTTTGCCTGACGTTTCGACCTGTTTACATCACCCATGGTCACAGGCTGACCTCGGCATAGCATTTAACGTAATCTCTTAGTATCTGATGTATGGCACGACTGTGTACGAAGCATGTTTAAAGGAACATATATTACTTGCCTAACGAACCAATATGTTTCTCGTTACATCCATACTTTCATTTCTGTATTCCGAGTTGTATTAAACTCTTAACCGTCCCCTACAGGCAGTTGTTGCGTGACATTTCCTCAATAACTTCACACTTCGTAAAACAATCCCTTTTATAGCTACATTTACTATATAGTAAAATAGGTAGGTACGAGAAAGAAGATGCTACGAACTGGAAGTAATATTATATTGGTCCTGCAGGAGAAATTGATGACAACGAATTGTACCTACATCATACCATTCAGTTATAACTGAGCAAAATACTCGACGAAATAACAATTTATTTTTAAAATTAATTTTGTTTATTAGTACGTTATAAGTTATTTCCTTTTTTAGAGTTTGGGAGTGCCGATAGCTGGTCATTTTCATTTATCCGTGCTCTAATGAGCTTCATTTACGAATGCCATGCAAAAACGGTAATGGGTACCTCGTTTAGAGGGCATTACAACTGTACAAATCTTTCTTCTTTATAATAGTAGTCTAGATCTATATGGTGTAGATAGATAGATGTAGATAGCACTACCTTTCCGATTCTATTCACAACAGCACCACATTAATGCCAGCTCCTCTTAGGTCCCATAAGCGATTATATAAGTCTTAGATTTAGCCTTAGACGTGACTTTGCTTCTTTACTTTAGGTACAGTATAAAATCATACATTATAACTTAACAAATACCAATAAAATATTTGTACGTAACAGCTAAGCTCTATCAGTAGGACACTATTATAACGTAGCGTATTCTATATATTATACATATTATAAAAGGGGACGGCCCATTTAATACACGAACAGTCATGTTAACCGTTATTTCGGTGCCAGTTTCAAACTCGTAACGTTCTCTACTCTACTACACATCTTGTTTCCAACAGTTACAAGATTGTTCGTTCGAAACTCAAGACTGCGCTCGTATTCTCGTAAAATGATTCTCAACCATGCGCTTGAGAGAATCTCGTATATTTAGAGGATATCCCAAAATTCTCAAAAGTTATCCGAAGCCAGATTAAGGAGGGCATGCGAGAAATTCTTAGTATGGTTGTAGAATACATTCAGTCTATTTCACACTGGGGGCACCTAACTTTTTGTAGAATTAGCTCTCACATGCTATGCAACTTTCAACGTTAGTCTAATTAGAATATGGTTAAAAATAGAATTCGTTTTATTATCTTAATTGATAAACCCATATTCTTCTTACCACAACTTTCAGTGTGTATCTTAATGTGAAACAATTATATGAATGTTTATAATATCTTAGGCTACACTCAGATCACGGAGTTTACGTAGGGATTTACTTTACCAATATAATATAAGTCACATTCGTTACTTGACTCTAGCTAGTTTCTAGAGGCTTATTATTAGGCTACGCTTACATATAGGTGACAATTAAAAATGTAATCATATTTTAATTATGACAAGATTAATTAAATATATGATGTTGAGGGTAGTGATTATTGAATGGCTAGGATGTGTCTTTAGGGCCGTCTAACTCTCAACTCGTTCATGTTCTTGGTGTTACCCTGTGTTAATACACATATAAAACAATGTTTGTTTTATTAGACTAAGACTACTAGTAACGTGGATCACGCAATACAAAAGAACTGAGTGAGGTTAGTCAGTCACGTCAGTGAATCACTAAGCGAGGTTCAAATACGCAGCATTTCGTTTTGACTTCGAGCCAGACAAAAATGAACGTAAATAACAGTTAAGTATCAAAATGCATTGAAAATAATTTCTTGGACTTAATTCTCGCCATTTCTCTCAAAGTCCGGCGTTGTGAAATACGCCTTAAGCTTCAAGGCGTCGGAAAACTATTAAGGTTTGTAACCGAATAAAGTTTTGAAAGTTCTCAAGAGCCTCACTATGTGTGAAGTGGGCCGCTGTTAAAGACGCTAGTTTATAAAGCGAGAGGAATGTCGGGGCGATTTTCTTAAGTCTTCAACTTTTTGCGAGAAACTATTTTGGAAGATTATGAAGTGTAGTGTTGTCGTAGTTTCAGTAATATTTTTAAGCAATGTTTTAATTTTTTTCATCAATCATTCGAAAAAGATAATACCTCACTTGAATAGTACGCATCATATATTGCAAGAAGTATGTACTTTTAATATTATCCATATTAGGTATGGCTACCGTGTTCATTCAGATAAAACCATACAGATATCCGTGATCTTGTCCTATTTTATCTTACTTATGTATAAGTTATGTGCCTTAACGTGAACCTTACCATACCGTAAAATTATTCCTGTGTGCCAGAGATCAGTATTAGTATTTAAACTGGAGTAGGTCAGTTAGAAACTGTGAATCAATTGTAGCGAAGACGAGGGACGCGTATGTGTACACACGAGTATAGTTGGTTGTAAAGGCAACTGTGTGATGTATGAGCATAACACTATTTGAATGCCTGTATATAGTGTATACGTGCGAATTGACAAACGTTCACAAAAGATATACCGCAAATACAGATCCAATGGAAGAAATCTTATTGTGATTTAAATAATTTAAAAAATTGAATTTCTAAACGAGCCTTTCATTCCTTAACTTACACACATTCTAATTCATAACCACCTATGTTAAATGATAATATAAAATAAGAAATCTATGAAATCAGACAATTGTAACGATGCTCAAGTCTCTATTCGAACAATACTCCAAACATACTACTTCTCTGAAATTACAACCGAAAAAGGTAACGATCAAACAAAAAACGTGAATCCAATAACACATCGCGCTTCCGGATTAAAGCATAACGCATTACCCATTACTTACGAAACTCCAAATACGGAATACGAAAATCCTTTCCCCGCGGACCTATCAATTTTACGATGGAAACGTAAACGCGAGCGAGCTCAGTTTACGATCCGCGATCCAGTACGCATACGGACATATACCGCGCACTCGTAAACACAGCGATCGATGTCACCTGGTACTGCCGGATTGGTACTAGGCCATATTGATTACATTAGTGGGTTCCTTTAATGCTGATTATCACGCCAAAGGTTGACTGTCACAGTAGAGGAAGCCAAACAGTGTGTGACGTGCTCTGTCGGTAGGAGGCAACTTATACCTTCTCTTCTTAAGAATAAAAATGATTGTCGCTAAGCGCAAAACTCGAAAAAGTCTGTCTCAATTTTTCATATTGCCTTATGTTCCACGGAGTCATCTTAAAAAAAAACGTTTTCGTGAAATTCTGGTACCGTACCGTACCCGTGGGTCGCGGTACGGGAGCAGAATTCCACAGGACGAAACGTGGTCATCAGCTAGTATTAATTAAACTTGATGACCTTGCACAGTTTTACAAAGTAAAATTATTCAGATTCCACACATAAAAGTCAATGTAATGTATGACAGACAAGGAAGTTGTAAAACAATGAATGCACTATTAAGATAACTTTCTTCGTGAAGATTTTTATCTGTTAGGGCCCAGTAAAGTCGTTAATGTGTTCTCCGATGTGAATGCCAATGAAATGTACAAATGAATTACTTGCCATGTTGTTCCTTCTTTTACAGTGTAATAACATTCATAATAGGTTCGGAAATCGTTAGGCAACTTTGTCCATTAGTATTGAAATACACTATGCATTATTCTCAGCGTAGAGAGCGCGAGCGGTGTTATTGGTCGGTCGACATCGAGATTGGAGATCATTTTCATATTCACTTAAAGTTCTACTTTAGAAACAAGCGTATACTGGAAATTTCGAAACTATATTGAATTTAGGTGAACAAATTGAATAGCATAGAATGCAACAGAACTTATTTATTTAGGTTAATCTAATGACTGGAGTTTCAACGTGGCCCCGGTTTGTATCAATCCACCAACCTTGTTGAAATTCAAAGTTTACACTTTGAAGCCGGATGTTCACGCATCTAGTTTTTTTAGAGATAGAATAACCTCGTCTGTCCATCAGCAGGTGGCTTGCAGTGGCGTTGGGCTTGAGCCTTAATATTTTGATTTGCATCCGGTAACTTAGTGAATAATGTCAATCCTGGCCATTACTCTACTGATATGAAACCACTCCCAATACAATCAATTTAGCTTGCTGGAATATTAGTAACTTTGGTTGGCTAGTACTTTTTGAAAAAGCATCTTTTATTTCAATTTGACCTCCCAACACCGACAGACGGCCCCTATGAAAGGAGAACAACTTACTCCATACTATAATACGGTACTCAGTTGAAAAGATGGTGAAGTTTGGTACATATTGTGCATGTACTCATATCATAAGCCATTTCAGGAACAGGCTAGGTTAAATAATAATAAATTAGTACAAAAAAAATATGTTGAAATAAATTTTTGTATTAAATGATATCAATAAAAACATAAATGTTATTCCATAATTGAAAATTATTTAACATTTCATGCAGTATAAATTAATATCTATAATCAAATTACATCGGGTCCATTAAAATATTCATAAATTCTTCATCGACGTATCAAACAAAAATACGGCCAGTCATCGGCAATAAAAATATAAAAACAGTTACCGATGGCATTTTTAATGATGGAATAATATGGACGTATTTTATTAATAAATAACTGAGTTATTATTATAATTGGTGAGAATATTGCCTATGGTAATGGTGATTATAGTGTTATATGCCTGCTGTTAACAGGCATTCGAGATCTTTAGTGCCGCTCTAGATACTTTAGCGTATTTCAGTGTCATTAGTATATACAGTTAAGTGTACCAGGGCTAGCTCTGAGGATTTCATATGGTGGTAAATACTGATAAAGGCTGTCCTCTGCGTTGAGCGGGCACCAGGCGTGGGTACCCATCGCAGGCGTATGTGTGATATGCTGTTACATTTAAATTTCAACCAAACAGACGGTGATTTTTAATTTTAATCCGTTCGGTTTTTTTAATGGTGCTATTTATCGACAGCATTCCTTTAAAAAGTATTCAAATTATAACGACTTTACAATTACTATAAATCTCATAAAATCTACAATTAACTTAATTTAATAGAAAATATTGATCCTTCTCAAAAATTCAATTCCTCTTAGAAAGTCACACAGAAGTAAGCACGCGAGGTAAATGGTTATTCAGGTCCACTAGCAACCTCAAATCCAAAGGTAAACAGCAACCAAGTCACCGTGCAAACATGTCGGGGTAATGAAGTAATTACACCTAACTTGGAGGTTAAGAAACTTATAACGAGCCCAGAACTATAAGGGAGCTCCCGAGTTCCCAACACCGATTTAACTTAGCTGGCCTACAGTTTTCTTCGCAATATATTTTCTGGGTGGTGAAAACTAGCTTTAAATGTTGTTTAGAATTCGGTCGGTACTGAATTTCGAAGTTCTTGGACGAAGACTGCCGTTGTGAAATTTAGAAAATGTAATTGAATTTTTTTATTATTATTTACACATTACAGAGAACAACATTTTGTTTAATTTCATAAGAATACTATTTTAAAATTAACGGGGACATTTGAACTGATACTTTACGTTTTCCTCTATCATGTATATTAAATTAGTGATATAATTTAAACTTAAGTTCAAGCAAAATTAAATCTCATCACTAATTCCCATAACACTAAAACTACTAAAAACTAAATAAACCCAGAAGTTGCTATGTTGATTTTGTCAACCACTTTGAAATAAAATTTATGAGCAATAATTTAAACTGATACATAAAGAATTCAAAAACAACCTTTTTTGTTCTTATATCAAGCTTCTAAACGAATGTAAATTGAATCGATGCCAACAAATGAAGAAGTATATTAATTACGGGAAGTGAACGACGGTAGCTTTAGTGTAGGAAATCCTGCACCAAAGCCAAGCTTGTATGGCGTGCAGGCGCAGAGCATACCGGTGATTTGTGGAGCGTTCCCAATGTTATGTAACATTAGCGAGCCATTTACTTATGGTGCTATTCTGTAATATACAAACTCGTTGTTGAGTTTCATCCACACGAAAGCATTACCTTCGGATATCATCGCGACCATATTGACATTGCAGCGCGCTGTATCGGCTAATAATTAATAGTGTTATCTTAGCCACCTGCAAACAAAAACGCGTCGATAATGCTAAAAAAACTTTTTAATAATAAACGACAGAAAGCTCAAAGGAGATGGTAAATTTTGGACCAAAATGTAAAAAGTTGAGATATGGCTTAAAAAAATTGTCTAATTTTTATTTAAAAATACAAAAGAATTTGCCGAATTCTTAATTTGGGAGCGGAGAAAAATGAAAAAGAGTTTTAGTTACAGTAACGATTAAACAAATCGATCAATGAATTACAAAGAAAAAAAGTTTTGCATTAAGTAGGCAATTAACTCATGCTAATTATATGCACTATAATATTTTTTTTTACAATATAATTTGACAATATTCAAATAACAAGACTATTAATTGATCAATCAATTTCTTTATCGATATTGAATCGATTGAAATAATTTTTATCTATATATTAAAAGAATAATTTAAAAATAAAAATTATAGTAGTATTATTTATATTTTAAGTTCTGTACCTAAAAAGTAAATTATTTTTGTTTAAAATAAAAAGGATTGACATTGACATTTGACTGTTGCGAATAGTCTCGCACATTTCACTATTTTATTGATTGCTTCTTATTTTTAACAACCAGTTTGCTTATTTATTTGAATTTCGACTATGCCAACCTTGTACGATACTTGTTTTCGCACTGGACACCGAAGAAAAAGGAAGGGAGGCGCCCATATCACGAGTGTAATAGGTACCTTAGCAGGCTAGATACCAAGACATTGTTCCACCTGCACAATTCCTGTACGATATTTTAATTATAATAGAAGTTGAATAAACTGTGTTTCACTATAACGTGCTTTTTTATTCTGTCTATCCATTCGATAGAATCTTTCCTGTTATCTTTTAAGGCCTTGAGTACTCATTAATAATATTGCTTTTAAAACATTCTCCATTAAATACAATACCAATTAGTGCCTAAATAACTTAGTAATCAGATCTTTTTGGAACATAAACTCACTTTTAGTTAACCGCTAATAACTCTGATCTCAGATTGTTAAAACCTGCGATATTTCCAGTAAGGGATACATTCTTGGCCCAGGAATGTATGTAATGGTTTCCGTCACCTTTGAGCAAATGCTTGTTCACTCTGATGGCGATGAGATCTATGAGTGAAAGAACGATATGTTTTTTCGTGATAGGAAGAAAAATGATGTAGAATGAAGAGTGTAAACACAGCTTTTGACATGGAAAGAATTGCATTAAAAGTCATATGAAATAAAATATGAAATTGGAAATATTTTATACCCTCGGCTGTTAAAAGTTTTAGAACGCTGCTCCAGTCCCTAGAGAAATACGCGCAATAGTCCCGGGTTCCTGACGGTTCCGGCTCCTGACTCTTCACTTTCAAACAAGTTTGTTTTACACATTTTTCTAAGCACTAAGCGGAAAATCTTACAATAGAAGTATGGCTAGTACCGGCAATTACAGAATTAAATGCGCAAATGCGTCTTACTATTACGTATTGATTTTTTTTTTCTAATTCTCTTAAAGTATGACATCAACTTTGCTGTGTTATGATGCTGTAACTGACTTATTCTCGGTTCTATCAAGCTTCGTACGTTCAGCTTATTGGTTGCAGATTGGTGATCAACAGGCAGTCGATTATAGTAAGGCATTTTTGTTGTGCTCGTCAATGATGTATTATAAACTGTAGATACGTCATGCCAGTACATGGTGGATATCTAAAATGGCACAAACACAAAAAAGAATATAGTTACTTACTAATAATACGTCAATATTATTACTTTGTTTGAATTGTATTATTAAAGTGTCAGACAAGCTGTGTGCTTGTCTCCCACCTGATGAAAAGTGGTTACCGTGGCTTATGGACGTGTGCAATACCAGGGGAGTCTAGTGCTGCCGATCCTGTGAACACAGAGAGCTTCTGTGCTGTTATCGTAGAAGACAAAGCAGGCATAGCCTTGGTCTTTCCACTGACAGCACAAAATCTCTCCACTGAGCTCTGGCTGCCCTACTAATATTATAGTTACGCATTTATTACTAAAGATGTATGTTTTTGTTATGTACTGTCGCGTTGCTGATTGATGCATAAAACGATGACCAAAGTCATAATTTTTTTGTCGCCGTTTAAGAATTCGGACAACGCATCTATAACGCATTGGTGCTCGTTACAAAAATATACCAGAATATCAAAGATCAGCTTCTGTTATGTCAAATTTCAATTCCCTGCTCTTTGCTAAAGCGTATTTATTATTGTAACCTTGAAGATTACAAAATCAGGTACCATTTTTAAAAGATAAGAAACTCTTTTGTGCCCAAGTACAGCTTCTTCCGCAAACTTTACTACCAATGTGATATTTTTCCATAATCGAGTAATAACATAACTCAGTATTCGTTCTCAGAATTCCCTTTATACGCCAAGAATATATTACGTTGTTATAAAATACCGTAGTTACCAACCGAAAATACCATGAAACCAAAATTTGGAAGACATAACCGTTTAAGAAAGCATATTTCGCAAATCTTCGTTTACAGTCGCCTTTTGATTGTGCAAATGGACACTTAAAGGAAATGTTAGTTCGCAAGTTGTGTTATCTGCACCAAATAGGCCTTAAACCGTTGTTAAAGAGATGCGAAACGGCAGAAAAAATTGAATTTATGGTAGTTTGTAGAGGGCTCGGGAGGGTTAGGTTATAGTTTCGACGATGAGGTGACGAGGTTTACATTATTTCGGTGAAAGATTTGGAAAAGTAAAATTTTTAAAATGAGGTAAAAGTTAAACAGTTTTCAACAAAGTTTGACTACAATTTAATTAGCAGTTCAAAATTTGCTAACCCGTTATTGTTCATGAGCGAATCAGTTCAAGGCCATTACAAACATTTGGGATCAGATTGAAGATAACGAGGTTGAAGTCATTTCCGAGAAAACTTGATTCATAAGCTTGAAAGAAAATTTTATTTGAAATACTTAATAAAATATCCAAGCTTAAGTATTTTAATTTACTATGTATATATTCAGTAAGATCAAAAAGAATGACTATTTGTAAGATGCCTACTAATTTACGTACCAGCTTATTTTCTCTTGAAGTATATCTGAATAATGATATCTTGGTACGTGGGGCAACATTAAAATGTATGCCTGTTAACTAATTTACCATCCCATTACTACTCCACATTTGTGAACTTCGAAGTTGAGCATATTCACATAGGCATAAATCATTAAATACATATATGTATAACATACTATATAATTGATGCCGGTTTGTCGGTTATCACGACTTTTGGTCATATTATCTCCGGTCCTGCTTACCCAGTTGCGATCACATACTTTGTCTAGATTTAAACTGATAATGACGGCAGCGGTACTACACGCACCCATATCTTACAAACAGAATTCGTCGTACCTAAATTCAGTGATTTGATACTAACTTCCTTCTACGGACTATGAAATCATTATGACCATCTTAAAGCATTTTTCAAAAACACTTTGTTGGAAATGCCCGTAAGCTACGGCAACCACTTCCCATCAGGCAAACTGTATATTTATGATTTAAGAAAAAAGTATCTGCTAAATTAGTTTATGTACTATGGCAAAGCGGTAGGAAAAAGTATCCTAAACTTTGTATAGCAGCAGAAATTTCTAAATATATCCAACCAAGAACAATATTAATCATAATATACAGAATATAGCCACAAATGGACAACGTGGATACAATGTCCAGTAATCCGAAGGTTATGAGCTGCGCGGCTCATGTCGACACAGGGAATCCGCAATTTGCAAGCCGATGCATCCCATCCCTATTCAGTGACCGGCTATTTACATAGTGCAGCGTTCGAAGCTTAGTATAGTGGACGAAGCTGTTTCGAGTTCAAAAAGACTTGACCTATAGTGAATTTATTTCTTGGCTTCGAAATTCAAAATAGTGAAGATGGTTTTTAACCTAAAATTTCACAATAGAAGTTGGCATGGAAGTGAGCGCGCTCTCGGAGTTTGAACATAATGGGAGTATTTCAGCCTCCTGTCATTATTGTGTAAAGCAAGGAAGCATTTGGTGGTATCATAATATGTATAGTTATGCATGTTATTGCCTTGGGAATTGTTGTCGTGTGATAATTAAATTTTAAAGAAGACTTACTGTCGCCATAACTCTTCTGTAAATTAATTATAGAGAAAACTTTAACTTTATGGTGCCATTAAACATTGATTAGTGCTTTATGTAATTAAATGCAATCTCATACTCATATTTTTAAATTACATTTATTTCTCAAGAGGATATCTTTAAAAAGTAAATTACCACCATTTTATTTTGTCCTCTGATATCACAGGTACCGGTGTGCAAACTTAATTAGAACACAAATACGTTTTACCCAAAAAAAATCTCTTATGGAAATTTCTCTCAGAATCCCTTTCAAAACCAAAATATTTCCGTAAACAAAACAGATAGGGTTCTCTAGAATGTTCTGCGTCACGACAACTTGTTTAATGAGGGTTCATAGTGTTCCTTACGTCAGTGCGACCCCTTTACATCCATTGTGACCGTACCTTCCTCTACTCTTTGTGCTAACGAAGTAGGGATGGCAAAATAGTGAGCCTATTGTGTGAATTAATTCCTGTTAGTGCTAACGTGTAAGATACAATATGGCAGCAATGATGTTTTTACTGAAGTTTTTAACGTCGTTAACCCTCTAAGTAACTGGAGTGGGGTCATATCTGAAGCTCGAAAAGTATTATAAGTCTGATACTTTAGTATTTAAGCTGCTAAGGTGTATTAAGTAGACAAGCCTAACTGTTATATTTTGATAATAAAGTGGAGTATATAACATATATAGTTTACTTTATTATTAAAATATAACAGTTAGTTTTAATGTCAAGTATAACTGTTCATGTCTTGTAGTAGTAAATTGGATGAATTTTTAAAATAAACATTGAACTCCAAAACTGTTAAAGGTAAAGTATCGGTCTGGCAATCGGAAATCTGCAGGGTTACTAGCGAAACTGAGTCAATTTCATTCGGTTTCTGATTCGAATTCGGTCTCAAAGTCACATTGCCGAACCAAATTGAATCAGAAGCTAAGATCAAACTACGTTCTAGTAAAGTATCGATTGGTTACTTGATTGGAGCCTTAATGCCTTTGGAGACCTTAATGTTTGTTGAATATTATATTTTTAACATGTGTAATCATTAAGTCATTTAGTCAAGTAATTCAAGTAATACAATTACTTAATAGCAAATAACAGTTTATTTCTTCAAATTTAATCGTTTAGACTTTCGTACAAAAGTCTTAGTACGACCTCATTTTATGTAGGTAGAACATCAACATAACAAATATTAACAACATTAGTAACATTTTATAATTTTGTCTTTGACCCCAAACTAAGTATTAGAATTTTTTTAAGCATTGAAATTAAATATTCAAGCCGATTAAAATTGAAAAAATTGAATTGGTCTAGGCGGGGATTGAACCCGCGATCTTTGCCTTACAGAGGCAATGCTTTGACAATTAAGCTACCAGACCTCGCTCTAACCATTTCAAATTTCTCCTTCTCTGTCTTTGGGGCGACAGTAGAGTATGTCTTCCAATTGAATTAGTTAGAGCGAGGTCTCGTAGCTCAGTGGTCAACCACTGCCCTTATAAGGCAAAGATCGAGGGTTCAATACCCGCCTAGACCAATTTAATTTTTTATTTCAAAGTCAATCTTTTTTTTTTTTTTTTTACGTGCGGGAAATGCCCACGGTGAGCGTGTGCAGCCCCGAGTCCACGCTCGCGTCGCAGTGATGGCACTCGGGCGTTGGCTCTATACCCATCAGATGCAGATACCGCCCGAAGCTACCGTGCCTGGTGATAATCTGCGTCTGACGGTACGAGAGGCTACCGTGTGGCCTCTCTAGCCACTCCCCCATGATGGGCCTTACCGCCGCAATGACGGCGTGCCCTGCGCGTTGTTGCCCAAGTCGTCGCTCCCACTCGGCCACCATGACCGGGTAGAGCCGGGATTTCTCAGCCCGAATATCCTCGGGCTCGGGATCGAATCCCCGCTCCCGCGCCTCCTTTCGGAACTGATATAGTGCCGAAAGGGCCCTCGCTTCCAGGATCCACGGTGGCGATCCGGCCAGGAGACTCGCCGCTTCGAAGGATATCGTGCGGTATCCCCTGATGGCCCTGGAGGCCATCGTGCTCTGCGCCGTACGGAGCAGAGGCAGGAATCTGGCCTCCAGGGTATCCGCCCACACGGGGCACCCGTATAGGGCCATGGACCGCACGACACCCGCGTAGAGTCTCCTGCAGGAGGACTCTGGGCCCTTCAAGTTGGGCAACAACCGGCCCAAGGCATTCGCCGTGAGCACCAACTTGGGGCGCAGACTTCGGAAATGCTGTCCGAAGTCCCATCGACCATCAAGCACGAGCCCCAGGTATTTCAACCGGGGCTTGATGTCGATACCGGGGCTTAATGTCGATTCAAAGCCAATCTAAGTAGTTGACTTTTTTAACAGTGAGGTAAACTCTTGTACTATAATGTTATTTGGTTTAAGTATACGATTTTTAAGGAAACGACTGCAGCGTGACCTCGTAAGCCTGAGAGGAAGGCCTGCGCCAAAGCCTCGTTCGTCCACCGTGTACCAACTTCCAGGTTGACTGATAAGGTCTCGGTGGGCCCCGTATAGCTACAGACCTTTTCTTAGCATTTTATTCATCTTATTTAAAGATTACTCACCTGACTTGGTCAGACAACTCTGAACACTACTAGCAATTTGAACTATTTTAAAAATATTTTATGCAGTTGGGAACTCGTGATAAAATTAAGATTTTTCTTAGCATTTTATGAATTTTGTGTACCCAGTAGCGTAGTCAGACGTTTTTTACACAATTCTAACTTTTTTTAAAGTTGGTAGAGATTCCGAGACAGTTTGCAATTTCTGGAAACTTGTCGTTGAAGCATTATTATTCAATGTCTGCTGGTGACCGCGGAAGAATTCTGTTTTACTCAAGTTGTGACCTGAATTGTGGAAATTCGTTGATGCATCGAAGCTTATTTATTCATTGTTGTGCACGGAATTTGGTTTTGATATTAGAATTCCTCAAGCTGTATATTGTTTAAATTTAATTCAGATTTTTGACATTAATATAATCTAGAGAAATACAATATTTTACATTCCTATACCGCTCTTATGGTTTAGCTTGGACAGAATGCATAATTGAAATTCACAGTGAGAACACGTCTATTTCTAATGAGTGGATTTTAGTCTTATTTCTTTACAATTATCTAGTAGATAAGTTTTTTCTTGTAAATAGTGTACAAATAAGATTGTCATTAACTTTTAGAGTTTAGGGTCAAGGCTATCACTATCTTGGGCTAGTTTTGGCCGCGATAAACCATCATTCATGAAGGAGGAGCCGCAAGCAACTGCTAGCAATCTTGTAAGTGCCAGTTCAATAAAATCCAAAAAATTATGCACATATTATTATTAGGTATGTAGTTTCCTCCCTGCAAATATATGACAACAAGGTAGCATTATCACGTCTAATTTAAACAAATCGTCATAGGGTAAAAAAACAAAACCATAGAAAACCAGACTGACTTACTATGACATTAGTGGTGTCTCACTATAATGCTACAATACTACCCGCAGGTGACGTCAACCATAGCTATAAAAAAAACTACTGCCTTTTAGCATGGGTCGCAATAAGGACTATAGACATACTCATTTTCACATTAATATGACTACATTATAACTACTTGTGTTCGCGTTCATACTGATTGATGAATTTAGAAAGAAATAGATCAAAGAAGTGGGCCCTGATCCTTTCTTACTTTGTGTTACTTTAAACGTCAATAAATTTTAAACATACTAATTACCACACCAGATAATATAAACAAAAATTAACATCATAAATACATAAATATACTCTGTAACTCCGCGAAGGGCTAGGCATAGGTGCATTAACACCCACGTTTCGCCAACGATGATTTTCGGTCCCCCGTAAGCAGTAGAGGGCGAGCCTATTGGTGTCTAGTGGGGAAGACAAAGTGTCTTGGGCTACATGTTTACTGCCGGATGAAGACAGCCTTCTCCCTTAGTCGCCTTATACGACATCCACAGGGAACCATTCTCATTGTATTCCCGGCTAACATTCTGGAACGTATTTATATACGTATCTACCACGAGTATGGGTAGAATGAGACCGAAAATTTGTAATGTAACTAAAAACGATGTTCATTTTTTTATGGACATACTTGTCACCAAATTGTTAAAGTTGTAATATCACTTCTTGTTACGAATCCAGCTATTTATATATACTTGAAGACTTTATAAGAATAATTTTGACGCTAGACTGGTTACAAATTAGTTTCAAATTATGTATCTTGACATTCTGCTTCAAAGAATTTCAATTCTACTTAAAGTTAATACATTAGGTATTATTCTGACGATTTTTTTAAGGGCTTATAAGTTTTTAAAATTTTCCTTGATCTTGTTCTGAGGATTAAATCTCTGAATGGATTCGGGTGACATGTCTTATAGGGTTTAGTTAGATTATAATGTGAATTAACACAATTGCCACGTTTTATCCCTGGATTAGCATCTAATGTTTTCTAGGTTGACAGCCTCCATGCGGGTTCAATCCCCACTCAGTGCAAATATTTGTATGCATGAATATGGGTATTTGCATTGGTGTTGTTGTGCTTCGGAGAGCACGTTAAGCCGTCGGTCCCGGTTGCCATACGAATATCTATGTCAGTCGTTACGGGTAGGTGGAGCCCTCAAAAGTTCAACAACTGGTCTTACTGCAATGCTCCGGTATCGCCTCTGGGTTGTAGAGGTCAGATGGCAATCGCTTCACGGAAAATGTCGAAGTTCAGCCAAATCCGCAGTTCAACTTCGTCAAAGCGGATCCCAGATTCCAACTTGAAGGCTTCGGATGCGACTGGGATTAACGCTAGGAAGATGAAGTTTTCTGGGAACGGAGTCAAAATGTATCCCACGCACTAGAAAGTAATATGGTATACTAATCTAATATAGTAGTATACTAGCTCTCATCTGACTTGGAAATTTAATATCACTTGTCCCACACTGAAATGAAACCAGCATGTGACATAGCGTCAGTTTACTTATAAATAAGGCTGATATTTAAACAACATGTATTTTCAAAACATTACAATAGCAAACTTTTTTAGCTCTTTTTCCCGTGAGAGATAATCTGCATACCCCTCCTCTGGGCACTGTTCCAAACTCCAAGTTTAACTGGAAAATTTCCAAAAAGGTGTGCTATACCTCAATAACTGGTAACCAATACTCTCCGATATCCTCATGACATCGAACCTTATTGCTGACAATTGCATATAAATGACATTATAATTCGCTTATTCGATAACCTTTTACTGACTTCTGAAAATGCGAATATTAATGCGGAAGAAACATCAATATGGCTTTATAAATTTTACTGAAACGCAATTAGTTTTAAAACCCCTAACTTAGATTGAGCTAATTAAATTTTTCAAGCCTCAGATTTTCACTATGGGAGAAAAAAATATTATATTCAATAATGAATTCCAGAGTAGGTAAAAATGCCTCATGATTATAAAAAAGAACCAAGAACTTAGTCAAGCAACAATAGGAATTTTATTTTCTTATTCTGAATTGAAAAAAATAACATTTAAGGCAAGAGTTGAGCCCATAGCAGTTTCTTAACCATCCTGGATGGCTAAAACGTTCGTGTTGGGCAACCAAAGTTGTAGCTATTCCACGTGATAAGATATTATGCATCAACGTTCTTTGATACATAGTCGCAAACGGTTTCATATTTACATGTGAAACGTGACTGAGGTCTATTGAATAAATCATACTACAGGTATTCCACGGTAATGTATACAGGAAACTATCGTGTAGTACTTACCGAACGGATTACTATTTAGAATTATTCAGCAACTTGCCGAAAATAAATAAATAATAAAACGTGTTCTAAATAAAGCAGTAAATACTGTGAATAGGTTCATCGAATACAATTCTTTCACACCATACACTAGTCACTCAATCAGAACGAGTAATAATATATGGCGATGGACAATGGCAATTCTATTTGCTTATCTATGCCTATTTATTGATGGGCAAATAAATTTCCATTATCCATCGTCTACAAATGCCACAAATAATAGCCGGCGTAAATACTATCAGAATAATACAAGTTACTAGTCACAAAAAATCTAAAAAGTACAAAAAGCTGCTGTGCATTCCTCTTTGTAAATCTCAATACAAGCATTTCATTTTAATCCAAAGCGTAACATCGCATAAAATTCAAAAGAGATTTGACGCTAATCTTAAGCCGGCGACAAAGGCCCGAACAGACAAATGACATTATTCCGATCACACACGAAACTGATTCCGTCGTGGGCTTTACACGCATGATTTGTGTCGTGGATGCAGCAGACGCTCATTTACATGCTGAATATACGATAGGCAGATTTTATCGGACTGGAATTTCAATAGCTTTGGATTTCGTTTGTGGGCTTTAGTTTACGAGGATATATCTTAAGTTAATTTTATTTAAAATAGGTTCTGTTCATTGCGATTAAGTACACGAGCATATAGTGTTATATGTTTTCAACATGGGATTTATACTGACTATCGTCAGTGTTTTAATGGACAAACGACCCTTTTTAGGTATTATTGAGATTCTAACTTATGTAGGTACATGTCGAATTTTTGTATTCACATTGAGGATTATTTATTTACATAAAGATGTACGGAATGCTAAAAACTTTAACATACGCTGGTAATGTTTTACCTATCACTTTCTTTATATGTGCAGCAAAATGAAAGAGACGAGAGAAAAAGTAAAACCAACAGCAAAAAGTATCTAATAAAAGATAGAAACAATTCACGCTTCTAAGTTCCTTAATTGCTAGCGAAGCGTTACATACCTCAGGTATTGCAATAGTACTTTTTGTTTTAGTGCCATTTACTTTCGCCTAAAGTTTTATTACATACACCCAGTACACGCACCCCTGTAAGCCCTGTAAATTCCATCGTTGCACATTTTTGAACGATTTATGAAAACGCTTATGAAAGTAGGAGAAGCTAAAAAGGTGTGTCAGGATCATAGCAAGTGGAAAGAAGTGGTCTCTGCCTACCCCGATGGGAAAAAGGCGTGACCTTATGTATGTATTTAGTATTTTCCTACATTACGAGTAAGTCTATCCTCATTCAACAGGCCATTTTCTCTGGCTGCAAACTATTACAGGAAATGTGTTATGATTTTTTTTTATACCAATACGTGTCACTTTCAACCAACAACTATTGCACTTGTTTGCACTCTACACACGAAGGCTGTCCAATTAAAAGTTTATTTTTTGTTATTTTTGTTGTGCTAATATTTCCATGGTTGCAAAAGCGAAACTCGGCAAACATAATTAAATTTTCCTTATTACAGACATTCAAAGAAACAAATTTGTCTTGTTATGTCTACTCTTGCTCGAGTTGTTACGATTGACGCACATCGTCATACGTTCCTTCAAAATATGAGCACAAAAATTCATGTCGTAATCATAAATATGTTGTTTGAAAACACGAAGAGTTGTAGTAAATGACAAATGTAGGTGTTTGTTTGCAACACGTTTTTAACAAGAGTTTTATACAGAAAACCTTTGATATTATTCTCTGACATAATATATATCTACAGCTTGTAACAAGTTAATTTTCATTCTTAGCAGTACATAGATTTCTTTGTTCCAGAGCCACCTAGAGTGTCTCACGGGAACTAGGCATAATTGTTTGGCAGTGAAACTTCTAATCTTCGATTAGGTGTGTTCTAGTTCTCACACTCGACCGGCGGATGGCGCTGGTGTCCTACAGCATATTTCAATTTTTATAATTACACTCATTTATCATTTTATTTACAATTTAACAATAATAAATAAATGGGACTTACTTTCTCAGAAATTGTGACATATTCGTGAACAAGTCATAATTATAATAAATGTTTGTCATATTTGGTCTAGTCGTGTCTGTGGCCGTCAGCGGCTGAAGAGTTTGCTTGTCTATTGGCCGCTAATGAGTTAGGTCGTGACCAGCAGAATTTTGAGGTTTGTTCACGAATATTCGATGGATTCGGGTATAAATAGGCCTGCGCCGATCCTCAAGCGAACTTCTATATCAATCTTCGTAGCTGTCTCTGAGTAAATAAAATCTGTGTCTATTTCTCGTAATAAAATTGTTTGGTGAAAACTTCGTTCCCAGATATTCTGGTAAGTCGTATTCCTCTGTTTATTTGGACACATTACGGGCCTGTATGTATATTCACGGCTTAAGAGTGGTCTGTTTTATACAGGGTCGCTGGTCTGAGCTCGTGTGCCCCTCTGAATCCGCCCTGTCTTACATTTATCTACTGCGTGCTTCGTGGTACATCGGCTGCTGTGAGCTGCATATAGCGGAGAAAGGTCTACTCCGAACATCCCTGAGGCCATCCAGCAATCACCTAAGGCCAGTACACTGCCGCTGTGTGCCTATTACCTGTGTAGCCGTAGCCGTGTAGTACCATTTGTAAAACTTAGTACGCTTAGTAGCCTGTGCTAGATTTCACGTACCTGTTAATGTGTAGCTAGTGCTAAAATTCGTATGCAAATTGTGTGTTCATCTGCCTATTATCTGTGCCTGCTGTGTGTGTTCTTCCTGTCTCACACTTCTGTATTCTTTACCTGTCTGTCTACCTACTTATCACTACGCATCTTCTGTATTCTGTGCCTGTCTGTCTACCTACTTGTCTGTACATATTCTTCTGTCACCTGTATCTACCTACTTCACTACTATATATTTCTCTGTGTGTAACTCTGTGTTCTATTCTATCAAATATATGTGTGTACACCTAAACTACCAGCTGTTTTCATTGGAGCCCTAGCTTCCCTGTGCACGCACCTCTCTAGCTCTGTGGAGAAGGCGCCCTGGGTAAGAGTTCTGCATCAGCCCCTGAGCGAGCCGGTGAGTATCCACCTGACTAGGTCAGTGGTTACAAATTGGCTCCCAACGTAGTGGCAAGACTCTCGTACTACTCTGCGGTAGTCTCAGTCTAGTGTGTGTGCATAGGTGGTTACCTCTGATGAAAACAACCTGGGAATCCGTCTGAGACTTCCCAAGACGTTAATTGGTTGTGTTAGCAGCTGAACATGTAATTAATCTTCTTGTCTTTTTCCAGCTACCTACACCTGGGGTGGGAAAAGACGCCCAAAATTCTAAATTTCCAAATTAAAAAACAGCTGTGATTTTGGTAAGATTTTTGATTTTTTCGGCATACCCACTTTTTTTTCTTTTTTGTTTTTTTTTCTTTTTTTCTTTTTTCTCCTTTTTTCTAGCCTGTTCTAGTCTTTCTTGCGGATGCGCACATATATATTTGGACTGTAATATAACTTTTTCTGTGTAATAAAACTTAATAAGATTTTCTGTGTAACTACAAACTTTATAGAAAGTGTGTAGGTACCTTGCATTTTGAATATTAACTTGAACTTTGTTCTCATAAATGATAGAAACTTTTAATTCTATTAGACAGCCTCTATTTGTATTAAATTATAGCAATCAATTTAAAACTTTAGTTAAATATCAAGCACCTTGTTGATATCTACTTATGAACCTCTGTTTTACATCTTGTATTTAAACCTTGTCTGTTTGACCTACATTGCCAGTTGTGTAACTGACTTTGCATTTGAGTCTAGACTTTAACTTTAGGGTCTTAATAATAGACACCTGTAACTCTAGTATAAATATAAATCATATTATTTAATTTGAAACCATTGTTAGATATCATACACTTTGGTGGAACTTACTTGTTATTTCTGTTTAATACTTTGTGATTGAACCCTGTCTGTGTCATCTACATTGTTACTTATTTAATTGTCGTAATTAAACTTTTACATCATGGCACAGATGCAAAAATATATAAACTATCTGAGAAAAGATGAACTCTCTAACGAGCTGGTTCACATAGGCATTTCAGTGGCACCTGATGCGACGGTGGCTGGCCTTCGGAGTGAGCTGAGGACGGCACACCGACTTGTCCGTCGGGGTAGCATCAAGCTGAAGGCGGTGGTCCCCACTGATGCAGCGGCGGAGCTTTCCATCTGTACGCCTAAGGTCTCGGAACTAAGTGAGGCCCTCCAGTCAGGTGACTTTGTTTCTGATAAGAATTGTCGCATAAGAGTAGCCTTCAGGGCGAACTATCTGCTAACTAGGCTGGCTCGTTGTGGTCTAGATTGTCCTGAACTGGCCGAACTTCGTGATAGGCTTGTGAAGATCGTCGCTGTGGCTGAACCCAGCACTGATTCTGAATCTGACGGGTCAGATGAAGGTGATGATGATTCGGGTCGTGACCGGGTAGAGTACACTTCACCTGCAGTGAGAGAGGACCGCTCGGTACGAGCTAGTTCTAGTAAATCTTGTTCCACGTCTGACAACATAGTGTATAGGGAACGTCCCGTTAACCTATGTTCTTTTAACTTAAAATATGATGGTTCCTCTTGTGTGCGCGTGTTTTTAGAGAGATTAGAAGAGCTTAGATGTGCACGGGAGGTCTCTAAGTCTAAACTCCTTCTGGCTTTCTCTGACCTGTTGGACGGACCAGCTTTGTCTTGGTTCCGTACAAATAGATCTAATTTCATCTCATATGAGGACCTTATTAGTGAGCTTAGAGATACATTCGATATTCCTGACTATGATTATCGTCTCAGAAATGAGATTAGACAGCGTAGCCAATCCCGCTCTGAGTCCTTGGTTAGCTACTTATGTACAATGCAGGCTATGTTCTCAAGGTTGTCGTGTAAAATGCCCAGTGAGGAACAGCTGGACATTCTCATGCACAATATTAGACCAGACTACATGAAGGAATTGGCCTTGCATGATGTCAACTCTATTGATGATCTGAGACGTCTAGGTAAGCGTCTGGAGCTTGCGCGTACAAGGGCGGACGCTTTCCGTGAGCCTATTCTGGACAAATTTGAGATTTCGTCTGATTTACACCAGCACAAGACCAAAGGCGTGCAAAAGCCCCCTAAGCAGGTGTCTGCAGTCGAGACGCCATCTACCTCCAACGAACGCAAATGCTTCCGGTGTGGCGAAAGCGGGCACGCTGCATACAACTGCACCCAGTCGAGAGAGTTGGTGTGCTTCCGGTGCGGTCTCAAAGGAGTCAAGACACCAGACTGCTCAAAATGTACTGGTAAGTCAAAAAACGCGTAAGCCAGGGCCTTATTGTGAACTCTATACATCACTCTGTATCTGAGTCTATTTCTGATAGGGTCCTGTTTACTAAACGGGATAACGATGTTAGACCGTATCTAGTTGTTAAAGTATTAAATTTAAATGTCTTAGGCCTTCTGGATTCCGGTGCCTCTTGCTCCATACTAGGAAAGGGAGCGCACCGTATCTTCTTGGAACTGGGTTTTGATCTTGAAAGTATCAACCCTGCCTTTCGCATTACAACTGCCGACAGCTCATATGTGCAATGTCTGGGTTGTATTTCTCTACCTATTGAGTATAATTCGGTTATCCGAGTTATCAAATTCTATGTTGTTCCGGGAATCACCACCTCCATGATATTTGGAGTGGATTTTTGGCAGCAATTTAAGTTAGGTGATAAACTAATTTCACAAAATATTAGTCTTGATGGTTTTAGTGACAATAATCCTATCGAGTCTGTGTCTCTTAACAGTGGCCTCGAGGATTACAGCAACCTGACTACTAAACAAAGGGGTGTAATCAACGAGATCATTGAAAAGTTTGACTCTTTGAACACGGATAAGGTGGGTTTAGGTCGGACTACACTTGAGCATCATGTCATTGACACTGGTGACAGTAAGCCGATCAAACAGCGTTACTACCCGCTCTCTCCTCTCAAACAGAAAGCCCTGGAAGCCGAGTTGGAACGAATGCTAGAGATGGGAGTAGTGTCCCCGTCTCAGTCCGCATGGAATTCTCCAGTGGTCATGGTGGAGAAGGCGAACGGCGAACTCAGGTTGTGCTTGGACTCTCGCAAGCTCAACTCTGTGTCAAAAAGTGACGCCTATCCCTTACCGTACATTAATCAAATCTTGGACCATCTGAATAATGCTAAATATTTATCCTCTGTAGATCTGAGTGCGGCCTACTGGCAGATTCCGTTCGACTCTCTGCAGTCCGCCGAGAAGACTGCCTTCACAGTTCCCCGTAGGGGGCTGTTTCATTACAATACCATGTGTTTTGGACTCGTTGGAGCTGCCGCCACGATGCAGCGCCTAATGGACCGTCTGTTTGGTCCTGAGTTCGACAATAGGGTATTTGCGTTTCAGGACGACATAGTCTGTGTGTCCAGTACCTTTGAGGAGCATGTAGAGCTCTTACATAGAGTCTATCAGCGACTCAAGGATGCTGGCCTAACTATTAACATGAAAAAGTCTCACTTTTGTCGGAGTGAACTCAAATACCTGGGGTATTATGTGGACAAACACGGCCTTCGGACTGACCCTGGTAAAGTTGAGGTTATTCTCAACTATCCTACACCTACTAACCCTAAGGAGGTTAAGAGGTTTCTGGGAATGGCCGGCTGGTATCGTCGTTTTGTCAATAATTTCTCTAAGATTAGTAAACCTCTATGTAAACTAACGTCTAAGAATGTTAAGTTCGAATGGACACCTGAAGCGGAACAGTCCTTCAATCTTCTCAAGTCAGCTTTGGTCTCTGCCCCTATATTGAAGATGCCTAACTTTGAGTTGCCTTTCCGTATTCTCAGTGATGCGTCCGCATTTTCAGTTGCTGCTGTGCTGACACAAACTCACGATGGAGTTGAACACCCTATCGCCTACTGCAGCCGTTCTCTCAACAAGAACGAGGTGAACTACAGCACAACTGAGCGGGAACTTCTGGCCGTGATTTTCGCCTTAGAACAATTCAGACAGTACGTCGAGGGCCAGAAGTGTACAGTCGTCACGGATCACTCCTCTTTACTGTGGTTCCATAAGCTGAAAAACCCTACGGGTCGTTTAGCGCGTTGGAGCATGAGGCTAAGTCAATTCGATTTTGACATTGAACATCGGAAGGGTAAAGATCACGTTGTACCTGACGCTCTGTCTCGTATAACGATTGATTCGCTAGATGCTGCCTCCTCTAAAGACCCTTGGTATATCCACACCATGAACAGTGTGCGGAAGAACCCTAGGAAGTTGCCGAATTTTGACATTCGTGACAACCTTTTATATAGATTTTCTAAGAATAAATACTCTCTGACTTCAGATTTCGACTGGAAGTTGGTGGTACCCCAGGAGGATCGCCTGTCCCTGCTCTCTAAGTACCATGATGACACACTTAGTGCTCATGGTGGTGTTTGGAAGACACACAAAAGGTTAGCCCTAAATTATTATTGGCCCAAAATGTACGAGGACGTCAAACAATATGTCGGGAAGTGTGAAGTCTGTAAGCAGTACAAACCCGTAAACACGTCTCGTCCTGGCCTCATGGGTAGCCCGAAGCGGGTGTCGAAGCCTTTCGAAGCTATCTCTGTCGATCTACTTAGTCCCTTTCCTACTTCAAGTAATAGAAACGTGCACCTGATCGTGGTCTCCGACTATTTTAGTAAATACGTCATGTTGTGCCCTATTCGGGTTGCCACAGGCGCTGTGGTCGCGAGATTCATAGAGAAGAGTGTATTTCTTGTTCATGGAGTATGTGAAACTATTTACATGGATAATGGTCCTCAGTTCGTAAGTAAGCCTTTTAAGGATCTACTAACTAAATATAATGTACCCAATATATACTATAACCCTAGGTATCATGCCCAGACTAATCAGGCGGAAAGAGCTATTCGCAATGTTGTCCAAGCGATCTCGTGCTATGTGAAGTCACAACACAAAGCATGGGACTCGTTCTTGGTTGAAGTACAGTGCGCTCTGAACACTGCGGTTAGCGAAGCAACTCGCTTCACCCCATACTTTCTGGTGCATGGTAGGGAGTTCATTGGAGATGGAGTTCTATACAGGCAGTCAGACATTGCGTGCCACCCGGCTTCTGTCGCTGTGGACGATCCATCAGCCTTTGGTGTCAAACTGAGAGAAATACAACGCATCTACGACCAGGTGAGGAAACATTTGAACGTTGCCCACCAGCGTAATGAAAAGTATTACAACCTCAGAAAAAGGCATGTGGAGCTGAAAGTAGGACAAATCGTGTACAAACGCACGTTCTACCTGTCAAACAAAGCAAAGAACTTCACTTCCAAGTTAGCCCCTAAGTTCCTTAAATGTGTGGTAACCGCCAAGCAATCCCCTCTGGTATATAGGCTGTCAGATTTAGATGGTAAGGATCTTGGTGAGTACCATATCAAAGACATCCTGAAGTATAAGGAGGAGCCGTCTCCAGTACCTAATGTCAGCGATGTTGCCACTACATAGCACTGTTTATCTAGTCTATAAAACCAGCGCTATGTTATGCTTAATCTGTATAATATCTGTTTTCTCTCTGAGTATCTACGTGACTATAATTTGTCACATTGTAGGTTCCACCATACACCGTACCGAGTGTTTCTCTCTCATTTCGCCTCTCAATTCTCCACAGCTCCTTGTAGTTGTTGGTAGTGTTGGTGTATCTGCAGCGAATAAAGGGAACATTCATTTTCTTTGTAGGACATTTGACTCTAGCTATGTAACCTAACCATTGCGCAAGTCAGTGTATAATTAGGTGTGTGGGAGGAATTTTCTTTAGTTTTGTAATTATAGTTGTCAGTTTGTGTTTGAAATACCCAGCTGTTTATCTATATCTATTGTAAGCATTTTCTGTTTTCTTTGTTGTGTATTTCCAGCGTATCGTGTCCGCAGGAAATACTATTAAGGGGGGGTGGTGTAACAAGTTAATTTTCATTCTTAGCAGTACATAGATTTCTTTGTTCCAGAGCCACCTAGAGTGTCTCACGGGAACTAGGCATAATTGTTTGGCAGTGAAACTTCTAATCTTCGATTAGGTGTGTTCTAGTTCTCACACTCGACCGGCGGATGGCGCTGGTGTCCTACAGCATATTTCAATTTTTATAATTACACTCATTTATCATTTTATTTACAATTTAACAATAATAAATAAATGGGACTTACTTTCTCAGAAATTGTGACATATTCGTGAACAAGTCATAATTATAATAAATGTTTGTCATATTTGGTCTAGTCGTGTCTGTGGCCGTCAGCGGCTGAAGAGTTTGCTTGTCTATTGGCCGCTAATGAGTTAGGTCGTGACCAGCAGAATTTTGAGGTTTGTTCACGAATATTCGATGGATTCGGGTATAAATAGGCCTGCGCCGATCCTCAAGCGAACTTCTATATCAATCTTCGTAGCTGTCTCTGAGTAAATAAAATCTGTGTCTATTTCTCGTAATAAAATTGTTTGGTGAAAACTTCGTTCCCAGATATTCTGGTAAGTCGTATTCCTCTGTTTATTTGGACACATTACGGGCCTGTATGTATATTCACGGCTTAAGAGTG
Organism: Eilema caniola; assembly: GCA_949126895.1. Taxonomy (NCBI): domain Eukaryota; kingdom Metazoa; phylum Arthropoda; class Insecta; order Lepidoptera; family Erebidae; genus Eilema; species Eilema caniola. The sequence goes on from OX421462.1 coordinate 1,507,372, forward strand.
GTCTGTTTTATACAGGGTCGCTGGTCTGAGCTCGTGTGCCCCTCTGAATCCGCCCTGTCTTACATTTATCTACTGCGTGCTTCGTGGTACATCGGCTGCTGTGAGCTGCATATAGCGGAGAAAGGTCTACTCCGAACATCCCTGAGGCCATCCAGCAATCACCTAAGGCCAGTACACTGCCGCTGTGTGCCTATTACCTGTGTAGCCGTAGCCGTGTAGTACCATTTGTAAAACTTAGTACGCTTAGTAGCCTGTGCTAGATTTCACGTACCTGTTAATGTGTAGCTAGTGCTAAAATTCGTATGCAAATTGTGTGTTCATCTGCCTATTATCTGTGCCTGCTGTGTGTGTTCTTCCTGTCTCACACTTCTGTATTCTTTACCTGTCTGTCTACCTACTTATCACTACGCATCTTCTGTATTCTGTGCCTGTCTGTCTACCTACTTGTCTGTACATATTCTTCTGTCACCTGTATCTACCTACTTCACTACTATATATTTCTCTGTGTGTAACTCTGTGTTCTATTCTATCAAATATATGTGTGTACACCTAAACTACCAGCTGTTTTCATTGGAGCCCTAGCTTCCCTGTGCACGCACCTCTCTAGCTCTGTGGAGAAGGCGCCCTGGGTAAGAGTTCTGCATCAGCCCCTGAGCGAGCCGGTGAGTATCCACCTGACTAGGTCAGTGGTTACAAGCTATGGGAACAAAATTATGCTTATAATAAATAACTACACGATCTGCCATTGAATTCAAAGCTGAAATCTGAAGGGGTAATTAGTTTTCATTGTAAATTCACAAGAACATCACCATGTAACAAAATTTCTAACCAGAAACGGGCCTATTTACCAACAGCACACAAGCACTACCATTGTGAAAGTTGTACCGATCTCTACAATCGGAAACTTGGAACAAAAGGGGAACAACTGAACGGGTGGAGCCGGGACAAAACGAACTTGTTCCTGGAACTAAAAGCGCGAATCCTTCTTAAAGTTGTGCATTATCATAATGTTGAGAGATTACTATCTACAGGCTGTTTGTTAAATATGCTCCGTACGGAGGTGAATTTTGGTTTTAACATTTGGATTTTCAAACGACATCAGAGAAGTAAAGAATTGTGTTATTCTGCATTTGCATAAACGACAACTTATTATAGTGTATTTAATTTACCTTTAAGTTATATTTTCAACAAACGTCTGTAGTTGCTAACGTACAGAGCAGGTACACATGCAAAATAAAGGCAAACGCTATCTAAAACATATGCTAATGAAGTTTTCAAGACATTCCCTAGGGTAGCATATTTTTTCTTATTAATATCTATACCTTAAATATTACCATCGCCGTGAGAAAAAGTAAAATACGGCTCCATTCTAATTCTCCCTTACTCCTACTCAGAATGGTATCGTTCTTGTGCTGTCATATTCGACACTCTCCGTCCGCGTTTTTCTGTTTTCCTTTAATTTTAATGATTTTTACATTTGATTTGAAACTTTATCATTTTTAAATTGAAAACTTCTTTAGCGGTGTTGGATGGGTAAAAAGTGTTCAACTCGCGTCAGAATCACGTGTTAAACTCGCGTCAGGATCACGTGACCTTTGACCCGTAACCGACGACTTTGTAGGACGACATGACGTCATACAACATTCCTAGCTACAAAGTGTTTATTTTGCTAGGTACGCTAAGAAGCTTCGTAGTTTAGCGGTAAGCGCTTCGACTGTAAGTCTTTATGGTTTCAGATAGTACCGGGTTCGAACTTGGGCTTCTGACACGTTTTGTTTTTTTTTTTCTTTTTGGAATTCATTAATTTCTTCTGACAGAAAATTAGCAGAAAATTAGTGATAGGTTCTATTATTGGCGCTATATTATAGATATGGTATTGTATGGAATGTTCTTTTCATCTTTTTCTATGTATATAAAGAAGAAAGAAAGAAAGAAAAAGTTATCACCTACCGTCTGCCGGCACTCCCAGAGGGCAACCCGTCTTTCTTTTTATCTTAATTCGTTACCTAAAAGCGCAAAATCGCAGTATACGCTTACTATGAATCTGCATCATATTACTCGTAGATGTATCTTGAAACCTAATTATCCCTGCAAAATTATACTTAGTATTATTTTATTTCATCACATTTTATCGAATCTATCGCGATTTATTTGATAATAGTTTATTATTCACGATAGGTAGACAATATATCTTTTCTCACCTCGTGACCATGGGTGCTGCAAAGTAATAGAAACGTCAGGCTGAAAAGTAATAGAAGTGTAAAATAATAAAATAATATATACTCGTGATAGAATCCATTAAAAAGGGGTTACATTTCAATGATTGATATTCGCGTTAACTTCCATCAGAATCATAAATTTATCCTGTGTTGTTAATTCCAAGAACTTATTTATAGTTTCAAATATTTTGAGCAGCTACATGCAAAACTTGGTATTCCTTACACCCTACAGGCATTCAATGTCGGGCTAACCTTTGTTGAGAGATCGGCTGATGTAATAGGCACTATTGTTCTCAAGCCATCCCACCGTACTTTACCCAACTTATTATTTGTACTCTTCTTAGGTTACTACGAGTTTTGGAAACTCCAGATGGGGCTGATGTTCTATTACAATATCAAGTTAATTTAGTAAGAGAGCTGTTGAACATAGGTGTAATGAGTAAATTATAAATTGCAAATCTTTGGGAATCGGCACCAATTGTTATTGAAAAGTACTAGTGGCACAAATAGATCAAAGTACTAGTATATTAATGCATCTCTAGTCTAAGAGACGCCACAAATAGTAACGTAATAGGTGTGATTACATAACACTAACAATATTATAATTTTTGTTTTATACTTCACTGACATTGCCTTTAGCTTTCTATATTTTGGACTTACGTAACAAGACACCTATTTCTGTATAACAGTCTGCTTTATTCACTTCTCCGTGTTTAGGTTCTCTATAAACCTTTTGCAGTGAGTTCTTCGCTCGCTAGTTGTTACGCGTTATTCCATGAAGTCCAGGCTTGATTGGCCGGTCGACCAGTATATTATGAATTTTGATTTTCCTGTAAAAAAAATCAGTAGCAGCACGGTGTATGGAAGAATGGCCTAGTTTATATCTATAGACCGTTCTTACTGTATGTGACTGAAATGGAGTTGACGCAATCTGCTTAAGCACAAATTTTTAAGTACAATATTCAATTCTTAATTTAACACAGATGTCACATCCGATTCTTCACGTTCCAACGAGTATGTTAAAAAATATTATAGAAACAAACTAATCTGTATTCAAAGCGACCTTCTTATTTCGGTATAATATATTCACTTCATATTTTATTTGTTTGTTCATGTACGAACTACAAATAACATAATTATGAAACGAAAACTATTCATATATGTGTATTTTTAGTTTTACGATTCTATTAAATATTTATGTGGGTATTTGTAGCCACGTATAATTATTTTGCTTATCAAATTTTTTTAGGACTAATACTAGACCACAGTTCGTGATTCATGAACATTTTATAGAGGTTATACCTACATATTTTATTGGCTGCTATGTTTCTGGAAACATTTTTAAGTGCTATATATTTACTTTTTAGAGAATCCTATTTTTTTTACTGATGGGGCAGAACATAATGTTCTATAATCCTCAGTTGATATAATATCAATCATAAAATAAAAAAATGCTCAAATCCTACTTTTCTCATTCCGCTTCAGTTAAACCAAACTGTGACTGAAGTAATTGCAGCAAATACGATAATATGTCGTGAACACCGCAACATATATCTAGCAGAGCAGCAGAAATAACAGGCGAATGTAATTACGAAGAAATGTCACATCCATCAATTAATCTCCGTCTGATGTTTGATGTATTTGTACGACCGCCGCACTTGCTCTCGCACTCCGCCGTTCAATATTTTTATGGCTATATTTGTCTGATTTGTGAGCTCTCTCAATTACGCAAGAATATTGTTTGGCTATGTAATTACTACGGTGATAATAAGTAAGATGTTGGATTTATTCTTAATTAGATTTCATGTTTATGTACAGTATATTTTTATGTAGAATATACTGCTTCCGGGCTGTTTGGCCGTGGTCTATGTGACTGACTTGCGTTCCAGACGTTTCATCGATCACTGCGGTCGACATCTTCTAGATTCTGATTGGTCCACTACCACTACACACAGCGCTCGACCAATCAGAATCGAGTGAGTCGATTCCCCGCTCCGACCGTGCCTATAAATACGGCAGTGATTCAAGACTTCGCATCAGCCGCAACTCAGCCGCCGACGAGGCAAGGTCTCCGAAGTCGTCGTTGCCCGGCCCTGCGCCACTGAATATGTCGACCGCAGTGATCGACGGAACGTCTGGAACGCAAGTTTCACATAGACCACGGCCAAACAGCCCGGAAGCAGTATATTCTACATGCAACGCCGGCCGTGAAAGCCTGAAGACTTATAGTAATTTTTATGCTAAATTAAAGATTTTCGTGTCGTGATCGTGATGCAGATATTTGGACTATGAAGAAATTATGTATTGTAATTTCATTAGTGCCTGACGTATAGTAATCCGATGAAAACCAACAATTGGTGTAACCGCAATGCTTAAATATCGCCATTGGGTTGTGGAGGTCAGATGGCAGTCATTTCACGAACAACATCGAAGTTCAGCCAAATCGGCAATTAGACTTGTAAAGCGGACCTCAGATTCCAAGCTAAAAGCTTCAGATGCGACTGGGATTAACGCTAGGAGAAAGAAGTAGATCTTATAAACACCTATTTTGTCTAAAACCAGATCAGTACAACGGCAGTAAGCCCGATACATTATCATTGTGGGCTGCAGAAAGCTGAAATAAACCCATTTTACCTTTCCTTCCTTTACTTCAGAATTCGACGTTACACCGAATGCATATTGCATTCCAGCTGAGGGTTCTACTGTATCGGTGAAGAATGGAAACACACTTGATGTGGCACAAAGCTTACTGATTTTAAAGGAACCCGACAGTCACAGTGTTTACGGGTAAGAATCGAATATGTACCATAATCACAATTAGATAGTTGTTCATTCAATAAGAGTCAGGTTTGGACACGTCTAGTGTGTTCCTGATCTTTGCAATTTAAACACAAATTTATAAACGTGATAACCACGCAGTTTGATACAATTTTCATAAGAATAATAAAACACAAAACGATTATTATTCTTATTTTTTATTATTTGCTTCGTTAATACATAATTGTCGTGAGGTTATTTATATTTAGATCGAAATTGTGTAAGTCGTAACCCCAAAATGGAAGTAGGCCATGGCAGAAATTTGATTAACTTGTTCTGTTTCCATCGAGGATAATTTTATTTCCACTGATCGGTTCCGATGGCCGACCATCACTGTTCTGATTTTGAGGTCGAGTTAAGTCAACATAAAAATGAATTTAACTTTTTTCATCTAACAGAGACACGGGCCTTTAAATATCTCAGTATATTGGAAAGTTATTTGTGTAACGTTGGAAATGAAGGCCAGGAGGCTAATCAAACTGGATATTTTAGTTTGAAAATCATATAATCAATGAAGAATACTTCTGTATACTTAGTTGTGGTATCTTGTTATGCGATAGCTTTAGAGCGTTTTCACACTCATCCGATATCCGATATCCGATATTGGTGTCGGACGCCGGTAGCCGACACCTTGTGCTGTTTTCACATTTATCCGATAAAATCGATCCGATAAGGCCATTTGCTCAAAAGCACAGACTAGTTAGGGATGCTAGGGTGAAAAAAAAAATTAAGGTGGAAAATTGCTTGCACTCGCTATTTTAGTCTCTTTATGATCCGATATCGGAGCAACACAGTTGTGTCGGCTGCGATAACCGACATCGGGCCTGACAATGTGAAAGGGAGATACATATCTCATACATTTGACTTCCTCTGATATCGGATGTCGGATATCGGTTATCGGATGAGTGTGAAAACGCTCTTATTCTTAATCGGAGTATTCACCTAAGTATTCGATGGGAACGTTTTGTACCCATAGTTCACCCAAAAAGTGATCCACTTGGAAACAAGTGATCCGATCTCTCACTTATAATTTTACTGTCAATTGTATTGTAATCCTAGAAATAAAATCACTTTTTAACGATTCAATTACGACTTATTCGGTGTTACATGTATCATACACAGATTTAACCCGATGTAGCCCAAATACAAAATCTCTGAGGCATATAATAAAATAAGTTATAAATAACGCTAAGATAATGATCACGATAACAGTTATATTTAGATACCACAATAATTTGTTTCCCAAGTCCAAGCAAATATCTGTTTAGCAAATTATTCCGCTAATGCAGCGAGCCTCTAACTCGGCGTACGGAAGTTTCTCATTAGTGGACATGGAACTAACTTGTGTGTAACACGGCCACGAGATTAGAAGGTAAAGCTAATGGATTTTACGAGTGTGTTATTGAGGCTTAGCCGAGGGTTGCTATTGGCCGCTTGATTTAATAAGACCAGCTTTTAATGCATGTGAGCAGTTGTTTTTAGTATTTATTTGTTTAGTTTTAACAAAATGTTTTACCAAATATACCTCCATTTTATGCAACAACTCTTCGTCTCCTTCGAGAGGGCCCCTTGTCAGCCCCTCTATTTCAGTTAAGAAAGGGTTTCATAATTGAAATATGGGAAGGGAACACCCTTGAAATTATTGACAGACTATTATATATACTCTAGTTGCTCATTATCACCTTTATAAGATCCGTACAGATGTTGAATAGAAAGCCGAATCTGAAACTTAAGATTTACCATTTACTTTTCACTATACCTACTGTGTGAACATTGGTATATCGGCAGTTTGCAAAGAAATGACTGTAGTATTATTAATCTGCTTTAACTAAAGGTAAATAATTTTCGAGGCGACCAATAAATTAAATGGCGATAACTATTTGATGACTAAAAAATTACTTGGCAACGATTAAATATTTTAGCGTTAATTATATTACGTGAACTTCGAAATATAAGGATGCATAAAACCTAAAAAACTACTGCTACTTTCAGGCAGCAAACATATTAACCAGAATCAAATAAATCATAGGCGGGGTACTAAAAACTACCGGATAGCAAACATTGTATTATTGGCAACTAAGACTTCCATATAAAAATCACCATTGGGCTGCGATTTGTCTGAGTGTACAAAATAAAACTGGTAACATAATTAATAATTAGGATGTCAGTATTATTGTTTGTAGAATCACGTATATATGTCAACAGGAAAAACGAGGGATATCATCTTCAAAGAGATTGGTACCTAACACTGGGAGTCGTTCGTTATCACAGTGCAAATGACTAATCTGGATCGAGTACGCCGGTTCCCCAGCTCTCGACCAATTAGGAGCGAGCACGTCGTTTCCCCCCTCCGACCGCGCCTATAAATACGCCAGTGACTCGGGATTCAACATCAGTCGCAGAGAGGTCGCCAACGAAGAGAGGCTTGTGCACTCGTCGCCGCCCGCACCTGTGCCACTCAAGATATCGACCGCAGTGATCGACGAAATCACGGCGAAACAGCCCTGAAGCAGTACATTCTACATGTGGAATCATGATTTAATGAAAACGGCGACGTTTGATCGGCGACTGGTACTTTTATCATAGACTACGACGAATTTGCCTATGTTCATTATGACGCCCCAAAGCGAGCTCGTAGACTCCACGCGCCTCGACACGGATGGATTATGTAGAAGGGTAGGCGGAGGTCTCGTAACGACCTAATAAATATTTACTAGTAGTAATGCATACGAATGATTAAACTGTTGATGCTTCTTTCTTCAATCAATCAATCAATCAATTAGCCCACTGCAGTCCACTGCTGGACATAGGCCTCTCCCAATGTGCGCCATTTCGTACGATCCTCCGCCTTCCGCATCCAGTCCGTCCCAGTCACCTTTTTTTCTTCATCCTACCGTTAATCACTCGGAATTTCTATTCAATCTGCGGGTTTATCTGATCTTCGATATTTTTCGTTAAACAACTGCCATTTGACCTACACAACATTGGCGGTATTAAAGTATTGCAGTTGGACCTTTTCTGGTTGAACTTTTTTAAGGGTTCCGACTACCCGTAACGACTGCCAAAGACGTTCGTATGACAACCGGGACCAACGCCTTAACGTGCTCTCTGAGGCAAAACCAGACCAATGCATAAAGTCATGCCACAGACTGAGGCTTACAGGAAACGTCAAGAGCCGTTCTTCAAGAGTCGCCCCTCGCAGAGTTTAATTGTGATAATGGACAAAGAACTGGTCTACTTAGTTCACTATTAATAACTTTTTTGTTGCATGTTTAAGAAAAATAAAGAAATGACGTTTTATTATTTTTTTACTCGCACCAGCAATTAAGCTTAGTTGGAGGGGTTAGAGGGAATATATTAGTAATTTCGATATTTTCGGTTGGTAAATTCTTTTTAAACAAATATTTCAAATTTAAACTGTGCCTAAAATCTTTTTATCCGAATCGACTATAAAATCAGCGTGTATTACGACTTATACTTAGTTTTATGTACATTTGTAACAGGATTGATAAAGATATTGGGACCTTAAAATATATACCTATATATAAGAGCATAGAAAACATAATGATACACTTTAACAGTACCGTATAAAGCGATGAGTACTTAGATCTTCGTCGGAAAATAAGATTACAGTGCTCAAAAGAGCTTGAAAGCCTTGTTGAAATACGTATTTTTCAAGCGAAAAGGCACTTGGAAGGCCATTTTACCACAAGAAAATATTTAATAGTGACGTAAAAACAAGAAAACATATTTAATATAATTTTACCTGCCGCTGTAGATGTCTTAAAGACTAATCAAGTCATAATAATTATGGTTAATAATTAGTATTTGCAAGTTTATAAGTTAGTTTTTTGCACTAATTATTAGTGCAAAAACTGACTTATAAACTCGCAAAAACTACTTATAGACATGTTCATGTATTATAGACATGTTCAGGTGTCCACTGTTGATCTTTATTTCACAGTAAGTCCCTTCTTTCCTTATCTGATGCATAGTGGCTTACATATATATGCAAATTATGATTATTTCCAATTAGTATTGTCTAGATGAATATAGTTCTTTTTAGGAATAATTAACTAGTATTAGATACAAGAAGTATATAACCTAACAAGATATGAAACGAGGAACTGAAAGCATTACTTTTAGTGCGCTATAACTGACAGAGTAGCTCGTATTTTTTTTATCTGCGAACAGTGAACAGTAGCTTCCGGTGACATGAGTTTTTGTAAATGAGGGTGGTAGAAATTTGATGGCACAAATTTGTCACAAATTTCGACCGGGTTAGTACCACCGTGCACTTTTGCGAAAAATCCTCCATAGTAATCCAATCTCGGTTGGATTGCGTTCAGGGGTCAGCAAGTGCATAGCCGGGCAGGGGGGATTGAGGTCGCAGCACGAGTGGGACCGGTGGGTCTTGGCGTAGTCTAGTGGGGGGTGGCGCGGGGCGACGCGCCGAACAGGGAGACCTGTAGAAACGGTGGTGCCGCTGGCCGCCCGCGGCATAGTACAGGGGCCCAACCGGGACTAACCACCCTGGGAGGCTGCCCCACCAGGTCGCGCATAATCCCGATATGGCTCGTCGTGCCGGTTGGTGACCGGACGAGGGAGCCCGGCGACCATACTCGGGGGGGTACGGGGGCCCTTCCGTTCGGCGCGTCGGCTCTCGCCATACCTCACATTCATAGATAAAACCAATATCCCACGCTTTGTCACGCTGTGCTGCGACAACAATTGCCTCTTTTTCACGCCTTCCCTCCTCTTCATCCTCATGGCAGCGCATAATAACAGTAGATTGGTCTACACAGCGGCAAGAAACTCTCCCTCGAGCTCGCTATTTGAGGTGGAGTCCACGAACATCTGTGGGCTCCATATAAACCTCAACGCCGTCCACCAACACCTGGAGACGGCGAAACCAGCAATGCTGTTTCTTACGGAGACACAAATACGCCGCCCTGAAGACACGACCTACTTACTCTACCCCGGCTATGTCCTTGAGGAGAATTTCCGCGCAAAAGCCGGGGTGTGCGTGTTTGTTAGGGCGGATGTTTGTTGTCGCCGTTTGCGCTACCTAGAGGACCCATCCTTTTCCACCCTTTGGGTACACATAGACCATGGCTCTACGAGTCAGATCTATGTGTGCCTCTACCGCTCCCATACAGGAGATGCCGAGACAACTCGACTCTTTGAATACCTTAGTCAGGCGGCAGATGATGCGCAGGAGCGGTTTCCGAACGCTGAACTGGTGTTTTTGGGGGATTTTAACGCCCACCACGAGATCTGGTTGGGCTCCGCCAAAACAACCAACGCGGGAAGAGCCGCCCATGCATTTGCTCTGGCACATGGCCTGACCCAATTGGTACACGAGGTCACTAGGATACCAAAAAGGTCGGACCATGAGCCCTCTCTGCTAGACCTTCTGCTGACGAGTCGCCCGGACCAGTACAGTGTTTCGGTGAGCGCCGCTTTAGGTGAATCCGACCATTGTCTGGTCCGTTCCGAGGTGCCCATTTTAGCGCCCCCACGTCCCGTGCAGGGGAAGCGGCGTCTCTGGCACTACTCGTCAGCGGACTGGGATGGACTGCGTGATTATTTTGCGTCCATCCCGTGGGTTGAACGCTGCTTTGGAGGTAAGAACCCATCTGAGGCCGCAACTGCTGTCGCCGGTGAGATCAGTCTGGGCATGGAATATTATATCCCCTACACTGATGTCGCCGGTGTCCGCAGGGCGCGCCCCTGGTTCGGGCGCGAGTGCGCGGAGGCTGTTAATCATAAACAGTCTGCGTACCGCGCTTGGATCAGGGCGCGCGCTACGTGCGATCCCAACGTGGGCCACTTCAAGGCGGCGTACAACAGAGCCACAAAGGCCTGCAAGAGGGCTTATGTCAGAGCGGATGCCCAGCGCATAGCGCGGCTTGGTCAGGAGCTAGTAGAGCATCCCACGGGCAGCCGTGGCTACTGGCGACTGGCCAAAGCCGTGCAAGCCAACTTCTGCCAGCCTTCGCTGCCCCCGCTGCGCAATCCCGATGGATCCCTGGCCCATGAGCCGCAAGAGAACGCAAATTTGCTGGTTAATCTCTTTGCGGCCAACTCCCGAGTCGATGATTGTGGTATGGAGCCGCCGACACTGCCCGTCAGTGACCATGCAATGCCTGATATTCGTATCAGGCAACGCGATATCCGAGCGGTGTTGCAGTCACTCGATGTCCGGAAAGTCAGTGGTCCGGACGGTATTCCAGCGGTGGTTCTGCAAAAATGTGCAGCGGAGTTGTCTCCAATGCTTGCGCGGCTGTACCGGCTGTCCTACAGCTCTGGTACAGTGCCTTCGGCTTGGAAAGAGGCGAATGTACAGCCGATCCCCAAGAAGGGGGATCGCTCAGACCCAAACAACTATCGACCCATAGCCGTCACCTCAGTGCTGTGCAAGGTGTTCGAGCACATTATTAACAAACAGCTCATGCGTCACCTTGAAGATCACTCCCTAATTAATGACCGGCAATATGGCTTCAGGCCGAAACGGTCAGCGGGTGATCTTCTGGCGTATGTTAACCATATTTGGGGTGAGGCTATGGACAAGCACGGCGAGTCATTGGCAATTAGCCTTGACATCGCCAAAGCTTTCGATAGAGTTTGGCACAAGTCGCTTCTTTCCAAGTTACCAGCCTTTGGTCTGCCTCCTAGACTGTGCGACTGGGTTGCCGGCTTCTTGCAGGAGCGCCGTATTCGCGTCCTTTGTGATGGACGAGCCTCGGAGTTCTTGCAGGTAAATGCCGGCGTACCGCAGGGGTCTGTCCTATCGCCAACTCTCTTTCTTCTGCATATCAATGACATGCTGTCGACCGGCAGCATTCATTGCTATGCGGATGATAGCACCCTACACGAGAGTTATCATGGACGTCCTGCGGATAAGCAGACGCATATCGCGGAAAAAAGGCAGCTTCTTGTCACTGAGCTTGACCGGATCCTGAATCACATTTCCCAATGGGGCTCTGAGAACTTGGTCGAGTTCAATGCCAAGAAGACGCAGGCATGTGCGTTTACAGCAAAGGTATCTTCTTTCCTTCCCCTTCCCACTCTTCAGAGCACGCCACTGCCACTGCAGGACAACCTCAATATCCTAGGTATGGATGTTCGCTGCAAACTGAACAACAAAAACTACATCGAGAGTATCATCAAAGCAGCCTCGCGTAAACTCGGAGTCCTGAACAGAGTGAGACGGTTTTTCACGCCGGAGCAACGGTGTCTTCTTTACAAGACACAAATTCGTTCCTGCGTGGAGTACTGCTCACATCTCTGGGATGGATCCGCAAAGTACTTATTAGATGCTCTCGACAGGTTGCAGCGACGTGCGATCCGCATTATCGGAAATCCTGAGGTCACGAGTACCCTCGAGTCTCTGCAGATGCGTAGAGATGTTGCTTCTTTGGCAGTTTTTTACCGTCTCTACCATGGTGAATGTTCTGAAGAGCTATTCCAATTAGTCCCACCCTCCCCCTTCCTATACAGGACGACACGTACAGGACTTAGATGTCACCCCTATACGGTGCAGAACATTCCTTCAAGAACCAAGCGGTTCGGTGACTCTTTCCTTTGTCGCACCATTAAGACCTGGAATTCCTTGCCAGCTCACGTGTTTCCCTCTTCCTACAGTCCCGGGTCCTTTAAGCGGGGCGTGAAAAAGCATCTGATGAGGCCGTCAAGCTGAGTGCCACCATTGTTAACATGGCACGTGTACATAATGGTGACCCTCTTTCTTGAGACTTTACCTTCAGCTTACCATCAGGCGAGGTAAAGTCAAATTGACGTGTCCTATTTATAAAAAAAAAAAAAAAAAAAAAAAAATATGAACTTGTAATTTTATCGTGTTACATTTGTTGGAATAGATTTTATGTGCCTACTAGTTAGTTTTTAGGATGGCTGAGTGTGCTTATCATGGGAATCTGATCTGACAGCCTCTGTTGCGTAACGGTAGTGAACGCGGCCGCTGCGTAGGAGGCACTGGTTGGATCCTAGCTCAATGCAAATATTTGTATGCATGAATATGGGTGTTTGCACTTGTCTGGTCCAGACTCGGAGAGCACGTTAAGCCATCGGTTTCGGTTACCATTGCCGGTTGCAGTCTGCAGCCGTTACTTGGAGCCCTAAAAAGCCCAACAACTGATCTAACTGCAATGTTTTAATAACGCCTTTGGGTTGTGGAGGTCAGGTGGCAGTCGCTTCATGAAAAATGATTTGTAAGTTCACCCAGGACTGTTAAAGCGAACTCTAAACTCAAGTTGAAACCTTCAAATGCAAAGGGGATTAATGCTCGGATGACGAAGAGAATGGGAATCTGGCATTTCTTCTTCCAGTTCCTTCGGCCAACACTGTTCAATAAGATACGACATAGCTACTTGGTGTGCGTGATTGCGTCTAGGCGAAACGTGAGTTTTCTCTGCATCGATGTGTCTGTGGGGAAGTAGTCGATAGTCTTGGTCATCACCACCTATAAGGCAATAGGAGCACTGGCCTCGTATCCCGATACGCTAACAAAATTATACTTCGAACTCTTGTTGTCCTCAGTGTTCAGCTATACTTGAATCAAGAGCAGGGCACGCAACGATGGTATGAGACGGTATGTTAATGCCTTCATATTATATAGTTTTATCCGTGGTCACATATGGTATAAGTCGTTCGAATATGCAAACAGTCTGAAAAACAGAAGTATATTATTTGGTGGAAATGGAGCATTGCCAACATATTGTTCTTTTTTTGCATCAAAATTATAAGATCCTTTTTAAGTTGTTTGCTTCTGTTTGAAAGTATTATATTGTGAAACTAATAACACCAAATTTAAAACGAAATGACTATATTTTTGGAGTATTTTCAGTATAAATAAAATTCCCCCATCATCGATATTTAGACGTTGTCCCGATTGCATCCGAGGCCAAGATACCCTCGGAGCTCGGGGTCCGCCTTCCGACTCTTCTTCCTCCACTTCGCACGATCTTGGGCGTCCATCGTAGTGAGACCATTTGCTCGCATGTCACCCTGCACGACGTCAAGCCAGGACTTTTTGGGCCTACCCCTTCTACCTGGACCCGGCGGGGGCGCCATTGCCAGGCATTTGCTACCCACGTAGCCTGGCTGTTGCCGCAAGACGTGGCCACAACAGCGAAGGCGACTCTCTTGTATTTTATATAGGAAGACACGGACATGAAGGCTGCCGCGGATGCGAGAGTTCCTTATGCGATATTTACGCGTGACTCCGCACATCATCTCCGTGACACGCAGCTCCTGCTTGTGTCACTCCAACAGCACCCACGCCTCACAGCCTCGTAAAAAGACAGGAAATTAGCAAGTAGTAATGATTAAAGTATTCAAAGCTTTGCAGGTTAGAGGAATATAAATATCTTCAACCCACGATTGTCCCAGGTCACTTCATAGAGGTAATGAAACTTTTTACGAACCACGTATTACATACTGCCAGTACGCAATATGTAGCCTTGATTTCACGTATTGGTACAAGTTGGGGTTTTATAGTAACGCTCACATAAGCTAACCTCAATAAACTACAGGAAGGAAAGGGCCAGTGGAACAAATTATGTTTTGCCCGCTGATTTACTTCAGAGATAAGAACTGTATGGTTACATTTGAGTACCGGAAACATAATAAGGCAAGATAGATACAAGAATAAGAAATCTTGAGTTTCTCAATGAAGTAATTACTTCTAATATATAATTTTTTGACACTGATTATTGTAACGAGTCCTAAAAGAGAATCTAAATTACGTTAACAGATACAACGGAACCGAGTATCCTTCTATGAATTTACTCCTTTATGGTAGCCTGGAAGTGATTTCTCGTACCGATTAGACAACCCACTCGCCCGCGTAAGGTATTCAAGCGTAATATTCGATTTAAGGAGTATCTATGTGCAGGTGTTCAAGCGTAAGGTTTCAAGTATTACAGTTGTTTTTGGCATGGTAATAGTATGCACCTTATGTAACAAATATAATTAATAATAAAAAAACTTTTCGGGACAACACATCGCGGTAGTTTTTTCTTTGTTTTCTGTTTGCGCTTCAAGTTTTTGAGATTAGTACAACCCTTGTATAAAATTACTATTTTCTTTTTAGTACATATTATTTATTTACAGAAATTAAGAAAAAATTGTTTTGAAAAGTGTTTTTTATTAATAATTTTATTATTCACCTTTTAGTTATGGTAACATCATGTAACAGTAGAGCTGTGCCTACTTATATTAGCCAAACTAAGCCATACACAAGTAGCCTATCTTGAGTTCATAAATCCCCATGACAATCTACTGTCTCCATCGTCTGTCTAGTACTCGTTGTAGTCTGAAGTACGACGAGTACTAGACTGTTCGTTAAGACAAAGCAAATGAGCCCAAACTCTATAGGTTTATCTTATTTAGTTTACGAGTTCCTTTGGTCAGCTTCTGGCTTCATCTTCAGATCCTGGATTTCATGTAATACCAGAGAGTTTGTTAAGACAAAACAAATGAGCCCAAACTCGTGAGGTTTATTTTTTTAAGTTTAAGAGTAACTATGGCCACCTTCCGACTCGATCTTCAAAAGCTTAATACCACATAAAAGAGAGACACCACAGAGAGATTTTTATGATAAAACAAATACCTAAAACCAAACTTTGTAGGTTTATTTTGTTTTGTTTAGGAGTTCCTATGGTCAACTTCTGACTCCATCTTCAGACCCTGAATACCATGTCATACCAGAGAGTTTATTTTGACAAAATAAATGAACCCAAACTTGATAAGGTTATCTTACTTTATTTAGGAGTTGCTGTGGCCGCCTTCCTACTCCGTCATCAGACCAGCTCTATGGTACCTAACGCATTGACATCCAAACTAATCATGAATCCAAAATTTCATCAAAATCGGCTGTCGATATCTGCTTCAAAATCGTGTTGCAAGATTTGCACCGAACAAATTACATACAAAGCAAGTTAATAAAAAGCTTATAATATTTTAAAAGGCCAGAAATATCAACCATTAACCGCACTTTGCTGGTGCGCTTTATGGTTGAGCTTGATTACCTTATCACAATTACTTAAATTCAAATAGGTATACAAAAATTGATGATAATCATAAAATGTTTTAACTTTTGTCTGATCTCACATAACTTTTAGAAGTTATTAATGAACTGTAATTTTAAATGGACGATCAAAGCTCTGACTCACAACAGCGTAATTACGTGATGGATCTACTACATAAATGTATCTACTTATTTTCAAAATTTGGCGAAAATATTGAAGAAAAGTAAGTTTTATGCATTTTCAGAGTATTAAAATGTTTATAATTAAATTGTGAAATCTTTTTCTGTTTGTTTTAATTAGCATTATATTGAATTTTGACCTCTGTTCAGCAGTGGACTGCAGTGGACTAATTGATTGATTGAAGATGCAACCATGAATATTCACTATTAATAAATTTACTGTATGTCTACAATAAAGTATTAAGGTCTCTTGTCTCTCTCTCAAATACACACATGAGGTATAATGTGTTAATACTTATCAAAAAACCAGTGTTTAGGAAGCTCTGAAACATGAAAAGCTTTGTTAATAAATTAAACTATTGTGATTGATGAGTCTATATAAAGTCAATTCTTGACGGATGACGAGGATCCTAAACTACAACACAAATTCAATATCTAATAACTCAAAACCAGGGGCTTGATAGTTTAAATGACGGTAGCGGAAGCTCGTCAAGTGTGTAACGACATAAACACGGGAAGGGGTAAGACACGAGCATGTCTGTAATATCGAATAGCTTTATATTATGCTTTTTATGAATACAAATATGCCGATTTTACCAATGGAAACTGCACTTATATACCTTCATCATAATTTATTAACCAGTTTGATAAATGTAAAACAAATCTCTTAGTTTTGCCGAAAATAGGTATAGCGTGAGAAGATTAAAGAAATCAGACTAAATAACTCATGTAGCTTTGTAAGCTATTATTCCCTAAGCTGCCCAGATGAACATACGTTATGGGCACCATAAAGACTAACTGTACCAATTTTCAGAACTACACGAATTATTTTGCTTAATCGTCAATTTTATCGTTCATTTAAACGGGTTAGTAAAACTCTTTTACCAATACAAGTGATCACAAAATTGAGGCTAGAAAAAAATCTAAAGAGATTTACACCGTAAAAAATCCAACATTTAATTTAGTATATAATAAGTACACAAAGTAGCGTGTTTACATACATGTTATAACGATTACACACGTTAGACACACATTAAGTGCAGAAATGCTCCTTGTAACCCCTTTTCCAGTAATAATAGGGTTGTCAATTGTGAAGTTAGGGGAAATGTGTATTGTCGTATTGTTTTTGCACAAATTCTTTTTTCATAGGCACGTACTTCAAACTCGAAAGCAGAGCAGGAATGATAATGAGGCGTTATAGGCATTTAAGGAGGATTCAAACTACTGCCGCCACTATGGTGCAAATAATTTTAATAAACATATTATAGTAAGAAAGTCATTTATAAGAAGAATATAAATAGGAAAGTAATGAGAAATCTTAACCTATTATACCGAGATCCCAGTGCTGCCAGACGTCACGTTTTTTTGACGAAGGAAATGTGTTCAACTGAGTAATGTTAGTATGTACTACGGTCGCATGCCTATCTGCTAGTTGGGCCGGGCCAGCATCAGGTAATCAAGGTTCTACTAGCAGGAAGTCATACGATTATAGTACATGGTAACACATTTCTCAACTGCACACATTTCGTTTGTCAGAGAATACGTGATGTCTGGCAGCAGTGAGATCTTGGAAATTTATAGTGCTTTAGCCCACTGAGATCGTTTAACTAATTCCGTGGGTTCTGTCGACTTAACGAATGCGGTACTCAAAGCTTTTCATTTGATACTTTTAATTACTGATAGCTCAATGATAAATACCAAATAGTATTTATATGTCTTCAGTGGGAGGCAACGGGTACTTAAAGTATAATAATAAGCAGATTTTTTGGGAACTGTAAACCGACCAACCGGTAGAAAATTGTGTCATGTCTCTCATCTGCAATGACTGCTTTCTATGCTGCAACGTTCATTAAAATTTATAAAATAATATTATGTTGGCATTTATTATTAACGGAGCACACAACGCATTGTTTGAAATGCAAGCTTAAAATAAATTACGCGAATGTTTTATTAGAGCATTAATTATAATTTGCACTGTTTTCTGCACATGCAAATAAATGTGAGGTATTTAATTTATATTTTGAACACTGAATAGCTTAATTGTAATAAAAATGATATTATCGATTCTATGTCATCATTACATTTACCTCTATACTTTATGGAGTAGATGCTTCATTATTATTAGAGGTACCGTAAAACGGGGAAAATAGGAACGGCAGGGTAAATAGGAATGAAAATCTTACTCTAACTCTGTTAAATTTAAAAGACCAGTTATGTTATTTTTGAACGAACGAAGTTGTTTTGCTACTGGCTACACTGAACATTCAAACCTGCCAATCAGAGTAGGTATCAGGATACTTATTATGTTGCATCGTTTCGAGTTTCTGATGTTCCGGCGCTGTTGCAAGCACTATGACCACCGAGGAACTGGAGCATTGGCGGCAAACAGTGAAAAAGTTTTAGGAGTAAATATATCGATCTACCCTCTTTCGAGAACTTTTTCTACGCGTATCAGAACTACCACTGGTTTCACTTTGATGACAAACGCGAACTTTATTTTTAATGTGCTTTATTTTTTACTCAATAACATTCATGAGTCAAATATTGATACTTTGAATGAAATTTTAAAGTAATAATTTGTATGCCAACCACTCATATTTTTACTATTCATATTCAATCCCGTCTGAGCTAATTCCATTTTTTCTATCTTTATCGATAAATCCCTTTGTTAATACTTTAATGATTAAAGCCAATTCTCTGAAATCTTCTGATACTACACATGAGATTATCACTAGTAATCTAATGTCGGTGGTCACCAAAGAGTTGTTTATCTATCTATTTGTCTAAAGTATTATGGCTGTATTTTTAAAAGGATCTAATGCACAAATTACTCAAATTAAAAATGCATGAAATATTTTATTTCAAGTTGAAAACATCTCGCTAAATTTCGAGCAGCTCACATAAATACCAGTCATTAGTGTATCTAGGTGGGGCGTAAAACCTCATATCCCGTTCTCATTTACTACATACACATAAATAACGAGACACGTAACTGCTTTTATATGATAATATCGTTGGTTTATTACTTCCTTCCCTCGCACAATTAGGCTGGCAATTATAAGCCGCCGCCATGTCTGGAAGGCGTCTTGTTATAATTCGCTTGTATCGTTTGACATTCACTTAATGTGAGGAGATATGTTTGGGGGGACATGTTAGAGTGTATGTATTGTCAAGAATATTTGATTTGTGTCTTGTAATTAAAGGATTGTGATAGACTGTATGACTAAATCCTCGCCGAGATCAAATATTTCGACTAAAAATTAAACTAAAAGTAAGAATACGAGGGTGACCACGATATTTCAAACCTCCAAATTCAAATTGAAGTGCTGGAATGGAAAAAAAAAATCACATTACACTAGGTAGGCGTGTAATAATAATGCTCACCATAATTAAAACTAGTATCTCAATAATATATTCAAACCAAAGAAACTAAAGAACGATTATAGAACTAACAATGTTTATTGTAACTATGACAACTATTTTGTATTGCACTAGTTTCCTAAACGAAAATTTTGATAGGTTCGTTTGTGAAATTACTATTTGTACAGAAGTTTGTTTCTAAATGGCTCAAGTTTGAATAACCAAATTTATCTAATAATTTGTAGGGACAGCCCTATTTGATGTTGCATACGCTGTGGCGACGCCAAGGGCCCTCCAGCTTGCCCGAGGGTCTCGTAATTTGGGTCAGCGGACGCAAAAGTTTCTGTCTAGCAAATTTTTTTTTATTAGACTTCATTTCTGGCTTTTTGATTTCCATTCAAGCTGCCAGTTCAGCGAGAGCATTTCGAGTTCTTGCAGTCTTTACGAGCCCTTATCATCTTTTATATTATTTTGAATGTAAGTTTGTGAAATATACAAGTACATGCTATTGGGGTACATAGGGCCTGAACTAAACCTACGAAGACAAGCCGATACTGATATAGCTGTAGATTGACGCATGAGACTGTGCAATAGGTTTACCTCTTGAGACTGGGAGAGCAGATGGAAGTCGCTCCCATAAAAGCTTGTAAGTATATGAAACCTCTGGTTCATAGGTAAAAGCCTTGGCTGCATCTGGAACCCACTGTAAGATGATAATGACTAATCTTCATAATCCTAGCGTTAATCCCAGTCGCATCCGAAGCCATCAACTTGGAGTCTGGGGTCCGCTTTTACTAGACCAACTGCGAATTTGGTTAAACTTCGACATTTTCCGTGAAGCGACTGCCACCTGACCTCCACAACCCAAAGGCGAAATCGAAGTAAGAATAGTTATTGGACTTTGAGGCCTCCAACTACGTCTAACGACTGACATGGATGTTTTTATGGGAAACGGGACCGACGGTTTAACGTGCTCTCTGAGGCACGACCAGACCAATGCCAATACCCATATTCATGCATACAAATACTTGCACTGAGCGGGGATCGAACTCGCGCCTCCTGTGCAGCGGCCGCGTTCACTACCGCTACGCCACGGATGATGATAATGACTAGTGCTAGCTGTTATTAATGGCCCAGCCATAGATAGCCTATTCTAGTCTAGCTATTTTCAAACTAAAGATGAATACCTAAATAAACAAACAAGCTCACTATCGTTTTTACGACATTAGTTAGGATAGCAACATCAAACTATCATAGCGAATGAGTTTAGGCATTCATACTTCAACTACTGCATGAGATAATAAAATAGTAGTACAGTTTTATGGTGATCACTTCAGTTATTCAAGATTACGCAGTAGAAAATATATCATAAATGTATATCTTTCGCTTATCTTCAAAGCATTCCATCTAAATTAATGTTTGGTGTATAAATTATGATATAAGGTTTAATGAAAGAAGACAAACCTTATTACGAATGAGATACGATAAATTTCCATTTGATTATATCCGTGGACAGAAGCGAGCTGTCGTCTGTCTCTGCCCACACCGGAGCAAAGAAGAAGTGGACATATTATGAATGTAAGCATTATTATCTTAAGATTTAAAATGGCAAACAAGTCGATACAAGTGTGTTTTTATTGCGTATGAATTGATTATTGCCTGGAAGAAATGCCTCTTCAACTAGGCAGACCGAAGAGTTTTACTTACATTTCAAACCAAGAATGCTAGCTTTTTATTGAAAAATATAGTATTAAAAAAGTATCGCTTGTATTCTTACATCATTTAATTTGTGAATTCAGTACACGAAATGGAGCTGATAATATTTTATGGAGCCTACAGAACAACAATAAACATGATTGATTGATAGTGATTTGAAACGATTCGGTTTGATGGATGGCTGTCGTTTCTATATCAATATGTAGTTTAGATATCTCTGAGATATTAAGAGATATAATAATTTGGAGTTGTTATTTAAGTATTGCTTGAAATGAATTTTAAGTTGTCAAAGTAAATTTATGTGTTGTGATTTGAATTTCAGATGATAAATTAGATAAAATGTCAAGCTATTAATGGTAAACTAGAGATAGATTTTGCTTGTTATAGTATCGGCTTATACGTGATGCAATAACGGAGTCAATAGCCTTTGTTTAACTTGTGACCATATGCTTGTTATGTTGTTATATTTACTAAACTCTCTATAGAAACTATGTTTTGACACCTAAACATGCTTACAGCTTTTATGACTTTTATAACAATTTTGCTGCTTCCGAAACATTTTATGTGATTTCATATAATTTTTTTAATTTATCAGATTTTACCAGTCGCTACGACTTTGCACGATCCAATGGAAGCGACTTTTTCTAGGTAATTTCAGACGTGAGACCGAACCACGTGAATCCAGTTAGTGAGGTACTGGAATTTAAAACTAAACACGTCATCCTACACTTTGGTGATATACACTACAGTCATAAATATTTTCCCTATTAAGAAAAGCTAAAAGAAGAATAATTAAACAAAAAATATATATGTTAGAAGAAACGGCAGCACCTTTAAAAATATACACTTTACAGAATCTTAAAAATAAAAATGTAACCCAACTCATTTGACTTGAATAAAAATCATAAACCAAGTATATGCGAGCCATGAAAAAGATGACACGAGATAACTTCGTCAAAGGTCTGTATGGAGATATATAGGTATCCTTTGCAGCTAAAAAGCATCAGAGTGCCTTTCAAAAGAAAATGGCCGTTCGCTTTTAGTCGGGCCCCTCTGTGACCTTTTAGTCTCATTTTTACAGCAGTTAGTAAACGTGTAACTAATGTCTTGGTTATGTATCTTTTATGGCACGCTGGTGTATGTAAGTGTTTTAAATGTATGAGTTATATTCGAACAGTTGAACGGGCTGAAAAGAAACAAAAAGAAGAAAAGAAATATAATAATAAGAAACAATTTATATCATTCGTTACCTATAAACACTCTGTCAGTCACTATCTTCGTAATTCCTTAAGTGACTTTCAGTTGCTTCAAAATGGTGCTAGTAGACTGGAAAAATATGTGTTTAATAAACTCATTCTATGTACTCTTTCTGCCTTATTAATTCAGCTAATATTAGTCGCAAACCTAAATGCGAAAGGAGACAAATCCTCGACTGACTATTGGATACACACCAATGCCTAAATTACTCATGTGTGTACAAATAAAAATTCTCTCAGGTAATATTCCCCACAAAATCCAATCTGCCAAGCTAATCTGATTGACACGATGCAGACACATTTTTCACAGATATAAAATTGTTTACTGTTGACAACAATAATTGAACTCTACATTTGATCGAATATTACGGTTTTATGATGCAAAGTTGTATAAAACGGCCGTTATCGGTGAAATTGGCCGACTGAACAAATTCTAATTAAAAAAGCTGCCAGCTAAATCGACCTGCCGCGGCCGGTTCGTCTGTCTTACAGTACGAGGATATTTGATAAATGAAGCCATGAAGCAGACTGTGTGGAATTGGTTGTACATATTTGTAGACTATATAGGAGATTAGACCGGTACTATTAGAAATGGAATTGTTTGCTGCAAGTGTTACTAGGGAACTAGTCCAGAACAACCAGGTAGATGCAAGCAGTATTATTTATTCTAGCCAGTAGAATTATTTAATACAGGTTTGTTGATTAAGTTGAAGGTCTGTTGAAATAAAATCTATCTCCCCATTCATTCAAACATTTCCACATTACGTAATAGAAAATGAATCGTGGAGATGGTAGGAAGAGTAAGAACCTGTCGCCATGCCAACTGCTGACTGCTGGACTACTTTTGTAACTTCAACATAGAGGTACTGAAATTTTCTGAAAGTTGTTCGGCAAGAACGAACAAACAGCAATAAAAACGGACCGCACATTTTTGACGGCTCGGCTCAGAATGTTGGTATTGTACATATACTTAATACTTAAAAGCCCGCATTCGAAGTGGGGTCACGGGAGGTCGGTGATCGATCGGCGCGGGCCGAAGTCACCGGACCCACTCCACATGTTATGGTAATAACGCCAAATGAGGAGTTACCTGCTAATTGATTCATATTCGCATTCTGTCGGTAACCTTTTGTAATTTACGTTGATAGTCCCGGTAACAGGTATTTAAAAAGGTTATAAGGGACTTCATAACGTAACAAATAATGAATTTGGTATCTGATAGCGGTTATAATTTGATAGCAAAATTACTAATACAATACAATGAATATTTTGAATCAGTAAACACGAATAGCCAGATGGACCAATGACCTGAAAAAGGTGGCTGGGACGGACTGGATGCGGAAGGCGGAGGATCCTACGAAATGGCGCACATTGAGAGAGGCCTGTGTCTAGCAGTGGACTGCAGTGGACTAATTGATTGATTGATTGAAACACGAATAATTTATATGTGACATCTAAAATCATAATATTGCAGTATACTAAAAAATAAAGTATTTAGCAAAAAATACAGTTCCTTAATATCCTCAATTTTTTTCCAACTATTGGATAAGTTACTAAATCAAACCCATGGTGCTATTCTCCAAATTGTAAGGAACTGAGATTTTATAAAACTTACAGAAGGAATGCTCTGACCAATTGAACTACATGAACACGTCTTGAGCGTTCAAAATAATTTTCCTATACAATCATCTTAGACTGGAAGCGAGGACCTTTTCGGCACTCTATCGGTTCCGAAAGGAGGCGCGGGGGCGGGGATTCGATTCCGAGCCCGAAGAAATTCGGGCCGAGAAATCCCGGCTCCACAGGGCCATGGTGACCGAGTGGGAGCTACGACTTGAGCAACCACGTGCAGGGCACGCCGTGATTGCGGCGGTAAGACCCATCATGGGGGAGTGGCTAGAGAGGCCACACGGTGGCCTCTCGTACCGTCAGACGCAGGTCATTACCGGACACGGTAACTTCGGGCGGTACCTGCATCTGATGGGCATAGAGCCAACGCCCGAGTGCCATCACTGCGACGCGAGCGTGGACTCGGGGCTGTACACGCTCACCGAGTGTCCGGCGTTTGAAACGCCGAGGCGGGAGCTTGTGACAGCCCTGGGGGTGAGAGTGCTCACGCTCTCCACCCTGCTCGCGGCGATGGTCCGCTGCGTGGATGCGTGGGCGGCCAGCGCCTCTTTCTGCGAGCTGGTCATGCTCGTGAAGGAGACAGCAGAGCGGGTGCGGCGCAGCGAGCGAGAAAGACTCGGGGACATCGCTGGCCGCGTTCGAAGGCGGCTCGGGCGTCGGAGGGCGCAAACCGACCTCCGCCCCCCATGAGCGCGGGCCTGAGGGTGACGGGTGGAGCCGCTCGTCACCCTAGCAGAAGCAGGCCACGGCGGCGGCGCGCATCGTAGGACGATGCGCGCCCCCGCATACCGGGGTCGAGTCGGGAACCGCGTGGTCTCCCCTCCCGAGGAGGGCCAGACCGAGAGGGATGCCCTGGGTCAGCCGGGGTGCGAGGGATATGTCAAAAGACAACCTCACCTCCGGCCTAGCACATCGACCCACAGACGGCGTGCGGTTTAGTCGGTTCGAGTCCGACATAACCTCCCCCTTCGGCTTCGAAGGGGGGGGGGGGGGTATCGGATTTCCCGCACGTAAAAAAAAAACTGTCATCTTAGAGCGATAGTTAGCAAGCTAATTGTTTTAAAATGTCATTATATTTAGAAAACTTTTAGCTTATACAAGTCTGTTGTCTGTTCATATTACGATGTTTTTTATCCATCATATAATATTGGCATTGTATCAAAGCTTACCTCATATACGTTTATAGGTTGTTAAGGATGTCCATCTGCTGAGTAAAAGCCTCGTCAACAAGTTTATGACTGATTTGAAGGGGAACTGGTTATGCCGTTATGCTATAATACAAGTTCTCTACTCAGCCCTCAATTTTGCCTGTGTGATCTAGATAATTTTGTATAGTACCTTTAGTGAAAACGTATTTTAACAATTAAATAAAGTAATCAATCCTTTAATTTGCAAATAGCATGAAGAAACTTATAAAACCTTCACATTTCTTATTTAGCTTGTGCACATAAAGTAGTAAACAGGCACATGGTCCACTTGTTGAAAAGTAGATACTTTCTCGAGACGGTAGTGCGGCATGTTCCTGACTAGAAGACCACAGTGAGATCACCTGCTTACATCTCAATCCACAAACTTAATTAAAGCCTTCTGAGGTTTTTGTGATTTCCTTACTAGGTTACACCCCAGTTCTTGGCTATAGCTCACTGTGACAGGACAATATGTGTTTTTTTGATGACTGAGATACTGTGTAGGCATTAAGTTAAAATTATTGCAACTTCAAAGGTCACGTCCATAGGGCCAGGAATGCCAGGATAGGATGTCAGTGTGGGCTTGTCAGAGTTCAAACAAAACACTGAAACAATTTCCACGAATTTTATTCTGTCTCATGTTTTTTTTTTTAATTTTGATACTTGTCATAAGATTTCATAATAACCGTTAGATAACTTGTTATCTTATAAATTTCCAACATATTATGATAATTATGAAGGTAATAATAATATATTTTACATAAACTATGAGGAAATCATATCAGATTGACATTAACACAAACATGTGATAATTTACATTGACATCACATCTGACACGACGTAGCTTTTAGTATTAAAAAAAAACATTTTTAACAAAAGTAAATAATGAATAAATAAACTTTACAAACTTAAAAATGCAATATTTTTTACAAGTGACTACGTAGAACGCGTAGAGCCGCTACGCATCTACGAGTTGGAAGCTACGCCGTAGCAGTTAGACATTACAATGAGGCGAATGAAGAATATAGGTACATAATTTATTATGATACAACAGTTATACAAAAAATACGTCAATATAACATTTATGGACTATAAATTAAGATAAAATAACATTTATTCTAGAGCACATGACACAGATTCGAAAACGTGGTATATATTTTAAATAAAAAATGAAATAAAAAATAAAAAACGATAATTATTTAAAATGTAACTTAACCTTGAAAAGTTGATTTTATTTTAATTTGAACTGATTCACTGTTTTTTTTTAAATAGAGTGTAGGAGTTACCTCATTTTTCCCGTAGAGAATGGCCATAATCAAATTTGACGGACAATAAAAAATAATGTTTGAACAATGAACAACGAATATAAAGTTTCTTTGTACGTTTCGTGAGAAGAGAAATCCGAAAAACATAGCGGTTCACCTGATAAGGCAACAGCGAATAATGGTCAATTCAAATAAGCCAGAAAACTGCTTGAGCAGTTATAAGTGTTAATTAAATATCAATCTTATTTCATTTAGACAAGCCTAAAAATATAAGACTTATTGCTTTTTTTAAGCTTTATCTTAATTCAATAAGGTTGATATTTAAACAACCACGTAAAAGCTGCTTGAGCGTTTTTCAGTTTGATATAAATTGACCCTACGACGCTCAAAGATTGATCACGTTGCGCGTCTCACCGTACGCATGTGTGTAAACACGAGTCCTGTGCCTCTGTTCACTAGAACACACATAGTTGTACCAAGTCTCTTCTGAAACAACTCACGTCCTCTGAGTAAGACACACTCGAGGCAGCCTTGACGAAATAGTCCCAACTAATACCATCAATAAATAATTTTATTGCTTCACAGTTTATTTATGAGACATCTCCTTTGTGCCGGGACAGTTTTGCATTATGTATATCGAGCAAGAAGCCTTCGTAATCTCTCAGGCTATTGTACATACGTGACTAGAACAGGAGCCTGTGTGATCAGGCATTACCTGATATAATTTATTTTACATAGAAATATAAAAGGAACTTATAGCAATGTGCAGCTGCATGTTAAGCATGACGAATTTTTCATCATAACAAAAATCCTCACAAGAAAAGAAATGCCTATATTTTCTAATTTACCTCACTACTTTTATTTTTGCAGTGGGAAAAAGCACATTTTCTGCGCATTTTACCACAAGCTAGTCTTTAAAGTAAGCGACCGAAAGACTAAGAAACGGATTTTAAAGGTCGATTAGGTAGAAATAATGTGAATGTAAAAGTACACATGACATGTCTATTCGTTACACATTCACAGGCTGTACTGTGCGAGTACATACACTGGTGCCAACATAGCGACCTCATAAACTCGAGGCGTATTTCTTTGAAAGCTTTCCTGATTTGCAGTGCAAAATTTTCAAATAGTTTATACTGGATCAGCTTCTAAAAATATATGAAATTTTACGTAATACTGTTTGTTTTTCCAAGTTCTTAAGGTATTCTATTAGGTATTCTAGATATAATTTTGGCTTAAAATTACATTATTGACATAATTTTATGTCTGCTGATTCATAGAAATGCGAATTTATGGAAACCTCTCCATGTGGGTTCAATACAAAGTAAAATTATAATATCTATAGCACATTTAGAAATTTCTAGTATATTTTTACGTACCTTTATTTAATCTACGTTGTAGAAATAAACTCATAAGCATTATTGAAATAACTTAACCCATTGACCATTAAAAATAACCAATAATATCTTGATCGGCACCTTAAACACAAAAAACAAGTAATAATCAGCTCCTGTAAAGCGTGCCGCTCGCCGAACACAATCCGCCAGTGTTTCAATATAAAATATTTCAATTTACAAAGCACCGTTACAATTTTGTTCATCGCTGCACACGGCGGAATGAAAATACCGCCGTACCTCCCTCTAGCGAAACGATTTTATTGATGACAATGAAAATTGTTTATATTTTTTCTTGTTGTGACGCAAAATTGTAAATGTTATTCGAGTTTTTAAATCATTTATGTCCGCCAAACGAGATTGGTTTAAATTTTGTAATATTTAAGAGTTATAGGTGGATAATCGTGGTTTTCATGAATCGGTTGGTTCATTGATTGAAATTGTGATTGTTTCCTCTCACTTCCTATCGATCTCAAGCAATGTGCCTCGTATCGAATGGTTTGCATCTATATTATTGAACTGAAAACTGTACAGAAGAAGGGCTCTTTATGTTTTTATTTTATTATAAATTTTATTTAAGTATCAGTGATTCCGATGTTGTGGGACTCCATCAGTCGCATTAACTGATTACTATGATAGACATACCTTCTCACTGGAGCGGAATACGAAATGATATATTTTAATTAATTAAAATTCGGTTTCTTCGCTCTAATATTACTCTTTATGTTTTGTGAATGTCATAGAAAGGAAGAAATTAATAATTGTAATATTTACCTTTCATTACGTAGGTATCTATTCAAATATTTTAACAAGTTTAATTTAAATGGTTTACACAATAAGGTCGAGGGCCCTTCGGATTTCAATTTGTCTCTATTCGGAGTACACTTTGGCATATTTTCACCATTAATTCAAGAGTAGATAGCAAGAAAAATAAGAAAGTACCTTGTTTACTTTTTTAAACTTCCAAACGTAGCCTTCTCGGTAATTTCCTTTATACCAGGTTATAAGAATCTGCATCATGTGACTCATTAGAACTTAAAAATCTTCTTAGTTTAAGTGTACAGTCTTTAAGATTCTAGTTTATTTACAATATAAGTCATTTTGAATGACAGACTAGGTGAAGTAACAATATGTATGAGTATATAGCACGCTGACATGTCCCGCGAGCTTGTAATAAAACGTTGACTTTTAAATAACATTACAATGTCGGCTTGATTGATGAGTTTCGTTCATTTGGGTCGGCTGTTTGATCCTGCGCTCATTTGTAATGATAATGACAATACATTTATAACATTTACATAATCAACTTTAATTAAAAAATAACATTATTCATTTTATATTGATTGAAAAAAGAAAACATGTATAATAATCTTTAAAATCCGTCAATTTCTTTAGAGAATTACGTTACACCTATGATTACTTAAAACGTTACCTGTATTACATATTACATTATTTTAACATAGTATATACACTTTTGTTCGTTTGTCCGATATTTACAACCATGGCATGTTCCGTGACCTGTATCACATCACACAGTCAGTTCTATCACTGTCACTTTACACATAATTGTAAATATCTTCCATGTCTCATACGTTCATCTCGGACATCGCGGCTTGCGGCACTCGCGACTGCGAGAAGTGCTGTGACGGGGGCGAGGCGGGGGGAACCAGCACGGACCCGTTCCCGGGCCCCTGGCCCTGACCGGTCTGCGCCTGCACGTCCGGCAAGTTCCCCGCTCCACTCATAAAGGTCGCATTTTTCGGCAACGTCATACAATTCGACGCGTTACATATCTGATTCTGCTGATAACTGAACCCCACTTTCCGCGGCAACGTCGTACATTGTCCCCTATTTGTTGGCGGACTCGTTTTCTGTGACAAATTCGACATCTGTATCCCCGTGTGACAAACGTTCGGGCAGTTCGCCGTAGTGAAGTGGGGAACTCGATTTGTCATTGCGATTATCGCGTTTTTGTCTTGATGATCGATGTCGACGATCGTGCTCGAGCTCTGCGAGTGCCCCACGAAGTAATGCGGGTGCTTTGACGACACGCTGTCGAACGTCGAGTTGTGATTTCTTTTCTGCTGCTGCTGGAGCGCTTTCACCTGCAACCGCGTCTTATCTCGTTGATAGTAAACACCGGCGAATATAAGAACGTTTAAAATAAGGAGAGAACATCCTATAGCTATCGTGACGCTCAACGCCGTCGAGTAAGCAGTATAGCCCGCTACTTCTATATTAGAAACATCCTGTGTGTGAGTATTATTCGGCGCTTGGCTCTGTGTGACGGCGGACCCGGGGCGCGCTGACATCACACTAATACAAGTAGTGACGTAAGTGTCCATAGTGGTGGAGGGTACCTCTAGGGTCAGGTTATACGTCGGTTTGCGGTAGAGTTCTAACGTAGGGTCGAAATAGTTGGCGCGGGTGAGCGGATCGGGTCTGACAAGCCCGTCGTACAGCTCCGGGTCGTTGTGGTTCCTAAAAAGGTTGTGTTTGGCCACCACATCCTTCATGCCGGCGCGGTGGATCTCTGGGATGAGCCGCAGCCACACGGACAGCTGGTGTGCCCTATAGTGGTTTTTCATACGCGGTTTCATGCCTGTAATGGAATTTTTGATTATATAACGGGTAAAGAATTTCTGTGACCAACATTGTGCGGCGACGATAAACGAAAAGGCCCACGTAATTAACTTTGGATTTGTTATCAGGCAGCGCTCGTGAGGTGAGCGAGATTAAAATTTGTCTTTTGTAGATTAATATAAAGATAACCTGGTGTCATTCGGATTTTACAATAAGGGAGATAAAAATCTTTATTTAGATATTTATTGTGTTCCAAAAATTCAGCGCTGACTTCGCTTCATTTAAATATATGTTATCAGCATTTGCTTTTATGATTACTGTGTTTACGGCATTTATAAAGTCGATAATTTCTATCGTTTAATATTAATGAATGCGTGTTACATATTTAGTGCTGTAACCTAAGATGTCAATGACTCACCAATTTCTAAATATTTCTGATACAACGTGTCGTACTCATCCCACTGTATGCTCTTATACTTGTTTCGTTCTCTTGATATCGGCAGGACAGATTCTTGGCGATGGGCTTCGTTAGGATTCCTATTGAAGAGACAATACTTTTTTATGAAAGCTATTCAATAACTGTATCTTCATTTCAACTGAATAGAATCTGAATAACTGCCTTTGTTTCATATTGAAATACTAACTTCAACACGAAACAAAGGCAAATATTAAGTTCAGTTGACATTACAAAGTGACAATATGGTTCAACGATTCGCTTTGTAATATAATATTGTATGAAAGTGAAGTTTTAACCAGGCTGATTAATTTTAAAATGCGACAGACTGGAAAGTTTGAATAGTTATTGTGTAGTATTTAAGCCAAGCTTTGTTGACGAGTAGTTATGAATTTAACTCTTATTTTAATAATATCAACTAGGTATAACTAATTTTAATACTATTACAATATTGGGCTCAAAAAGTTTCATGTCTCGCGAAATGTAAAGTCGAGTAAGATTATTAAATTTAGCAATTGAAACTACTTACATAAAAAGTCAGACCAGTTTACAATACGTTTTTAGTTTGTATTTTTTTAATATCAGAGGGATGAAATTTTTAATTCAAATACTGCTATATTCTTTTACTTTACTCAGGGTTTTTGTGTAAATTTTTTTTTTTTGTTCAAATACTGGTTGTACTTTAGTTGAGAATATAGTATAATGGACACACAATGAAATGACATCCAATTCAGTGTAAGATTGGAATAAATCACCGACCTTTACGTGAAGGGTCACAGGTGCGTTGTTGATGTCTTATATTTACTTTGTATATAAAGCCTTATTTGAAAAATAGTCATCCACCCATCAACCAAAATAGTTTGAAACATGGAATCCACAAGTACACAAAAGTAACGAAGTGTATGTGACTGTAATTAAAGTTTTCTAGATAATCTTCAAAGCATGTTAATAATGCAAATAATCAAGCAATCATCCATTCAGTTTCAATCAGTGCCCTAAATTAATAGTATGGCGTAAGCTAAGTATGTTTGACAAGGTTAGCAGGTCAGACAGGAAGATAGCAGTTAGTACTCTATTTACGTATTCAGCGGTCCGAGCAAATAATGATACAGTGTTTTGTTTCATTGTGTTGATTAATGTGCTTTCGTGAGAAATAATGGCCGCGCTTAAATGGTGAGACGGCATGAATTTGCTCCTCACGCAATCGCTTACGCGGCGTAAACTAGGTATGTTATTGATTTGCGGTACATTGCGTTAGTCGTTTGTTTTTAAAATTGAGTGTAAAGTAAAGAAAACTGTTTTTAGACCTGTTATAGGTTTAATGGCAAATAATCCACTGTGATACTCGAGATTGTTTACAGTTTCAACTTCCTTTACATAGTTTTCTAAATTTAATATAAAAATATTGGTAGATTACTAACGTATTGCTTTCGTTACGTTTTCTTGAATACATCTACTTTGTATGTGCAGTAAAATCGATCTGACATGGAACCATGAGTACAATAAAACGTTATATAACGATAGTCTAGAATTAATATAACCATTTTATGTTAGTAGTCACCAAACTACGAGTGCCTACATGAAACATAATATATATTATGTACGCAGAAGTAAGTAGTTACTTACTTCTGCGTACATAATACATGTATAGTTATACATGTATCTATTTCACTGCGCTCTGAATACACAAAAAGACACATAGATTATTTAACTATAATGATTGAATCTGTTTAGAAAAAATTTAAACTAAGTATAGAATTATCAGTAAAAAACTCACCCACTTCTCGCGAAGTTAGCCATGTAAAGGATAAATGATTCGGACAGGGCTACTTCAGACTTGGTGTAATTCTTCGGGAAATGCCCTATCCCGTCCACCAGCGGGGCTCCAAATAGGTACGGTAGCTCCTCCCCATGTACCGAACCCATTCGCTGAAAAATTATATATTTTAAAATCTAAATTTTTTACATTTAACAACCTACGAGTATTAACATATTAGATTCCACTCAATAATACCATTGTAAACGTAAAACGGAGTGAATAGAGGTTCAATAGATACAAATAATCAAACTTATTTTAAAGCTTTTCTTATGATAAATATTACGAATGAGGTAATGTACGGAATCAATAACTATTATACAAAACTTTGGTAGGTACTAAGTTGAAATGTTATATGCAAAATGATTGGTAATTAGGTATCTGAGAATCGTTTCATTTCACCCTCTGACTTATCGTTATCATTAATTTATAATACATGTACAACAGTCCTGAAAATAAAAGTTTATAATTGCCATAAAAAATATAATCTACAGTAGAATACACGTATTAAAAAAAATTGCTATTATTTATGAAAATAAAGTGCCAAAGGTTTTTTTTGTGAAGAGTTATAACACCATGTTTATCAGTATAGCATTAAAAGAGGTAAAATGAAAAATCTAGATAGGAGGCAGGCTACCCTAACCAAAGAAAACACCGTACTGCACCTTAAAGTTCATAAGCAAGAGTTTAGCACTGTTCTACCAGATAACTTATTTGCTGGAAAGAGTATATAACTCTAAAAACTTCAAGACTACTTTCAAAATGAACTATTTTCTATCGTGCAATTAACATACTTAAACTATACGAAAAAATTCGAGCACCTTACTTACCTGTGGGTAGTCCCCATCTTTGGTCTGGTAGTCGAACACGTAGAAGAACGTCTTGGGTCCTGAGTCGGGGGAGCTTAGGAAGTCACCGGTTTGCACCAGGGGCGCGACGTACTGGGCGTCGGATAACGCCAATACTGCGGCGTCTCGGGTATTTATGGGATGCTGAGACGGAAATAATAATACTGTTTAAATGAAAATATGCCTCAAGTTGATTGACGGGATATCCTGTATTTTATACATTTTGACTACCATTTCACTGTCTTATTGTCGCCTGAAATCTAAATTGTACATAAGTAGGAATACTTATACCTCATGACTCAAGTACTTAAATCTTGTTACATTTCACGATATCAAACTAATAAGTTGTATAGCAGCTTAAATTGTATAGTTAATGTAAAACTAATTAATACATTAAAAATAATGTATTGTGATATCCTACTAACATTATAAACGCGGAAGTTTGTGAGTGTGGATTAATGGATGTATAGATGGATGTTTGATACTCTTTCACGTAAAAACCATTGAATGAATTTTAATGAAACTTTACAATAATATAGCTCAAGGGAGCGGAGCAGTGATCATTAATGCCAACAAATCCGGCTCGCATATACAGTCAAGTGACAGTGCAGTCATTTCGGTTGCTAAGCCACGGCGCTGTGCATCGTGCATCCAATCGCGAATTTATCAGCTATATTCTTAAAAGCACAGAGGAACAATCCATTTGAGTTATTTTCGAATTAACTAAACATAACATGTTGTATGTATCCATTAAGGTAATTTGATGTTAATTTAAATAAAGGTAATTTCAAAATCGATGGAGATGAAAGACGATTTATAGGGAAATAGAGGTTACAAGTATATACAAATAGCGCTACAATTTGTGTCAAATCATTGTAAAATTTAAGGAATACAAAAACAGTAATCAGGCTGGCACAGATTCCTGACAGCGCACAATGTAGACAATACAACTGAATATTGCAGTGTATAGTGTAGCTGTGTAGTAGGCCAACAAAGTATTATATGCGTAGTCTGAATAGTAATGAATTTTCGAATTTGACTAAATAGTTTGATGCGTTACATAGTGTAGTGGTACTACAACATAACATACTGTTGCTTAGGCGTTAAGGCATCGCATTATGCTAGATATATTTTTATTTACATCTATTAAATTAAAAGCTTTAGAAGGTTATCTGACATGTAATTATTAATAGAATGAACTGATTTAAAAATTGGATGAACAGTACCCCTAGCACGAACAACTATAGTAATCGTATGGTAACCGTAATGAGAGAATGGAGCACTGCGATTGGCCGTCTGCCTACTGTACACCTGTGTGTATGTGAAGGCGGCCAATCACAATGCTCCTTTCTCTCAAAATGTTTACGATAATTGTTCCTGCTAGGGTTACAGTGCACCTGATCGAAATATCAGATAGTCCATAATTGCATATTCAAATGGATTACTTTATTGAAATGGTTGCAAAGGTGAGAGAATGATTTTATTATGCAAAAATCTGGATTTACTACCGGAGTTGCTAACTCTGGCATATCATTGAAATAATCAGAGAGGATGTTTCTTTCAAATAAGCTTATTAAATAAAGAATACACCATCAAGTATTTGGGAAGACGAGTTGACGCAGGGTACGAATTTAGGGAACCAGTGGGTTCGTAACCGTTTATGTGACTACTAGTCAAAATATTTGTCGATGACTTCTGATGAAGAGATCAAGAGATGAAGACGCTCCATTTTCTGATACATATTAAGCTACTAAAGTCAAACATATATGACTATAGTATTTGCATTAAGAGAACTACAGAAAGTATTGTGAAGATTATTATGTTCACATCCGCTGATACAAAGTTAGTAGAACAGGAGGACAATGGAAATTTGGCACTGCTGAGAACCGAGAAGCATGTGCCAAAGTGCAGAGTGCCAAGTCGTCATTCATGTATAAATTATTACTCAGATAGGAACGTATATTTTTTTATTGGGCATTGAATGTTCATTTTTATTTAAATAATATTTTATTTGATTAATACTGAAAATTTACACCAGATATAATGGCACAGAAGTCATTACAATAAGAAGGCTACTGAATTAAACTATTTAGAATTATGTGTCGTTCCATCAAGTGGCAGTGTCACAACTAAGGGTATTTTTTATTTGGTCTGTTGGACAATGATTCACATTATTGTATACTATTTGAACCTTTTTTTAAAGGAATAAGGTTGATATTTAATAACTACTTAAAAGTGCTCAATCATTTTTTCACCTGATCTGTATTGACCCTTACACACGCTATTATTGTCTTGTTTAATTTTTGTGTAAATCTTATTTGGTACCTATTTATAACTAACGGCGATGGGCAAGAGTTGCCTTCAAAAGGTATAGAAGCTGGTGAGCATAACATAGTCTTCACTCTAGGGGTTCAATCATTAGTCTATTAAATAATAATATTTCCTTAAAATGATTATAGCATTTTTGAATGAAATTTTAAAGCATTATTATAATAATATAAGTCAGTGCCATAACAGTCAGTGCCATATGGTGCCTAAACTACTATAATGGAATCAATTGAAATACGACTTCTTGGGCTGGGCACCGACTTCTAACGGAATGGTTAATCTGTCAATTCAGTTATCTTTCTCTAAGTTATTTTTTACTTTTTTAAGTTTATTTTTTAAACGTAGTTTCATTTATTAAACAATAAATTTTGACTACTTCGCCTAAACAATTTGAATGAAATTTTAAAGCATTTTGCATGCTGTTCAGGCGGAGTAGTCAAAAATCAATGTTTTAAAATGATTGACAAGTCATTCATTAGTTCCGAGAGTTCGTGAGAATATCGGTAGACGCCTCCACTATCGCCTCGAAGACAGATAAAAAGGAGAAATTTGAGTGAGTTAGGTTAGTGGTTGGTAGCTTGGAGGTCAAAACATTGCCCGTGTAAGGCAGTAAGGCAAAAATTGGAGTTCAAACACCGCCTAGAGTGTTTCAATATTTTCTTTTTCTTCTTAAACGATTATAGCATACATTGTAAAGTGCTTAATCTATATTACCTGAACAGTTCTCTCCCAGTCGGTATACTCATTAACTATTGTGAAAAATATCTCGCTTAAATGATATGTGTACGCGTTCCGCACGTATGTCCTGCAACAAACAATGTACTTGTTATACATATATACATAATGTAAAGTTAAAAAGAGATACTAAAACAATCTTGGAAGGTAACTAGGGCCTATAATAATTGTCACACTGCAAAGCTTTTGTAATCTTTTTCTGTCTTTTTCATATGCTTTTGAATCACTTTCTGTTTGCACATGTTTGTTTACTTTCCAAATATTAAATAGGTACCTACTGCTATTTATAAAAATATTTAACTGGAAAATTTCGTTTAAAAGGAAACCCACGCTGTGTATATTTGCATCGTACAAAATAATTCGTCATGAAGCAACGCAAGATTACATCAAAGGCTTTTTCACGAAACCCCTTTTAGGCTCTCGGGGCATATAAGCCTGTAATTGGTGTCAGAAAAAACTACAAAGAGAATTCGCCTCTTTGTAGGTACAAACAGACACAATTATAAGATATAATATTACAAGTTTTCGTGCCCTAATAGTAAATAGTATTACTAAAATAATGAATTTTGTTAATATTACTTTCACGTTTTAGTAGGTACATAAACTTTATTTTATTAATCCATTATTTTCAGAACCTATTTTAGTGAATTATCAATATAGTTATTCTGATTGATCTTAACAATAAACTCAATAACAGAAATTGGAAAACTAAAAGTTTGTACAAAATTTTGTAAATTGGAAGCAATCTATTATACTAATGATACGTATATGAGTCAGAATATTAAGCTATTTAATTTATTTGATGATTCAATTACTACGATCCTGTGTATTTATATTTCTACCAACCTCGCTCTTCATTATCTAATTCGAAAAAGGAAATAAAAAACACTCTTTATCCCTTCGAAGAGTGGTAAAAATATAGTAATCAATTTCACGAAAATGTTTTCGTCACATATACGACCAATATCTCTGATTACAAGCTATTCAGGAACAGACGCCCCATGCGCCAAGTTCAAACACCAATTTGCTGAATAAACATCGACCTCACCTTATTATTCTATCCCTTCTTTCACCTTCGAAACCATTTTGTATATCTTGCGCCGAAAATTTCCACAGGGCTTCACTTGTCACAACCCCGAATAGTAGATCATACTTATTTTGCCCTCCCCTTATCCCGAATATCCTGTCTCCACTTCTTTTGTCAGTTTTTGGATTGTTTACACCAGACACACTAGAGAACCCTTGAAGATCGTTTGGTATGAAAAATGTGAGTAGTTCTTTCGCATAGTCAGTTTTAACCACAACACCATCGACTGATGGCCCAAAAGCAGTCAGATAACTTGGGGTGCTGATTTCTGCAGACATTAGTTCGTCTAAAGGAACTTCTCTCAGGCAGTCTACTATGAGCTCGTGGTCTTTTACAATGTCTTCGGGTAGTGTACAGTTGGCTTGTTTTGCTAATTGGACGGAAAAGCTGACCGGGTCTTCTACAAGAGCCCAGGAACTTAAAGCTGATCCTGATAAAAGAATTGAGCGATGGAAAAGACCTGAAACAAACTAACTGGTTAGTATACCGGCAATATTTGATAAGTACCTATATCAATTCTGAAATCAAATTTGCAATTTCTACATTTTGATTGCAATTTAGATCTTATATTGCAAATTTTTATGTTGCGATAAAACAGAAGATATAGCTTTTACAATATCCACATTTTTTTATCTTTGACATTCTTATCTTTCCACTAGATAAAAACATTTTTTTTTAATACTTAACTTCTATCGAAATCATATGATATACCTATTTGCGCTTAGTTTTAATCAATGAATTATACATATAGTAGGATTAAGTGAAAATAGCAGTGTTCTTATTAGATTACTAGTATATATAGACTAGTAACTATGTCTTAGTTTTATAATACAGCCATATAGTAGCTCTCCGTTTTACTGGACTAGAACATCACCCGCCCTTTTACTGTTTTCAGAATCATGCTAGATTTTATCAAGTTTCAGCTTACAATGCCTTTTATATGTTCACATACATTTACCCAAGTCTTCAACCCAACCCAAGCTATAATTACTTACCAGGCATTACAGTAGGTGATATCATTAGGAAATTAATGCACGCCGCTCCAGACCCTTGACCCAACATGGTGACATTCCCAGCATCGCCCCCAAACAGGGCAATGTTTTGTTGTACCCAGTGCAACGCCGCTATCTGGTCCATTAGTCCATAGTTTGCAACCCGTGCCTTCAGGTGGGGTATTGGATTTGCGTTTAGAAAACCTGTTAAAGAAAATTCTTGATATATAAGAAGACAATCAATTCGCCTTTGCAGTCCACGACATAGGCCTCTCCCAATGCTGGGAGGCTTCGGTATACTGTTTCCACGCTGGCCAGGCGGATTGGTATGGCTTTACGAGTATTTGGAGCTTCCCTTCTCTCAGAGTGCTATCAAATCCCATCAAATCATATTTATTTTTGAAGTGAAAACTTCTTTAGCGGCGTTGGATGGGTAAAAATTGGGTTTTTGTTATTTTTTTACTTTTTGTGATTATTTTTTCTTTTTGTAATTTATTACTTTTTGTGATTGTTTTTTTTTTGTAATTTATTACTTTCTGTGATTATTTTTTCTTTTTGTTATTCAATAATTTCTTATACGGCACTATATTATAGGTATGGTATGGTATGGTATGGTGTGTTCTTTTTATTTTTTCCTCTGTATATAACTAAGAAAGAAAGAAAGAAACAGTTTTTACTTCTGCCGGCACTCTCGGAGTTCAACCCGTCTTTTTTTTAAATGTGTTATAAATACAATTGCATGCAGGGTGTAAATTAGTAATTATGTCCAACATATTTAGCCGCGTGTTTGGCGGCGTACAAATATTATTAATGTTTATATCACAAAAAAAAACAATAATTCAAATAATGCATATGAGTCAAAATCAAAATGTCAAGTAAGGTAATCAATTAAAATATTTCATTGTTTTAAATGTTGCGTGTTTTGGTGTCATACCCTTCGGATGAGATGCTTGTATTATTTTTCTGTCACCATACGGTAAAGGTTCTATAACGTGTTCATATCGAGTTGAACAATTACAAAAGCTGCACTTTTATAGTTCTATATAGACCTAACTTTTTTACAACGGTGTAAAGTTCACATCATACTTTTTTTTATTCTGTGGTCTCCTTTTCGCATCCGCAGCTTTTGAACTTCGAGTCTGGGGTCTGCTTTTACCAGTGTAACTTTGGAATTGGCTGAAACTTCGATATTTTCCGTGAAGCAACTGCTATCGACTGCCATAGACATTTGTATGATAACTATGACCAACCCAATGGCTTAACGTGCTCTCCGAGGCACGACCAAACCAATGCAAATATCCATAATCATGCATACAAATATTTGCACTGAGCGGGGATCGAACCCGCTACTCCTGTGCAGTGGCCGCGTTCACTACCGCTACGCCACAAAGGCTGCAAATTTTATTATAAGGTTTTTCAACTCTTTTCAATTTAAACTTGTCTAAACAATGGATGCTCCCTAGAACGAACAGTACAAGAATATTTGCGTACCCTGGGCAGTATTACTTTCAACAGACTGTTTTGTTAGGCTACATTTATCAGGTTTTTGAATGAATTACGCCTCCAGCTAAATAATTTCTAACAACTTAGTTTTTCGGAGTACTCAATTATATTAGGTTAAAATTACCTAGGATTTACAATATAAGACTAATAGAAGTAATGAGGTAGAGCAAAATGATTAAAAGGATGGAATGATATTACTCAAGACACTTGAATACCTACCACAATACATTTCAGTATTGATCATTGTGTCATATTCAACGGGGTCACTATTATAAATGCCAACAATGATTGATGCCCCTCATGCGTAATGACCCCATCAATGACTTGATATCTAGCAGAAATCAATACCTACCTAGAAAATAAATCAAAGTAAAAGAAAAAGATCAAAGGTAATGAAGAAACTATAAAAACTTCAGTTTGTCCGCAGTCAATTTGACATTAAAATGAGTAAATCATTATTTTAAGACAATGCATTATTTAAGCTAGCAAAGCACTTGCTCTTTTATTTCTATTTCTTTTCTGATTTAATTTTATTTTTGTGACTTCTGCAATAAAGTTCATAATTCGTCGACACAATCAAAGCCGTAACTTCCCCAAGTAATGTTTAATTAGGACGAGTGGTACGTGACGCAAGCCAGAATTCGAAGCACGCCATACAATTAGATTGTGTTAAAACAAAACTACTTGGCAGATTTGAGAATATATGTTTAGTGTTTACTGAAAGACAATCGTACAATACTTTTATGGTTACTATTGCTTATGGTGTACAATTAAGAATATCTTATCTTATAATCGGCTAAATAATTTTAGGAAGTTGAAATGATTATTCAATTTTATCTAGGTAGGTCTGATTTGTTATAAAATGTACTTTTGCGATAAGATTTATCAAAATAAACTCAATGAAATTAATATTCATCAATATGTACTATTAGAATTATTGAACAAAACATTTGATTCCTCTTTAATTGGCATGGCTACCTTACTAAACACGGCGGCGGCATTCCACATACTTTCACGGACGACCATCTGCAGGTTTTCCGCACCGGTGGCTGTTACAAGAATACGGTACCTCTCCTTCCAGCGCATAAAAATAACACATCACGAAGTGTGCGTGTGTCTAAAATAAATCACTCACCTAATATTCCGAGCCTGTAGTTAATCGTGATGACAACCAAGCCCCCGTAGCTGGCAAGAATAGAACCATCGTACACGTTGCCCGAGTTCCATTCAAAGGATTCACCGTGGATGAAAATCAACACTGGATATTTTGCTTGAAGAGTTGGACCAACTGCAACAAAAGAATATTATATTCCTCACTTTCATATTACTATTTATATGTCAGACATTTTTTACTATAGGGCCATGGGCAAAATAAGAAAAACAATTTAAAAGTATTTACTGATTTTTAGTAGTCACGTAAAGACCAGTAAACTCCAAAGTTTTTTAACAATTTACATAGAACGAATGGCGGAGAGAATGTTAAAATTGTGAATTGCATATTCAAGAGAGATATTTCAGAACAGCTGTTGGTTAACGTTTTAAAATGGCTAAACTAGCCAGTTACTTACACGCCTACGTCGGTCATTTGTTCAACTTGGCATATTGAAAGTCACCACGTTGAAGATGTCTGACGATTTTTTTGATTTGAGTTGATTAACAGTAACGCTAGTTGTAGTCATCAAAATAACCCATTCCGATATATATAGATTAGGTTAGTAAATATATCTAAGTATAGATCAATTGATCCATCTTCTCTCTCACAAAGTAAACAAAATGTAGCATACAACCCTCAGTACCCGAACTAAGTGATGTGATCTACTTCCTATCGTAAAATAGCGAACAAATTCAATCACTTCGAAAATTATTTTAAATCGCTAGAAAACTCCAAATGATTCTGTAAAGGCGCGCGCTCGTTTTCCGCTACTTTTGTTTTTGTTATCAAGTTTTCGCATGACAGCCGCGTTGTGCACGCTAGATAAAGTCAGAATATTGGATATATGCCAACGGAAATGAATTATATTTTTATCATTGAATAACAATGAATACATACATATTGTTTTCCAAATAAATTGTTCAGAAATTGGGGTTTCGCGGGCTAGTGGCTTGGCTTATTCCGGTATTCGAAATAAGCACGAGATGATACTTCCTGCCATATTTTTTCAATGAACGAGAACACAGATTGCAAATTATAAAAAGTTCATAGCCAAGCCTTGGTAGTGTTATTTTACTGTGTGCAAATATTGTGCACCTAGGCTCGGTGCATTCCCCAGATTGGGAAAAATATCTAAGCAATTTTTCTACTAGCAGTTTCTAAGCAAACACACTGTGCCGAGATTACCAAAACATCAGCCAAACATTTATGCAAGTATTTTACAAACAAAAGAAGATCTTGCTATTTTGGCTCAAAAATTCTCCAAAGATAGGATAGGTAGATATATATGATAGGTCTTTCACATTTGCTCGTTCTGATAACCTGAAGATTTTGTTACTGTACGTTAACATTATAAAATACTAGTATTTTGGGTTGTTTTGATACGTCAACATAAAATATTATTCTGTTGTGTATAGCAGTACTCCAATAGTCTGTGATCTTTTCATGGCGCATTTTACCGCTGCCAGCTTTATGTTATTTCTTCTATAAATATTGCGAATGTTTGATTTAATCCAACAAGCATCTGATCCTTCGAACCAAAATAATAATAACCTTGCTTATTTTCTACGTAATATTATTTCTAAGGCGTAAGCACACTTCGTTTTGTGTTGTTTGTTATTCGCCTTATTCGACCGCATAATATGACGTTGTTCATTATTTGTATGCATAACGTATAATAATGGCTAATAGTAAAATAAATGATAAATATTTAGGCAAATACAGCCTAGTTGCATAACAAGCAACATTAGAGGTATACCCATTTATTACATTTTGAACCATTTCAACGATACAGTACTCGATACAGTAGAAATAGTTGTACAACCTTGAGTATATCATTTGTCAATACAGTCGGTAAGTTTTACGCCTAAATGATGGTGTTCAGCCAGAATAAAGAATGAGTACCTATGAATCTGGAAGTAACGGTTTCGATCATATTTCATCCGTCAGTAAATTTGAGGACGAAACTCCAGATCTATTTGAAGCTAAATCATTAAACCATGATGTATATGAATTCAGTAATATTATACGAAGGAGCGTACCTACCTATATAAATTCGGGTTTCTCTACGAAATTTCGGCATATATCAGATTCCCGTAAACTAGTATTTTCGTATCAAATTCACAAGTCATTGCTGTAATAACTTCGAAAACGCTCGTAACAATCTTGCCCCTACTACAGATTTACAGACGAGAGAATTTATTTTATAGTATTTGTATTAATATCGAGGAATGAAATGCGGTGGCCGCGTAATTGGAGGTTTGTGTGAAAAGCGAGGCGCTGGAGAGGAAAATCGGTTTGTTGGGAGACGAAATGGAAGCCTGGCGTTGAAATGAAATATTAGATTCGAATCATCGTGACGTTATTCATTATTATTATTGTTATGCAAATAAAGTAATATCTGAGATGGTGCGGCCTTATTTCAATAGATTATTATTAATTTATTTATTAACTTCAAAACATTTAAGTCTAGGTTAAAAGAAGCGGCCGTTTGTTTGTATTCATCAATAAACGTAATAACGTCTATTTACCTACTTTTTAATTGATGACAGTATAAAATCATTATCACTAATCATTAGCATCTTTGTGTTACTCCTGGTCGCATCTAGTGCGTGGCCATGCTAAAAGCGGCAGCGGGCGCGGGCGCGTTCGCGGGTAAAACGCTCGTTGCAGCCACACTGAAGTGACTTATGCGGGAGCCTAGTGCGACTGCTTTGAGCGACTTACCAAGCCCTTGCAGTGACAGTCATAATGCGTGGGCGCGCAGTGGTAATGAGCCAGTTCGGTGTGGTCGCAGTTGCCGCTCGGTGTACACTATACATATCTATATTATTAAACATACTATAATTTAATATTAAGTTTATGTTGGCGACTTGGCCGCGTGGTTCCCGGCAGAGTTGAATTTGTGCCACCCCTTTTCTTCCCATGTGGTGTCGTACAAGGCGACTAAGGGATAGGGCTGATTAACTTTAACATCAGATAGATATGTACAGCCCAGACTCAGCCTCAGATCGAGTCAATAATAGTGCCCGGAATACGGCAATATTGGTGAAATGTGGGTGGGAATTCACCTCTGCCTAACCCTCCGGGGATAAAGGCGTGATTATATGTATGTATGTATTGCTGGCGACTCTACTCGTTTGAATATCTGTTTCCACGACTTAAGGTAGCTCATTACCAGATTGTTTT
Source organism: Eilema caniola (assembly GCA_949126895.1). Classification (NCBI taxonomy): domain Eukaryota; kingdom Metazoa; phylum Arthropoda; class Insecta; order Lepidoptera; family Erebidae; genus Eilema; species Eilema caniola. Next base: position 1,552,130 of record OX421462.1, read on the forward strand.
TAAGTGCCGCTGCCGCGGTCGCGGCACCCACCGCTTTTAGTCTGGCCAAGTACAGGCTTTCACCTTGTAGTTCGAAATATAAAATACGAATGTCAAATACAATATTCCAAGGATCAAATTTAAAACATAATTTTAAGTGCATTTGAAAGCTGTACTCGTAGCTGTACTATTAAAAAAAATGACAGATTTACTGCTTGAACATTAAGAAAACTTGAAAATGTTAAAATCTACTAGCGTTGTCATTGATAGAACAATATATTTTAAAATCAAGTTAGGTAAATTATTCATTCTTTGTTCTCTTAAAAGACATGTATTTCCAATATTTCCATTATTGAAAGCTACTCAATCGTCGCACATTCAATGAAAATAATTTGCATAACACAGCACCTCAACATGTACGGAGTATTGCTTCTATGGAAACGTATTGAATAACGCTGTGGAGGTTTAACATCCTGCTAATGGATTTTCAAGCAGGCTGATATGACATATGATTTAAATGAGCTATTATATTGATTAATATCAAGTAGATAATGTACATTTAAGTGAATATGTCTATCTAAATCAAACATTGAATGAAACACTTCATCAATCAAAGACAAATCGTAAGGGCTATGTGAATGTGTAAGATGCTTGTGAGGTATTAAAAGGCAGAATGTAAAATGATGTTGTCTCTGTTTAACACGAATATTAAAATATCTATAATGAATACCAAAAAATACATATATTATGTTTTTATAAAAGTATGCTCATACTAAAACCACCGACAGAGTATAAAAGAGTTCGTTAGACTGTACTAAAGTGCTAAATCCGGGGACAAGTCAGCGACTCGGTCCCCTTCAGACCTGTTGGCCGGGGTGCGAGGGATACGTACTAGCAACCCCACCTTCGGCGTTGCACTGCGACCCACAGACGGCGTGCGTTTTAGTCGGTTCGAGTCCGACATAACCAAGCTTCCGACACCGTCGGGGGGAGGGGGGAGAGGTGTGTAAGAGTGTGGATTTCCCGCACGCTACAAAAAACTGTGCTAAAACGATTGATGTGATTTTTAACTAATAATATGATTATGACAGATTTATGTAGGTGGTTGTTGCAATGTATACAAACACGGTACTAGTTTATTGCAAAACATTGGGTTTGCTAGACTATAATTTAGAGTATATATTTCAATGAACTACTGAATTATAAAAAGTTTAAGCGCCATAAAAGATAAAACAATAAAAAAGCGAACAGCTAAAAAATCAAAAACTTCACAAAAACATGTTAGCACGAACACAGTATATGATTTTAAATATGAACATTGTATTAACGTCTCTGTTAAAATAAAATATGGACATCCACAATTGGAAGTTCTTTGACCGTACAGGCCTTTCTATAACAAAAAGGTTTGTGGTATGGAAGCCATTAGCAGCTTACCATGGTGGGATGTCAGCTTAGTAGTCTGAAAAATCGATGGTGTCCATAGATTTTCATCTCTACTTTTGACAGTTACCAAAGCACTGGTACAGAAATCATTTTTGTAGATCCAAGGAAATAGTAAGATTGCACAAACATCACGATCGAATAACTTACATTATTCACTTATTACTTTTTCGTACGTTATTCGTATTGAAAATATTATTTTTGTGATCGTGACACGCGCGGTCATCAAAAATACGTCTATATTTCGCGGTTTACCCGCACCCTTGTAGGACATTATTCATTGACACACATAAAATTCGTGACGGCCCCTTGACACCACCCAATGACACTACGGGTCAAGGGTATTATTCTACCCACGTGAAACAACAGCAGTGTCAAGAGTCTAAATGAAGTCTGCGATGACATGTATTTTATAGATACCTATATTATATTTGTCTATCTAAATAACCACTAATCCTTATGAATACTTTAATATGAATACGGGTACCCCAGGGAGGTTAGGCTAAGATGATGATGGGAGGCATTTAACCAATGGCTCTTTAGATAGTTCTTTGATATCTTTCATTCCAGGGATATTCAGCATTTTATTTATATTTCTTTTCAAGGTAACATCCGTATGGATGGAAGGGGGTATCCCTTCGGTTATCGGAGGTGGTTAATTTGGACTCGGACTGGATAATACACGTCTTCTCGGGTCTCAATTACCAAGGTGTATGATTAACTGATAAGGCTTTTCTCTCGCAGCCCTGCTAACCCTGGGTCATCTACAGTTTCAAGATGGCCCCCTCAGGTGTAGGAAGCGTGATATCTCCATCGAATCTGTTCCTATCACCTCCACACCTACGCTCCAAGGACAAGCCCGCCTTTTGCTTACTCTCTTCCGAGCAGTCTTCCATAGGTTCACTCTCGTCTCAGCCGAAATTGGCCGCAAGCTGCAGCGTCTCCCCTGCGTGTGAGCGGCGCTAACGTCTCTGTTGCCTAGGGTGCACCGAATGAAAGTACTGGATCTCGCACCGCAGTATTCTATTTACACTAACACTAATTTGGAACATTAAATGTTATTTGTCTATAGAGCACTGAGCCTTAGATTCACGAATAGTTCAAAGGGACTACAAATTATTTTCTTTAATTATAATATTGTAGCACTCTCACAAAATCACAACTTGTTTAAATATTAAGGGAAAGATTATTGAATGTGATTTGAATATTACTTGTGCCCAATCTTTGAAGCAGTCTTAAATACTGATACTTGATTAAAGGACGACGGCTATCCCCAACCTTAAAATTAAATTAATTTGTTATTCTACTAGAAAATAACAAAGTGCTCAGGATTACAATAACAAAGTGCTCAGGATTGCAATTAGTGAGTAATAATAATTTTAATAAAATATAGGCAATAATATTTTAGGAAAACTTCAGAGCCAATTTAGCTACAAGTAAAGATTTAAGTAAAGCTATTTTATTTCAAAGTAATGTTTCTAGCCAATATATAAAGCCTGTGAGGTTTATATACGTTTTGTCTTACCATATAAACTATTATGGACCTATTTATTGATCCGTGGAATAAAGACGTTCGAAGTAATCGCACTCGTGTGGTGTGTGCGGGTATATAGTCGGGTACCTAGTACACGCCAAGGAGTCGTTAACGATGTTGTTAACTGAATCGGTCACAATAGAATATACGGCCATAACAACGTAATGTTAGTCCAATTTCTAGTTGAAATGTTCTGAAACCTATTCTTGGGCGAAGGGAAGTAAAAAGTTTATGATGTTGGCAATGCAAAACTCTTACCTGGGTGAAGATTATTGATAAGCTTCAATGTATACAATGCTAAAATCATTACAATTTTGACGACATTCACTTTTTATTTTTATATTACCACATTCCTTTATTCTATCAAGTTATAAAGTTTTGAATAACAAAAGGTTTAACTAACTCGTTTATTATACATAGTATATGTGCTATGCTCACTCAAAAACAAATAAAAAACATCTGTCTTTAACCCAACTGAAGATATTTCTATAATATAGAAGAACATTTTAAAACTTCATATTCTTGCTGACTATGAAGAGAGAAGTTCTCTAGTCTAACGGCCACAGATAGTCGAGGCAGCAACATCTCGTCAGCACTTCGCACCGGCACGCGGTGTATTATTATACTCATTTTATGAAAACTGAAACTTCAAAGCTGTTGTAGATGCAACTTTTTAACTTTAGTTTCCATCCTTTTTGTATAAATTTACTGAAAATGATGTTCTTCTTTGTCTAACACTTTCCAGAGTTTGCATTACTTTGTTGAGATTGTTTTTCTAGTTATATCAAAGGCGTTTAAGGAATTACGATGTAGATGTAGCAAAAAAGAATATTAATACTCATATTTACCTTTAGTTCGGACTATAATTTCAATTAATAAACAGCTTGGTTTGCTCCTAATGTTCAAATTCAAATCATTTATTGCTTACTGAGTGTGAAATATAATTCAGTACTTAGGACTTAGAGCCTTTTCCAGACATTGCGATATTGAGGTCGCATATTTCAGTAGGTATATTAATGTCTTCTACAATAAGTATTATACACTCAAAAGAAATTTAACGGAATACATGTCATGTACTTAAAGGTTTAAATCAACTAAAACATCATATCAACTAAATTAAAAATACAAAAATACAAACATTAATACACAACAATTCAAGCAAAATCAATGATTAAATACGGAGTTAAATTAATAGTGACGTTCAAACAAAATATATTATTAAACCAAACAAAACAAAACAAAATTAAAAAAATTAAAAGCTAAAAAATACTAAAACAAATATGGTTAAGTTCAAGTTTGTTCAGGAATAATATTTTGACTAATGCGTACATAGTTCATTGTTTAGGTCGGCAGTCTGTGAGTAATTGATACATTTGATGAATGTATATCGCTGGAGGCTGCTGGGCATTCCGCTTTGCTGCATCATTTTCAAAGTGACTTCCTGGTTGCGTCCAAATTTAGCGATGTGAAGCAGTGGAATGGTGCAGTCGACAAAGGAGATAATATACTCGCAGTTTACATACAACATTATTTGAAGAAATGAAACCGTATCTCCTTTGATCTGTACCAGATCCCTTAGTCGCCTTGTGACTGAATGATAGTCTCCACTGACCGTACTGAACCATTTACTATTAATTTGTCATAGTGTTTATGTATTTTTCGTACTCATGGCAAGGAAAGGTGTTACTGAGAAAATAACTTCTGATGATGTTACTGAAACCAAATAATTGAGACATTTCAATTCAGATGACGATGTTTTATGTATTTGTTTTTATCTATTTCAGAGTGTTCTATTCTAAAAACATCACAATAATAGCTTACTTGTGTAGTAAACTTGGTACATACACAGTTAATCCAATATTTTATTTATATTTTATTAAAAAGCTAATGTATACAAGCTTGCCGATCTAAATATGCCAGTTGCAAACAATTCATTGCATACATAAGGAAACCACGCTTAACGTAATTGTACCGTTTAAACACAGCCGCGATTAATCTTAATTATCTTGACAGCATGATGTTTGTACTCTACTGAGGAAATTGTGGTTTGTATGTGCTTTTACTCTATATATATAATTGTTAAATCTATAGATTTATTTGCCGATAGATAATAATAAGGAAGTAGGAGTGCAAACCAGATTTCTCGAAATATTGTGATTAGTAAAAAAAGAACATTTTTCTATTCTTTCAGGGTCACCATGAGAGGCTTAGTTAATATAACATAGGACTATATACTAGACTTATAAAAGAGAAATAATTCCACCATTTTTGTTTAAGTATCACGCAGCATAATCTATGCGTTAGAAAAATGTAAACAATTTGTTTGTACTACAAATTGTTTACTCATAAAGTGGCTGTAATTTCACCTCAATTAGCCACATAATAACAGTTGTAATCAAATTGTGACTTTTTCATTACAATAATTCACAATTTGGTATATAGTTTATTGAAATTTTATTTTTTGAGTTACTTTTTTTCTGAAAAAAGTTTAGAAACAAAAAAGGTCGTATTCAATGCTACAAAAAATTTATGTACCTACCTATTACTTACTCGTTCCATACAACTTCGTATTTAAATAAATAAGTTCAACGTGTACGTGTTTCATTAAAAAAACTTTCAGTCACTTAACTAATAACTATTGTTAACTCTGTAAAATTTTTAAATTACCCATTTAGTAAGCAAAATATAAAAAAGTAACCTCTTTTAGTCTATGACAGATCGAGATACGCGCGCATAGGAAAACACCGTAATATTTCCCACCATTGCCAAAAAAAACCACAATTAATTTTCACATTAGAAATTATAGTTATTTATTAATTAAAATTTGTACAAGTATTAGTTATGAAGAAAATGATTTATACTGTACCACGTTCGATATATGATGTCGTTGATGTGAAGTGTTATGGAAAGTTTACTACCTGAAAAGTGCAAGGGTAAATATCTATTTTAGTCTATGATTTTAGTATTATTTTATTCAAAAAAGTATTAAAAATCATCGTATGATAACCGTGTGTATATGTGATTCCCTCACTAACTTCACACACTTCTACCATAATGAACTGTAATATATGTTTTTCGTGACCGGGCTGCGTAATTTGTTATAGTATAATAGTGATAGCTGCAAATATTAAATATTTTTATGTTAATATAAAAAGCCGTTTACTAGCTGTTTATCATATCGTGCAAGTTGTAAATAGTGATGACGGAAAGCAGCCCACTAAGGACGTCGTAAACAGCGGCTTACCGCCCGCGGCCTATTCCTATAAACACCATGCTATAAAATATCGCGTGAAATATAGTAGTTTTCTGGAATATGATACTTTATTATGTGTGAACTCTGATAAGGAAATAATCGAAATGGACTTTCATAATAATATTATTCAAAGTTTACATGAGCTATTAATAGATTTTTGTAATATATCCAAATGGATTCAATTAGATAAGATAAGATGAGATAAATCTTTATTGTATGCCAAAATAATACAGTACATGTACGGACAACATATGAAAAATATACAAATGGCGGCCTAATCGCTACAAGCAATCTCTTTCAGGCAACCTATTAATATAATAACTTGTGTGGCACAAACGATTTTGTATCCCTAAATGTTAGTGTTGAATAACCGACGAAAAAAAAAACAAGGAGGTGGTTCGCAAGTCGACGCATATATTTTTTATGTATGACCACGCATAACTTTTTACTGAGTAGTCTGATTTTCATAATTCTATTTTTATAGGAAAGAGTATACCCGAAGGTTAGCCCCATATTTCGGCGGTTTATTCTTTGGTAAAAAAGTTTAATAGTGTTAAATCTCTGCAATAAGACAACATAACACATAACATAAACTCACGGCTATATCCCCGAAGGGGTAGGCAGAGGTGCTATCACCCACATTTCGCCAGTTTATGTTTTAGGTCCCAATGTAATAGGTGGCGAGCCTATTGCCATTAAGCGGGCACATAAAAACCTGCGATAAATACACACATAACTTCAGTCATTGGTGTGTGCCATGTTAAAACCTGGGATCGAACCCGAGACCTCTTCTCAGCAGTCCATTACCCATACCACTAGGCTACCGCGGTTTTTTTCTCTCTGCAATAAGTTATCTAAAAATACTAGGATTACCCCGTCCCTTATGGTGGGTGTAGATAGAAGTGCTCATTTAGTGCCCATATTTAGGTGGCAGACAAGCACACGACCCTCCTGATGGAAAGCGGTTACCCTGGCTTATGGGCGTGTGCAACACCAGTAGTGTCAAACTCGTGCTGCACTCAATGCCTTCCTTAGGATAATACTTCCGTCCCTGAACATCACAATATCCGTACTAAGACTACTAAGACAATCAGGAAAATAAACGAGATGGGTTACTTTAAAGAAAATTTTATTGAGATGATATTTTCTAAAGTTTACGCGAATATCACATTAAAATAAAAACACCGTGTCACAGATCCCGAGATCCAGCCACGGTCGAACGCCAGCCTGCTGTACTATCATACGTACGAAGGGTCACTGACAAGATTGGCTACATCTTGAAGCGGGCTTCAATCAACACATACTACAAGCTGCCAACGAAGATAAGTCAGTTCTTACCATCTGTCAAGTGGCAACTACCTCTATAAGATGCAGGAGTATATAAAATAGACTGTTACTGTGGGCTCTCATATATTGGTCAAACCAAGCGAAGCATTGGCAATCGCGTCAAAGAACACATAGCTGACATAAAACACCAACGCTCAACAAAGTCAGCTGTATATGAACACGCGCTAAAGGGTACCAACCATTATTTAAGGTTTGATAAACCACAGATACTCGCCAAAGAGCATAGATATATGCCAAGAAAGACCCGCGAGGCTATTGAAATAAAAGAAACACCGAAGTTTTGATAGAGAAGATGGTTGGAGTGTAGTAGCAGCCTGGGACCCAGTCATCCACTTAATCAAACCTAGTAAACAGCAAAATACAGCTAGACTTAACGACACTGTTCATGATGATTTGGATACTTCGAGGTAATTTGCACTTCAAATTATTGTGACAACTGCCACCTTAAGCTAAACCGCGAGTGGGCGCTGAAAAGTAAATAATAACAAATAAATCGCAAAAGAATCCCTTAAAAAGTGGTTTTATTTTATCAAGATGCCTAAAATGCCTTTTGTATATTAGAAATTCGAATAATAAATGAGTAATGTTATGATAAATTGCGTATCATTATTTCCAACAGAGCCACCGATGGGAAATTATCCACCTGCGTTATCCACGGGGTACTTCATCCCAAATTTTATATATATAACTTTTTACAAATTATGTGTGTATTTGGACAGGTGTAAAGGATAAGTGGCTCCCGGGGGAACTTGCAAGTATAACCGCTCGATCACCGCAGGTCGATGCGACCGAAGTATTAGTTTCCCAATAATTTAATATTAACAGTTAAGTGGATGTAAGTCGCAGTCGGTTCACTGAGGTGAACACCGTAATATATGAGACCAAGCAACTTCTAACAGGATTATATTGGTTGACTATATTATATATAAATAAGACCAATGCGGTGATTCATTTGATATATTTTTTATACAACTCAGGTGGCAGACAAGTACACGGCCCGCTTGATGGAAAGTGATTACCTATGGACGTGTGCAACACCAGAGGAGTCATACTTGTGCTACCGACCCTCTAAACGCAGAGACTTTCTGTGCCGTCAGTGTAGAAGACAAAGAAGGAACAGCCTTTGGCCTTCACACTGACAGCTCAAAAAATTTCCCGTGAGCTCTGGCTACCCTACTCACCGCCGGGAACACAACACGAGGTTATTATGGCCGCGGTATTCTGTAGGGCGGAGGTACTCTCCCAGTCAGACAGCTTAATTGGACGGGAATACCGTCGTGTCCTACCTCCTACAAAATGAATGTTCTCAGCTACCTACATTATGAAAACTTTGATATCTTCTATTCTTATCGGTATTACAGTTTCGTTCCAAGGTGTGAGTCCATAATTGTCAGGATAAGATTTATTTGAAGAAATAAAACGAAAGATACGGGAGGAGTCATGTGCAGCAGCTAGCATCGTAATATATGAATGTAAAAAGCCCATTAGGCTCACAAAAATGTAGATAAGTAATCTAAAACTGACTCTTTCTTTCATATGGAGAGAAAAAGCCTGTGGAGTGACGGTCAAGCAGCAATCGATCTAGCCCTCTTGAGTGTATTGAAAATAAGAGCTTCTTATGCCTCTGTTCGTTCGTACCCTCTATTTACAATAAGATTTTCCTGTTCTCGGTCAACTATTATATATTTCTTTCCCAGAAACCTTTATTACACTATCAATGTTACCTTGCGTTTGTCCCGAGGCTTTTATCATGGACCACAATAGTAGTATTCGGTTGGACGCCAGTAATTTCTTCCAAAAATACTTCCTTTGCAATCTTACATTTTGTAACCATTTTGCCATTTTTTTTTGGGTTATAGGTACTTCTACTAGTATAGGTGATTCGTTTCTTTCTATTCTAGCAGTTTTACATTCATCTGGAGAAGTTAGTAAATGCTTGTGATACAGTTTTCATCAATGTTAAATATTTTATCTACTCTGATACTATAATACAAAGATTATAAAATTGAAATCAAAACTCTTATGACAAACATTACGCACAGGCCAAAAAAAAGTTATATTACGATACAGGTCTTGTATGGACACCTATATCATTAAATAACTTTTTAATCATAACGATACACCTATACAACCTCCATCTGGACTGAACCTCTACTTTAAAAAAAGAATGCGCCGATTCGGAAAAAAAACGAAACACGCATGCGCAATCGATGTTTGCGCCTTGGCGCCAACATTTGACATTTAAATTAAACACAGTTAGGTTTTGTTTGTAAAATAAATTAGTTTATGTATTATAGTATGAGAGTAGATAAAGTAGTGTATGACACTGTGCATAACTTGGTCTTATAACACTCGTGTGATAATATAAAAAAACTCGTCTACGGCTCGTTTTTTTAAAACACACTCGTGTTATAAGAACCCTTATTATGCAACAGTATCATAAACTACTATATCTCTATGACGCAATAATAATTCTTTGATAATAATTTTTACTTTATTTTGTTGAGGCTTTTCATAACAAAATTGTATTTGGCATTCAGCCATCCAAAACCATATAATGAGGTTGCAGTCATCAATTGAACGCTTTTTAACACACGTAATTTATTGCGAAACTTTCTATAGTTGTAACCATGTATAACAGATACCTGTAAAGCAATTGTTGCAAGACATATTCAATACTTGAATGAATCAAACACAATAGACTTATATTATCTCAACCGATATGAAAAGGCTACTGACGACAAGGAAACATTAGCAATAAAGGGGAAATTGGGTCGAAACCAGGACATACGTGCTTAGAGTACTAAATGAACTGTTTTGGTCACATCACATCTCACATAACGATGACAAGGCCTTTGAACGAATGCAGTCGGAATCCGAAATGAAAAAAGGGTAGTAAATACACGAAGATCTTTGAAGGATGAAAAACACCATAGCGATGAAGTTTTTACCTATGTTATAGTTTTATCTGATTTCTAGAAGCTATTGAATTGCTTTTATGGTTAGTTACAATAGATTTTACTTTCTGGTAGTACTTAATGTGGTTGAATTTTATTTTTAAACTGAAAATTTCTTTAGACACGTCTAGTACTTTTTGTGTGAGCAAAAATTATGGAACTCACGTCACCGTCACCTAACGCTTGAGCCCTCATCTAACGTTTGGATCGTCACCGAACTCATCACGTCACGTCGTTGAAATTCTCAAGTTACTTAGTTACTCTATCTCTACTACACTCTATCGATCGACACCACACACGTATTTTGGCAGACTCTGTATAAAACTGTAGTAACATAACGAATAATAGTACTGACGGTACAGTGTTTGGGAAAAATCTAAATCACAGTATGGAATAGAGGTAAAACAGAACATGTTGGTTCAAAAATGTTTCGCTAAAAGATGAATTTGTTGTTGTTTTCTTAAAACTAAACTAAGCAAGTTCTAAATCATTCATCCAACCGCTTTGGTTATGGTAAAATTATTCATAATGAGACAGTTTACTTACCCGAAACAATAAAACATCTCACTAACCATAGGCATAATATTTCCTTAATTTATGAAAAAATAAATAAAAATTGCTCTAACGTTATTACGCCAGAGAAGGTATTTCTCTTCAATATCTGAGCGTTTTGTTGTAAATGAAGCAGAGGTACAAAAACGTAAGTATACCTAATAAGATGTTAGTGAACCCCATAAAGATCGCTAGGAGCGAAGCCAATTTCATTTGCTAGCCGATACATAACTGCAGGGATAAACCAAATTGATAGTAGGAGAGTAGGTGGAGCCCAGTCTTCGACCGAAGCTCAGTTAAGGTGATGATGATGATATTGATATTTTACAGTTTCAAATATAATAAAACAGAATTTTAAAGGTCGAGAAAGCAACAATAACTCTAGTAGGTACTCCAATTAATATTCATTTGAGAAAGTTTGCACAAACTTCTTGAACAAGACATTTTCTTCTCGACTTCCACATTTGGAATCCAATACTTTCATCTTTCATCTTGTATCTACTTATAGGTATAAGCCAACTTCAAACGTTTTACTTTAAGCAATCTTGTTTGAACTGGATAGAACTAGAATGCCGCAGCTAGAGAAAATATTACATTTTCCCTTACAGGAAATTTCTTTTCGATGTTACTTTTATACGAACCTACCTACAGCGATTGACGACAAATACGTCAGAGTATCATCGGAAAATGTTTCCTATGATTCTCATCTAAAAGTATTTCCGTATTTTAGGATACTCGAGCTCCGATATTGTAATGCTTGGTAGTAAAACTGGATGAAGTTGGGAAAATAAGCAAAATGAATAAGTTCGTTCTGATAATATTATAAGTAACGTTTCCGTTTTTGCTTTCTTTACAAACATAGATCCTGTTTCGAATCTTAGAGAAATATTAATGTACAGCTCGAAGGTAAGCTTTGATGTTAACTGTGCAGAAGGGTTACAATACAAATTTGAGATAAGGTACAAAGGAGTTTAAAGCAATTAAAATTAGAAATGTATATTTGTATTCGTGAAACATTTTCAATTTCGCGTAAAGGATGCCTACCGGTAGTTTGTGAGTTAACGATGACCTTTCTGGGCTCCCGGGTACTACCTACCGGGTACCTTTATAAATGATTGATCTAGTATAACTAATATCATGGAGTACCGATACTAAGAAATTCAAAAATAAATAGATGGCTCTAGTAGACTCATTTTAAGAAATAAAAAAGTTATAACCATGTTAAAACGCTTATTAGTTTACTGACTTAGAATCACGTGAATTATTTCAGAACTTAAACACATGATAAAGTAAGCATATAATAGTGAGTATATAAAACTTGGTAATGTAATAAGAGTAAATAAAGACTTTGTGACAATCGTGCTATTTATTTATTTATTTTTGTGCCATCTAGCGGTATAAGGCATTATGTCTGTAACTTTAACAATTACTGCAGAATTTGACAGAATCAATATAGATTAGAATATTTAAAGTTTTATTCAGGCATGCTCAATAATGTGTTGAGTGTAACAATTTTCTGTTCCTGACTGTGAATTAAATAATTAGAAGAATTATATTATATTATCTGTGCTAATATTAATTAAATTCTGTTCTATCATAATTCTAAGTATGTTTGTCCGTATTCTATAATTATTATCGAAAGCAATCCCCAGGTTTGGGTCTAATAAGCTAAAATAGGTGTAGCTAAAATAGGTAGGTCATGTGGTTGCGGAAACAAAATCAAACCTCCACGCAAGTAACAAGTACTTTCTCGTAAAATTTAGATATCGATAACAAGGTTTGAATTGTAACAGCAATAAAAGTCTTTACTTGCGTTCACGTGTTATACAGATGTTAAAGAATTTTTAGTTTAAAAGAAGTTTTAGTTTAGGTCGGTATTGAATGGAATAATATATTAAAAATTAACAATTAAAACTCACCTTGCACAGGTGTGTAGATGTTCATATAAAGACAATCTTCGCTCTGGTTCTTGAGCCGCGGCAACAGTCTTCGCAAGTACTCTAGCCTTCCTTTCGGCATCCTCTCCAACACCAGAGTCTCGTTCGAGATGTCTGGTAGTCTTTGAGGACAGACTGGTCCCATTGTATCGACTGTCTTTACGTCGTCCCATGGTGCTGGCGCTCGGGTCGGTGCAAACCTTTGAAGAAATATGGATGTTAGTGTAGTATGAAACACGTTTAATTTTTGACGTTGATAAGATGATGATGATGATGAATATCGAAGTTCACCCAAACCCGCAGTTAAACTGGAAAAGCGGACCCTGGATTCCGAAGTGAGGGCTTCGGATGCAACCGAAATTGACGCTAGGATGAGGAAGTTGATAAGTATCCACCATGTTAAATACACTGCATTACAAGATTTATCATATAGTGGCGTTCTTGTACCATAAAACTTAGGCTAGCCGCCAGTTCATTGTGCACAAACTGTTTCATAAATGACAGGATAGAAGAGTTTGCGTGTCAATTTTATACTCATAAAAATTTACGTCATCCGCATACAAACGTAATAGATGGAGCCGCAAAGGCTTAGCGGGTTACTCATTACATTAAAAGCACTAAGTCACAGCTATGATATTTGTACTCACAGCCCAATGTTGGGAGCTTGATGGAGGTTATCTATGAAGTGGCCTGCATCAGTCTTGGTTAGCAACAATAAAGAGCGTAACGTGGATATGTTCTGAATACTTGCACTTCACAATATATTTGTAAAGGTCTGAGAATTTATAACAAACTTTTGGTGCAACGTACCGCAAACTTTTCCTCATCAGGTTGTATGTAGGTACATAATGTGAACACATTTGTTGCTATTATTGCGTTTGTTTCATATAATAATGTCAGAGATACGCCGGCACAGGTGAGAATTACTGTGAATAAACACGCTACCATGATACCCGAGATACTCATGTTGTAAAGAGATAGAATGAGAGGATTACTATAAGGAACGTCGGATATAAACTCAAGGTTTTGTGGTGGAGTTTTTGCAAAATGTGATTCTATTATGAAGTACCAAAGTCATACACACTCAACTTGACGGACTCATCAGATGTTTTAACACGCCCCTTGAATGTAGAAAGAAAGATTGTTAATAAATAAGTTAATAATGAACTGTTGACATTGATTGACTTCCTAAAATTGTTTGTCAGCTCAGAGCTCCTAATATTATATAGCACTAAAAGTTTACACACACAAGGGTAGGGAGGGGCGGCACAAAAAGTTTAAAAACCGTGTCTATGTTGTTTGTTGTTGATGAGTTGAATTTTACCATCAAGACTCATTTAGAAACTAGGTCAACTTTCGAATATCTAGGCTCCAGATGTTCAACTTAAAAAAGGTTGTAGATAAAAAAAAAATAAAAAAAATGTCCGTTTCGCGTATTTTTTTAATCGAATTTATCCTTTTTAAACTTAATTGTTAAGCATTTTTCATGCTAAATATTCAAATCGATTTAAATATAAAAAATTGAATCGGTCTAGGCGGGATTTGAACCCGCGATCTTTGCCTTTTAGGGGGAATGCTTTAACCATTAAGCTACCAGACCTCGCCCTAACCAATCCAAATTTCTCCAATTATATCTGTCTTTGAGGCGACGGTGGAGCATCTACTGACATTTTTACGAACTATCGGAACCAATGAACGATTTTTCAATCACTTTTATACATTTAGTCGGTTATAAAAATACAATGTTTGTATATACGGTTTATTTTAGAGAAACAAACACACTATCAAAATCATCTAGATACCTCACGCACCCAGCATCGGATCACAGACATAGCTCAGCTTATCAGCCTGAAGCCTCAGCTAGTGTAACTGATTGAAAAGACAGGCTACACATTGAACATGACCGCGTTAATTAAATCTGATGCCGCAGGCACCTCGTAGTTTAGTTTGTTCCACTCTGACATTTATTCACTTTCAACTTTTCCTCGGCGTTTTAGTCGGGAGGATCACAAAAATTAATGTCTGACCATAAAATAAAGGACTTACCTGTTTGAGCCCGTCGGTGGTGTAGCATACGGCACTCCAAGATACGCCTCGACAGGTTTCAAGTACTTATGCTGATCCATTGGCAGTATCACACCTTGGAGCTTCCCGTATCGTGTCCCAATTACTCTTGTCCGCAACATGGAATTTCTCCCGCCAAATCCGTTGCAATCCGAATTTTGGCACATTAGTAATACAAGCAGTAGCACAATTTTCAATTTCGCCTGCAATCCTAACTTTAGAGCTAACTTCGTTTTGAGCTCGTTAATCTTTTGGTAGCGTATCCTTACTATCTGTGAAACTATCTCTAACTGTATTACGTACTGTTTTATTGAATTGCAGATTTGTAATGGTAGTTTTTGGGTGTCCATTTTCTGTGAATATCACCTGTGTATACCCATCTCTTTATTATGGTGCTATTGTATCTTCTTTTGATTTCATTGGCTTGATGAATGTGACATCTTCGGTCAGACTCTACTTCGTTGGCACAAGATCACAGTCATTTTGGGTTTCTGAAACAATAGATTTAGTGGTTGAGAAATTGATTTATAATATTCAAATAGAGGGTGGTTTTGTTACAAGTTTGAAATTACGCAAAAAACATTTTTCTTCGCTAAAATAAATCTTTGTCCATTGGTGAAATGAAATCAAATTATGGTTTAATCATAAATTCAATTCACAATTCAAAATACAATTATACAATAATAATGTGACGAAAAATTTTGAACATTCCTTGAAATGACGCTGGATTTTGTACAAATGACTAGATTCGTGATGCAATTAATTAAAAAATAGTAACCATTTACAATAAAATATGTGACATGAACATTACAAATAAATTGAAAATATTTCAAACACTGCTTTACGAGCGAATTTGAAATGTTTATATAATTTCATATTTCAGTCCTCATCCGTCAGATTTTCAGACTGATCAATTAATGTACATTGGGCAACCAAACTTAAATCATTTCACTCTATAGGCAAAATGCCAGAGAGCAACTGAAAACTGGTATAAAACAAAATATAAATTTGTAATTTATTCACCACACATCATAATATTAAGATACCTCATTGTGGAACATAAAAATTAATACAAAAGAGGCTGATTAAATTCCCCAGCACGGCGTTGTTACGCAAAAACATTACAAATATGTGTTTGTCGTTACAGGGCAATATTATATTTGACCGTTTTATGTGTACATAACCGGATAACGCTTGCCCCTATGCCCGTTAACATGAATTAATAATACAGTGCGGACAAAAAATACCCTTTTTGCATTTGGATATTGAATACGTAATACAAAGCTTGTGTTTTTAGGTTAACAAGTCTTGTATGGATAAAATAATGATTCATTAACCATAAATTGTTTTGCGGTTTTGTTGTGCAAATTCATTTCTATTAGGTACTGTGAAATATATGGTACGGATTTTTATTTGCAAATGAGTATACAAATTTGTTTGTATTGGCTTTGCTTGGTTAGCTGTTTCTACTTATCCTGAATCATATTATAAAAAGTGATCAGGTATCATTATATAATATCTATGTATACAGAGGAAATTAATTTCCAAAAAACGCTTGTATCACTTGTAAGTGGTTGCACCGATGGTCTTCTTCACTTATTCTATTTCTTGTTATAATTTTAGCTATCAGAACATGGTTTGTTTGAAAAAAAACAAAACAGATGAAATCCAGGTGATGCCGACACTAATAAATCAGAGACAAACCACTGTATATAAACCCTACCACAAAATGTCAGTGTAAGTAATTTCCATATCGAGACTAAAATAATGATCAAATGAACTTTCAATCTAATACAATCTTACATTTTATTACTTCTAATAGTAAATAACAATGGAATAAGTAAGTAAGACGTTTTCCTGTTCCGTGCGCCGGGCCATAGAGGACAGGGATGTCTAATACATAAAGGCGACTGGCGGCAGTCTCCACACTCGTCAACGACTGTAGCACCGGATATGAAGCGAATATTGATCTGACCACAACATCGTTATTCTATTATATTGAATGTTACAGTTATTGCTACACAACGTAATATCAATCTCAATTCAATAGCAAATGACTATAACCACTATTACTAAATATTATTTAAATGTTTAGATAAATTATTATTTGAAGGGCTCCAACGAGGACTTCGTTACGAGATACGGACTGAATTTCGACAGTACAATACTTCGACATGTAGCGAACTTCGAAAACACATAAATCGACAAGTAATTGCTTCGACAGACAATTATTAGACAACACACACCTTCGAATTACCACTACTTTGACAGACGATAATTCGACAGACAATACCTTTTTTTTCTTTGGTTTTTATACCTCAAATTACTTCATTATGGTTAACACCCCGGACCCCACTCGGATAGGTTAGGTTAGAAGGCTAAGGCGGGAGCGAAGCGGAGCGGAGCTCCCGCTTAGGTAGGTTGCAGGCGGTAGTCTCTCCCGTAAAAATTGGGAAACACAAACTCAGACAGAAACAGACAGAATAAAAAAGATGCTTCTTTGGGTGGGCACCACCCAAAGAAGCATCAAGACCCGCCTGTCGGAACATGAACGGAATTGCCGCCTCTGCCACTTCGACAAGTCAGCGGTTGCAGAACACACCCAAGAGGATGGGAATCATACCATCGAATTTCAGAACACGAAAGTTCTAGCTACCACAACACATTTTTTCCCACGTATACTTCGAGAAGCCATCGAAATATTCAAGCATCCCAACAACTTCAACCGAAAAAACGAGGGATTTCAGCTCCAAAAAGATTGGTACCCAGCACTGAGAGCCACTCGGTATCACAGTGCAAACAACCAATCAGGATCGCGTACGTCCGCGCCACAGCGCTCGACCAATCAGAATCGAATGAGTCGATTCCCCGCTCCGACCGTGCCTATAAATACAGCCGTGATTCAAGGTTCGGCATTAGTCGCAAGTCAGCCGCCGGCGAGGCAAGGTCTCCGAAGTTGTCGTCGCCCGGCCCTGCGCCACTGAAGATGTCGACCGCAGTGATCGACGAAACGTCTGGAACGCAAGTTTCACATCGACCACGGCCAAACAGCCCGGAAGCAGTATATTCTACATGCAACGCCGGCCGTGAAAGCCTGAAGACTTATATAGAATAAAAAAAATACAAATGATAAGATTTGGTCAATGTAAAAAATCATTAAGTACCTCTGATATTTAGGTTACTTTAGGAATAGTTAACTATTCATTGTAATTATAAAATAGTTAACCATTATTAATGTAACCGCAAAGCATTGAAATATGAATAAAACAGTTGAACAAAGTAGTGGTGACAAGAGTCGATTATGGTATTTTGAAATGGTTTAATAACGAATGACAACTCAAATATATCAGGCAAGGGAACGTGTACTCAACATAACGTAGCATGACAAATGTAAGATATTACGTGAAAGTTAGACGTAACAATTTCAAAGTGAAACCTAATATTATTCTAACATCAGAAATTTACTCGAGACATCAATCAACAAAATCATGTATTATTTATTCAAACAATATTGGCATTTGAAAAATGAAGTCTTCAATGATCCGTGACGTCATTGAGCTCATAAAATATGTACTCTAAGGGTATGAGCACGATGAAAAGTAGCGTGATCCATCAAATTAATATTTTAGTTGTTTCCAAATTATAGCACGTTACAATTCCGTGTATTATTTAGGAGAACCTTCAACATGCAATCTTCTATTTCTTAACCGGTTTTAAATTTTGTTCATGGGTTTTTTATGTTTTAGATGTAGGACAAGTATAATATTGAGGACCTGCGAGTCTGACAGCACATACTAATTTAACAAGTAAAGGAATCATATCAGGGTATTATGGCAAAGTTAAAGGAAGCCAGAAGCCTGTCAAACGAATAGAGATTATGTGTTGTCTAAATTACATGCTATGTACGAAAACTGTAACTTTATCCTCCGAGAAATGAAAGGTATACCAATTTTGTAAATCCAAAAATAACTCTCATCCAGTATTGTTATAATGGCATATATATTGAATGAGAATTGGAAAAATGTATAACAGCACTTGCTACCCACACAGTAAATAACATACGCCCTGTGATTAAAAAAACGGTTTCCAAGCCAATAAATGTATTTTTATTCCAACCAACAAATAGATATTCATAAAATCATCAAAAGAGCCATTTACGTATATATCAATTGGGCGAACGAATTTATACTCCGAAGCGAATATATAAATACATCACGTACTGATCGTACATTTGTAAAGCTGATGTAACTATTGAATGGTTTGTGGGGATAATGGGAATAAACTGAAAAACAGTCCAATATTCAATTTTTTTCTAGGACACCGCCCCTGATAAGCCACTGGTAAGCTGAAGGCAGTCTCAGGAAAGAGGGTCAATATTATAGACAAGTAACATCTTACGATGGTGACACCCGGCTTGACGGCCTCATCAGATGTTTTTTCACGCCCCGTTTAAAGGACCCGGGACTGTAGGAAAAAGGAAACACGTGCGGCAAAGGAAAGAGTCACCGAACCGCTTGGCTCTTGATATAATATTTTGCACTACATGCGGGTGACATCAATCTTTTCCTGTGTAGTAAAGGAGAGGTTCGAACTAATTAGAAGAGCTCATCAGAACATTCATCATGGTAGAGACGGTAAAATACTGCCAAGAACCCAATGTCTCTAATCGAGGATGTTCATGACCTCAGGATTCCCAATAATGTACATTGCATGCATTTAATGAGCATTATATAGGTGGCAAACTGGTGGCTATCTGTGTCAGGTGGTCGAATAACCGAGTGGTTCCTACCCAAGCTATAACTATTATTTTACAGCAATGTAAGTCTGAATTATTTTGTGATGGTATCGCGCGAAGATACTGGTGCTTAATAGACTTAAATAAAAACAATGGCGGATAGTAAAATTGTATACTTTATAATATGCATTATAACTTATAGACAATGTGATACTGTAGCTGCAGGTAACATATTTTTTTAAGCAGAGATATTTGAATAACCGCGGTGAGATTTAAAAACGAACAGTTTCACCTTAAAACGTTCTTGTAAAATTATTATTGCCTAAAAATAGTGCAGTTAGTGCCTGCTTGTAGGAATTGATTTACAGGATAACATGGCTCTGGGTAGTATTTCAATAAATATGTTTTCGTTTGTTTCAATTCCAATCGCAGCATACGAGCTAGCTTTAGCATGTTTCAAAATATTCTTCGAAAGTTTAACGCTTTTTAAATAAAACCTGAACAACACAGTATTCTGAATTTTATTGCAAACAATTTTACTGTTAGGAACTGTAGCCAATATAAAATACCTCTGCGCATTTATATCTTTTTATTGTTTATACTAGTAATATTTGTTTTTTACCTATTTATATTGCTTTTGTACTAACAACATTGGGAAAATTTATTGTTTTATTTATTCAATTTTGCTATTTTGGTCGTCATGAATCTTGTGTAAACAAGATAAATAGAAATACAGAAATATGGATTATATAATGATTGTCCGAATTATTCTCGTTTCCTGTTTTATTACTTATTTAGTCAGTTTATTTTAAGTGCGTTGGCTCCTTCAATGCTTTGGGTGGAAGATATTTATTTTATGTCAATGACTTACACTGATCTTACTCCGACACTTGTGACTGGTGACCGTGACTGAAAGCAACCATAACAATTCACAAGCAACACGGCGATATCCACCTTATGTAATGCATTGGTGAGAAGCCAACTAGAAAGTAATGCAATTATCTGGGCTCCATATGAAGCTAAATATAGCCTCATGTTGGAGCGTATTCAAAATAAATTTACTAGGTTCTTGTACCTTAGGCTGTATGGGGTATACCCATTTTATCCACTGATGTATCCAACCTTGTTTGTTTTAGGCATGGTTGGATACAACAAATTGGAGACAAGGAGGGACATGGCTCTTACCACGTATATATTTAAATTATTGCGTGGTAAGACGTCGAATCCAGGTGTATTACAGGAGATCAATCTATGTGTGCCGAACAATTACGTATGGCGCAGGCGGCAGCCACGTCTACTAGCAGTACCCAGTGCCAGGACTAATCTGCTGGGTAAAGCTGCGATAACGCGTACCTTACATATACTCAATGAAGTAGCGGTTGGTACAGACCTTTTTATTTGTTCTCTGAGTGAGTTCACAAAAATGGCACTTCATGTAATATGTTATTATAATAAGGATAAAATTTTAAGGACCACACTATTGCATTAGGTTAGCCTGTAAGGATAGTGATGTTGAGAAATGAATAAATAAATAAATAAATTCAACAACATAATCGTCGCCAATATTTGAATACATATATTTGAATCTCACGATAATATTTGCTTTAGTGAAAGTTCATAGCTGAATATCACGATTTAATATTTGCAACGGCGTTTTGAAATAATGTCGAAAGTTAAGTAGAATAAAACTGAAATCGTCGTGGGAGCGAACTTGTGTAAGGACAAAGAAAACGATATTTAAAATGAGCGGTTGCAGCTAACAGCAGTTAGACTTTGTTCAAAACGGTGCGGATTTAGCATCGGGGAAATATTCAAACTTTCACTTCTGCTAGATTCAATCTACTATAATAACGTCCACAAAAATATCGCTTGTCTTGGTTTGGTAAAAAGATTAAAGTAGGGATCTTAGGCTGTGGTGACCGCCGTCTATCCAGATGGTTTAGTGCATAAAAATCAACATAGTAGATTTCACAAATTTCCCTTGCACTGAAATTGATTTTTTTTAAACTATCCAACGATTCTGTCAGTACTGCCATCAAATTGTCTGACCTTTGTCGGTGACATCTCGACTACTGGTACCGTTAAGTCCGTTACCGTATCGTACTAGCAAATACACGTACACGGCTGCAACGTTCTATTACCAAATAATTAAGGGATCGTTGGTGAATCTAATCCATAATCTGTGCAAAAAGAGAACCGTCGATATTGGCTGTTCTCTTTACTTTTTTAATTAATGTCTATAAATATCTTCACCAGTGGCATTACACATTTTTAGTTATTAATTATAAGCTAGTTTACAACCTAACACACAAAAATGTAGATAAATATTAAAAATGGAATAAATAAATATAAATTTATTTTCCATTGCTAAGTGATTTAAGGCTTTATCAATCTGTTCTTGCTTCTAAATCGCTTTAAATTAATCTATACTACCTATAACAATATGAATAATGACAGCAATGTCTGACATCGTAACCTTTGTACACTATTAACAGAAGTTTAAATGAATACTAACTAATGAATCGATGTAATACATCACGTCAATCGACGGTAATATTTCAGGAGTAGACGTTTGAATTAACGGTAATAGAAGCTGGATAGCTCTTAGTAAGTTAATTTTGTTGCGAAACACTTTGTTCAATGACCTTTATTCTTGTGGGATAGCAAAGTGAATATGACGCAAACAAATTATCAGAATGAAATTATCTGATTCTCCAACAGTTCTCGACGGGTTTCTGACTTCTGAGGCGCGTAGAATACGTTGCAGCGACATCAATTTAGCAAAGAATTAGTAGTATATTAGCATAAAATATTATTCAAATCCATATAGATTTGGGTTACATTTAGTTACGGCTTTTTTTTTAACGTCTGGAATCCCCCACGGGCTTCACCCCATCGGTGCCGACGATGGGGTGGGCGTGTCGGAATCGGACCGACTAAAACCACACGGTGTCCTTCCCAAGTGTCCATTGCCGGGCACCCCGGGTAAGCCCTCGCAAGGATTACGGCTAATTTAATATTAACACCAACAAAACCGGCTATATAATCAGTAAAATTTATTTTGGTTTCTCAGAGTACGTGCGTACAAATTTACCTTCAAATTACGTAGAAGTCACGAAAGATTCACGTTAAAAACTTCACACGTTCAAATTACGAGTTACGCAACTTTTAAAAATCTTTCTTTGAATATTATAAGAGAACTTTCTCATCAGTAAAAATACCCCGGATTCCGTGTTAAATCATGTTCTATTAAAGGCCTAAAGGCTCGGCAAACCAGGCAGTTAGGTGTGAGATGTCGACGTCTTACTGATTACTGCGTGTAATGAAATTACAAGAGGAACGCAATGATAAACTTTTGAATGCTATCCTATTAATATAACGAATGTGAAAAAGTGCGAAGATAATGTATATTTCGTTGCCAATTAGCTTTATCAGCCGTTCAATTAACTGCCAAGGCCGTCAACTAAACGAAGCCATTCAATTAACGGCCCGAATGATAATCAACCCTAACGTTTTTACAACATTTAATATACTGGCTAAGGCCATTCGTAAGATGGGGTACCACTCCGAAATTAGATAGAAAAATACCCGAGGAGATGTGCAGAGGTGTAATCACAGAAAATTAGTGATAGGTTTATTAAAAAGCTGCGCAATACGACTTGGATAGGTTAGGTTAGAAAGCTAAGATGGAAGCGGAGTGGAGCTTCCGCATTAGCCTTCGTAGTTATTTTTATAACCTTTCTGAAATAACTCATTTTTCGAACTGTTTGACTAAATGACTAGGCAAGTAGTTGAACGTCATCGATCCAAGCCATTTGCCTAGCCGTTTGATCAAACGGCTGAACGTCACGCAGGCCGCTAATTGGACGGTACCGCTTAGTTAAGAGCCTAGGCGATTAATTGAACCGCTGATTAAGCTAGTTGGTCAAAGTCAAAGTCAAAAGTCAAAAATCATTTATTCTGTATAGACCATTAAAACGGCACTTACAAAACGTCAAGTTAAAAAAAATCTAGACTAGCTTAGCAAATGGACCACCGGTTCGAAACGCGGCCCCGACCTGAAAAGACTCCGGCAAGAAACTCAGCGGGCATTTTTTTTTTTGGTCTATTTACAAACATAAAACTGCTGCGGCATATACATGACAACATTATTTAAAACTAGCCATTGCCTGCGGATTTGCCCGCTTCAATAATTGATCCCGTTTCCGTAACCAATGGGTATCTTTTCCCGCGATTAATTAAAAATTTCAACTTAAATCTATAAACCCATAGTTATATATTATTATAAATGTGAAAGTGTGCGTGTGTGTGTGTCTGTTTGTCCGTCTTTCACACCTAAACCACTGAACCGATTTTGATGAATTTTATATAGAGGTAGATTACACCTTGAGAAAGGACATAGGTCGCGATTATAGCTAGTATTATATTATATAAGTTTTCAGCCAGACCCGTTCATTTGATTGCAAAGCAACATTATTTATTATATTAGTAGGATAGGAATTAGGAACTAAAATACAAGTCAAAGTAGGAATGGATACTTTAAAATGCATTTCAGGAGAGGAATTTAAAATCATAATTCACTCTACGTAGACGTTACACTGTTCACTACATTTTCTTATCGAGTTCAAAGTTGAGAAGAGTTCTTTATTTCCTCAATTATGATTTAAAAATACTAAGGTAAATTTCTGGCTTTAAAATGGAAGGTAAAATAAATTATGGCCGACATTGCTTCCGGTATTTAGACACGAGTCGGGCAACTCAAGGAGAGCACTGGCAATCAATTGCTTTGAAGTTTTTAATTTTCCCTGTTTGCCCCTACTTGCGTCTTTTCCTTGTCATTTTGCTTCGCAATATCTAAGTTTGTCACGTTTTAATGTTTCAGTAAAGATACAGGAAAAAAGGTGTAGTTACCTCCCAAAGTGTTTAATTAAGGTTTTTCTAACTTTTGTGAAAGTGTTGAGTTTCTGTTAAGAGTTTTGATGGTGTAAGAAGATATAAAAAAAGAGTTTAGCATACTAAAGTTGTTTTTCAAAATTGGCCTAAATGGGACCTAAACAAAAAGAGATTCAATTGTATACATGCTATTCTTTTGAGCATTTTCGAATATTTTTTTTCAAATTCCAGGGCATAAATACTAAAATAACTCAAACCCAAAGGAGGAGGAGCGGCAGGGCGAACCCTTTCTCCGAAATAATACGAATACATTTTATCTAGAAATATTTAGCCGGCTTAACATTAACAATATGTTAAGCAATTACGATAGCGATTGTAAGTAAAATAACAGTAGTGGCATTGTTTTAGAAGCCTCCGTACTCCATCTCCGCTTATCTCTTGTAATGTATGAGAGTAATTCTGTCTAAACGCCTTTCCTGCGCTCGTAACATGAGATATTAGAATTGTTTCGAAATTACCGAATAATTTGTTTACAGAATTTTGATGAGGAAACAAATTTAATATGTCAGTCTTGAATAAGATGTAAGGCGATGTTGGTAATTTAGGCGCAGGCAACGAGGCCTCATGTGAATAAATTTGTACTTAACCGTTGTATATTTTACGGTAAGCGAGCCATATTGAAGAATGAAGCGGTTGTATTCATAACGCAATAAAGGTGTTATTGTCTAAAGCTGTTACACGTTTATGTGCTGTTTTACGATGAATTAAATGCAGGCAAGAAAAGGTTTGAGTGGCCCATAGATTATGTTTACATAAATACAACTAAAATTGTAAGAAATTGTTAGTTAAACAAATTGAACAGTAAGGAAAAGAAGACTTGCTTCTAAGCTAGAAGCAAAAAAAAGCTAGTGCTGCTTCTATTTCGGGTAAGTATCTCTTGTAAAGCAAAATTATGTATGGACGAGGAATTATATTTTTTTTATAATTTAGAAAGTTTAGTAGCAACGATAATTTTTTCAACATTGTAATTATAATAACCAATGAATAACACGGTAACCCTTGCTGTTTATTCTTGCGATAGAGTATAGCTCTATGTGGAATATAAATAAAAGGTTCCATCACAAAAATAATAATACTATCAATTCACCGTCAAGCTCATAAAATTTAAAATGAAATGCTCAGTTACTTCGTTTTCATATGCATTTTGTGTAATATAAAACACTGTGATGATTTTCTACCCGGACTAACGTCACGTACACACTAATTACATTTTGACATGCATTATTTTGTATTCAGTCTACGCCAGCGAAATGCGTAATATGAAATTAAATTCTGAATTTATACAAAGGGTGGTTGTTCATACAGGTGAGGTTTGAGTTTTATGACGTTTGTCATGCACACAACCACACAATAATTTACACCAAACACCCGGCATTGTAAGAAGAACAAATTCAAAATTTACACAACTTTAGTTGCGTAACCTTCAAATAGCGTTCACTCATACACACAAAATAAATCACGTGTCGACTCACACATTGAACAAACGACTGTGATTGGTGCGCTACAGGGTTGGAGCTACTGAAATATTCAACTCACACAAAGCATTTTAAACTGCAATGTTTCCCAGGAGAGGGGCTTTAATTTGAGGTTTGAAGTGTAGTGTTAAAAGCGGTCAAGTGCGTGTCGTTATAAAACCACATTTAAAATGTAATCGTGCTCAGCTGTAGAACTTCTGTCTTTGTTTTAAAGCGCTATGTTTCAAACTATTTTTGTGTCGTTGTTTGTTATTACTTACAAGTTTAGTTAGTTTTAGAGGAATGATGCAGTGAGCTGAAGATTATCGTTAATGCAGAAATTGCCGTAAGCTTATTTTAGGTACGATTCTTTTAGTATTATCAATATGACAGTTATGATTATTATCAGCAATATTCTTTAGAAGGTAGTTTATTACTGTTGCTTATTTTTTGAATTATATTTTAAAGCAATCGATTTAAATAGAAAAAAATGAATAGGTCTAGGCGGGGTTTGAGGTAAAAAAGGCAAATATCGCAGATTCTAACACCGCGTAGACCGATTAATTTTTTTTATTAAAATCGACTGTTGCTTATTTCGTTCGTGATAAAAGTGTAGACATAAATTTCAACCCAGGTTTTCGTTTTTATTGTAATCGTCTTCTAATTTCCTTAATTTTGATACCTCACTTGATAAATTTAAGTGATTTTTTTTACCACATACATTTTTGGTGCCAAAAATCCAACATAATTTGTTCAAATTTTATGTACTCAAGAATACCTTTCATTTGAGACATAAATAATAATAATCTGAGTGGTGGTTCAGAAGATATGAGGTAATAAAGAATATTACAAACATACATACATACACACAAGATACGCGCGAAAAACATAACCCTTCTTGGCAGTCGGGTAAAAACACACAGAACTTAATTTGACTAAATGCGTATTTCCGCAATTAGGAATAGACACAGGAAGTTTTTAAAGTAACTTCTAGCGACTAATACCCGCGGCATGAAATTTTGATTCCATCCATCAAAAGCCGACTCGGACTTGGAAAAAGGTTAAAAAAAGAAGATATTGTGGTGCGAGCATATCTACGGGGCACTCTTATGAAATAATTAACATTATATAATATGTCATATCACTTATTATAGATAATAACAAATAATACGTCTGTTCCCTTATAGAATCTAATTTTCGTAATTCGGTTTCGTTAGCATAATTTATGAATGACATTGAACTATTGAGAAGCGTATAGAACTTAAATAATGTATGGGCTATAATGTTAGTCTTTTAAGAAGCGCTTAAAGATACTAAAATACGTACACTTTGATATCGAAGTACAAAAGGTATTCTGATTGAGCCCCTAAAGAATTAAGCTGCAGATACAATCCCGTAAATATTGTATGAACAAATTCATTTAAAAAAAGGTTTATTTAACACATTTTCTTAGATTATATATTTCTGTTTATAACATACCATTTTTGTATTTTGTTATAAGCATTGCTAGAGAGTGGGCTACTTTTACTTTACTAATACAAAGAGGATTTTAATCAATTGCGGTCAAAGGACTATAGATTCGAGATAATTCTACTAGATTTATTTATTTATTTATATTGCAAATACAGGTAGAGGCTTGGTAAAAAAACTGTTTCTTACAAGTATCACTACATTTGGCATTGCGGCATGCAACAGTATCCATGAAAATAAACATGCATTACACACAATTAATTAAAATTGTCAATAATAATAACTATCAGACTGAATAATTTGAGGCAGATTATTATCCAGACCAGTTAAACCTCTACAGCGTGTGTGCGTAGGTAGGTATAACACTAAATGCATGAACGGTCACATATATAAACGGATGCACGGTAAAAACTTAGCATTGCAGCAATCAATACAGTAATTGTATGAAATGCGGTGCTCTTGTGGTAACTGCATAGGTATATGAATCATGTAATTGTATTTTAATTCACAAAGAAGCTATGATCAGGAGTTTGCGTTCATTCATACATGTTAAGTTTCGAAACTTTATTACAGAATTGGTGATCATTACACCAACAGTCGATTTAACCGTAATTAATCCACCAACAAATAATAACAATCAACCAATTTAGTTTAAATATATATTAGAAATGAAAATTAAACCGGAATTAGGTTAATCTGAAATTCATTATAATGTAAATGAATGAATGATTAGCTCGATGGTCAGTATTGATGTTGGACTGGTTATATCAGCTCGGTTCAAACTTAGAGGATTTAAATTAAGCGATCATTGCTAATTGCTCGTGTCCTACTGTTATTATTCGCAAGTTGAATTTTCACTATAAACACTATAGCATCTGGGCTTCCAGTTACGTGTTGAATGTACAAGAATTTTAAGTAAACATTGATACAATTTTTAGGATTATTTGTTAAAGCAGCTGTAATTATACATTTTTAGCATTATAAAAGCTAAAGGCATATGTGATACCTTTTAAAAATCACACGTCTCTTGATATAATAGTGATTTTTATTAAAACCTTAACTTTTCATAATATTTCTATATAGGGTTAAGATAAGGTCAACTAAATATTTGTTTAGGATAACCATAGGATGAGAGTATGATTCTACACACAATGCATGGATTTCCTGCTATCGTTCCTTAGGTACCTATGGACTGAGAGACGTTAAAGACCTTTAGAAAATGTGCGTTTTTACCACTTACGTGGCAGACAAGCACGCTGTCCACCTGATGGAAAATGGTTACCATGGCCTATGGCCGCGTGATATTTTCATCATGTTTTCGTTCCTCCTGAGAACCTATTCTAAGGTGTAAAAGTAGTCCAAACAAGATTCGGAAATAACAAATAGGCCAACGATTAATCAAATCCGGCCAGTTTTTTGCCAAACCACCGAGTTGCACGCTCAAACTGTTGAAATATGGTACAGGGATAGATCATAGTTTTGAAAAACATAGTAGCATGAGAAGATTATAAAAATCAGACCAAAAAATTCGTTAAGTTTTGTAATTTGGTACAGCTAAGGTGCCCAGATGAACTTACTAAAAGTCCCCGAGTGTGGGACATAAGCCGGCGGTGGTAGAGTGGGAAAAGGTCCCATTTTTCAGTCTTTTGGTTTTATATTGATAACTATTAATAATATGTCTTTAGTTACTTCTACATTTGTACAGTATTTACAGTTATAATGTCTAGACATAATTTATAAGAAAATAGTTCAGTTTTTAATATACAAATAAAAACAGAAAAAGGAGACTTTCCTCCCTCCCTACCACTGGGTCGTGTCGCACTTTGACTCACATTGCACCTTAAATACTAATTGTACCAAGTTTCAAAACTACACGAATTATTTGGTTTGATCTTCAATTTTCACCATAATTTAAACGGACTATATGCTACTTTTCATAATGGGATCAGGATTCTACCGGCAACAGCTAGTCTCAATCTAAATCTAAAATACTTAACGTTACTACATTTCTTAGAGATGTATGATATAGCTTCTAAGCTTCTAAATTTTAGTCACTCTTTTTTCTACGGGATTAAAGAACTGTATATAGATTAGTAGCCGTTATCCGAGTTTAACCTGATCCCTCTTTTTGTAGCCTTTCTTGCCTACTTAAGGCAAGAGGATAATAATATGTTAAATACCCGCCACCTTCAGTTTACTGCTAATTAAGCGCCTAAGCAATTAACTGCGACATTTCTTCCACAAATATAGGTTTGAATTTCAGTCACGAAAGTTATTTTTTCTTCAGGCCTTAAATTAATTGTTTTCGTGGAAATAGACTTTATGGCTAGCGCATTTTTTATACCGACATTCCCATTAAGCTTATCACGGTCTGAACGTGACGAAGTTGCAAGTCGATATTTGTCAAAATTAAATTATAAACATACCAATGATTTAGTTAAAACCTGTGGTTAAAACGCCTTTTTCCTTAGAACTCGTTTTCCTTAGTTAATACTTATTTTTACTTAATGATTTTTTAGAACTAGAATTACCCACTGATAAATTTGATATTCAGATGAAACTAGTTGTCACATCAAGCTTTGGTTAAAACTACCACTAGAAAAAGAAAAATGACTTATTTCTGCATGGGTATAAAAAAAAACAACCACGAAGTCTAATGAAGGCCCTTCTAACTTGCGTAACTTTCTCTATAGGATACAGTTTAAACGCGTTTTGTCTACTAAGAACTAGTTTAAACTGATATTCGACTTGAGCATTAGTTCATTCTAGTATTAACAAAGGCATACATTAAAAACTAGTTCTAACTAGGAATAACGCGTTCTATCTGAAAACTGGTTTTAACTGTAACACCTACATAATAATAAACCATACCCATAGCAAGGTAGACAGTATCTGTCTACCTTGATACGTAGGTACCTGTTGATATTGAGATTTTACAGACCATGTGTTTTTGGTGGAGGAGAAAGAGCCACAGCCCTGAGCTCCAAGGGCATCTTGACATCGGATACAATCAGGATAACGTTTAAATGTAGATGATGGTGTTTTTTGGGTCTATGATATAAACTTAACATCTCTATTGCCATTAACAGGGTATTTTGTAATGAATTGTACATTTACTTTGGGATGAAGAACAACTCCAATACTTACTAACTTTGTACAATACCCAAATCACGCTATAGCAGATAGAGATGGATAGTGGACGTATATTTCACTGCAACGAATTTTAGTAATATGTCCTTTTTTAATTTCTTTCCAATCTACGTAATAACTGAGTATGTAACTTCACGTACTCAATACATTTATTGAGTATACTGTATGACGTGATTACAGAATCCTAACCAACGGGTATTGGTATTATTCATTTTTCTAATGAAGAAGATTACTCCACCCACAGCAAGGAAGAGAGCTAGATAAAAGGTAAGATAGGCACCATTTATACTGATGATTGATGGCACTTGGTGGGACTTCTTATTACACATATTGATAATACACTTGTACTTCTCCATGATATTTATTAAGAACCTGACCGGTTTCGCCTTACGGCATTCACGAGAATGCATAATGTACATTAAAGGGTTTTTTTGGCAAACAAGAAAGTCAGTAAATTAAATAAGAAAAAAATAATCTCGTTCCAAAATTTTAATTAATTGATTTCGACCATATTTTTGGGCATTCCTATTAGTACGTGTTCAGTAATACATTTTATTCGCTATGATTTATTTTTCATTCGGTAAACATGTATCTTAAAGTAGATATTCATTTGTACTTTCCCAGTGAAAATTGTCTGTTGTACGGGTAATACCATCTACGAATAAAACATATCTGAGTTTCTCGTGTTCCTGAGTCTATAATAAAAGCAACGTTTAATTTGAATATACTCGTAGATAGCGCTGCGTAATTTGTTCCAGAATATTATTCTATCGTAGCATCACTTCCCGACAATTTATGCATTTCATTATTTAGATTCCTAGCTTATTCATAATAGTGTACTGTTTGTATTATAGCAGCCAGGCATGTTAGATGACTGCTACACAAATTCTCCATGTAATGAAATTGTCATCTCATATACCTAATATAGTAATAAAGGAAGTTTTGTTCTTGGAACTCGACATAATAAAGGTATTCTGTCCATTTTTTTACTAATTTTGTTATCATTTTGTGATGTCAATTGTGGGATTTTGTATAGTGCCTACAGTAATGTCGGTCTCTATTAATTTACTATTGAACTGGCTAATCTGAAATCTGGTTCCAAAGTTTTACTTAACTCTTTAGGGAATGCCTTGTTTGATTGAATTGCTCAGATAATTTATTTTACTATGAAGTAACTCAAAACCTGTAAGATTATTAAAACAGCTTGAAAGGCATAAATCAAAGTTTTCTTGACAATAACATTCTCTTTTCTTTTAATAATTGAATATACTAATATTCTTGATGAGCACTCAAAGAGAAGATTAATAAAATCCAATTAATAAATAATCAACAGAAATAATTAACTTTTGGTTGAAGTAATTTTTACAATAAACCGCACGGAAATGACTTTTATTAAGCTCGGACCACGACCGGACGTAAAAAGAAACCTACAAGGCGGTATTAAAATAACCGCAGAGGTTGTAATAAAGTTGAAACCTTTTCGTGGAAACAAGTGTGAAGGAATAATTATAGCCCTACTTAGCTTGATTACTGTAAACTCTGTAAAGTTAATTAAGATGAGCTTCTAGTACACACGGTTGTGGCGCTATTTCAGTTTTTAGACAGGTGGTTATTGCATAACCAATCATTTTAATTACTACCTTGATATTAGAGCCTTATTAAATAAAGTTATATAATCAATCAATTAGTTTATTGAAGTCCACTGCTGGACATAGACTTCTCATAATGTGCACCATTTCGTACTATCCTCCGTATTCTGCATCCAGTCTGTCCCAACCACGTTTTTCAGGTCGTCAGTCAATCTGGCTAGGGGCTATATAAAACACGACACAAAGCTTCTATGTGAAGTAAAAGACAACTTGTGGACTAGTTGCGAGTCAAGAGTTCTTCACGTTATGTATTCAAGAAGAAATCAATAAGAAAGTATAATATCGTAAGTGGTCACCGCCGTAATATCACTCGATAAAAGTACTTTATATTTACTTGATATACTTTGCTGTCTTCACCGAATCTTTATTAGCTTCTTATTTATGCTTATTTAGTTTAAATAGTCTAGGGCGTATTCGATACAGATACCCAGTCCACACCTCAATTTATAAGTAATGCTGCCCCTCTAGACAAGTGGCAATTCGCTAACCGGCGTTTGATGGAATAGAATGACAAATGTATGGGATTTGACGTATTTGACATGCGTTGACGACTGTCATATATGTAAAATCCCATATATTCGTCATTTTATTCCACCAAACGCCAGCTAGCGAATTGCCACTTGTGTAGAGGGGCTGAGGACAGATTGTCAATAACAATCTGTCAAATCAGTCAATGAAAATTGAGATACTAGATGCTCTACAGCCCATATTTCAGAACGATGTTATACTTCTTACTGAATTTCGATATATAAACCAGCTGAGGAATGTCATTATAATCTGTCGAATCAGTCAATGAAATTCAAGTTTGCCATCTAGGTGGTATCAAAAACAACATTCGGGAATACTGGCCTAACATTCGCTTTTTGTGTTTTAAAATGAAATACAATTTGTTAATGTTACAATTACAGTCAAAACATGACCAAAACTACTCACAACGCAATCAATGATAGATGGCAAGTTCCTTGAACCAAAGTAAGGCTATTATAGTCACTCCCATGTGGTCAGTTTATTGCTCCTTTCCCCCCATTACCCGTAAGTGGTCCTCTCTCGCCTGCGATTCACACGTACAGTTCCCGTATTTGTTGGTGATAAAAATAGGGTCCTGTGACACGTGAAGCTGTTGAAAGGACTCGGCTTGTTTGAGCATTGTTATTGTAATACTTAGAGGTCGGCTGAGTGTACAGTTACATACTGCTCAATTGCTTGTGTTAAAGCTTTATATAAATCTTTGTAAAGTATAGAGTTACTGGGTTTTATTTTGATAGTGTTTATAGTTATTTTTAGTGTAGCGTAGAAGGTATGTTTAAATACAGAAATGTATTTGAAGACCACAGTCCGCAATTTGCTTGTGTCATTACATTAAACAAGTTATATTCCTAATTTACTAAGCAAATAACTAACACTAACTTCTGAACATCCAATTATTTTCCAAATAAGTAACTTTAAAAATAGTAAGAATTTAATATATTGTTAGTGGTCATAGCATTAAAGGTAAAGATCGCGGGTTCGAAACCCGCCTGAACAATTTAAATATTTTTCCTATTTTAATCGATTTGAATATTCTGTCTTTTGTAACTTATATTACTTAATAGGTACAAATTGAACGGAAAATTTTATCCGTATCTACGAGAGATCTGAAAGCAACTTAGCACGAGTTTAAAGCTATAGAAAAAGAACAAGTTTTGGGTGTCGACGGTGCTACTTCTGCGAATATCACGAAGGAAACCTGACATAGTGGCAGCTAGTAAACATGTTTTGTGTGAAATTGGAAACTAGGTTTTGTTCTAAGTGAGAGAGTAATTTGGGAAATAGATAGTATCTATTGCTTAAATTTCTCTCGTGAGACTTAAAACAAAACTTATTACCTTATAACCCATTCTCATTAGTAGTACTAGTACCAGTGGTAATTATAATTATAATTTATGACTTTTTAACCGAATATTTATTTAAAATCGACGCAAAACTATTTCAAGTGTGAAAAATCGCTCTACAAATTGTATATGATTTTGATTACTACCGAATAATTCAGAAACTTCTATTCCGAAGAAGACAATCATTATGCAATTTTGGTTCAATCACGATAAATATGAACAAAACTTAAATATGTTAGGTACCTGTTTAACCTTACATGTATTTTTTTCTTTGCAATTGAATTTAAAGAATCATCAGACTTATACTTTGCATTTTTATGTGATGAAATATCAAAACATTCACCAGAAACAAGCAAAAATATTATCTGAAAGATCATGAAGGTAAAATCTCATTAAAATACATACAATTTGAGAGATCGTGGTACATTAG
The DNA here is from genome assembly GCA_949126895.1 of Eilema caniola. Classification (NCBI taxonomy): domain Eukaryota; kingdom Metazoa; phylum Arthropoda; class Insecta; order Lepidoptera; family Erebidae; genus Eilema; species Eilema caniola. The sequence continues at coordinate 1,586,905 of OX421462.1, forward strand.
TGGGTATTGCGTCACCCACTAGCAGCGACTCAGCAAATATTTCACATTTAATATCTGAGAAAAGAAACCCGTTGGTAGTTGTCGAGCGGCAAATCTGCAGAGTAATGTCCCCGCGGAAATGGGTCAAGATGGAGGTACTATTAACTATAGGGTTGGTAGGTTGCAGTTTCCCGAATTGCTGAAACCGTATTGTGACTATAGAATGTCCTATGTCAATATGTTACATCAAATAAAAATCTTTTGAACAATCTAAAATAAGCATAAGCGATATTAATATTTATAGATAATAATAAAAACTAAAACTCTGACATATTTTATTTTATTCATTGTATATATTAAATTATGAAAAAAATAAATTCAAATAGAAACTTGCCAGTAAATTAGAAAATTATGTTACATTACAACTAAGCCTTAATACTTTGCAAAACCAAAAAGCTCAAAAATCTCATGTTTATGTCGCCGCCAACTTGCTTAATCAGCCGTCCAATTAACTGCCTAGGCAGTTAACTCAATGGCGAAATTCAATTAACGGCCTGAATGATATTCAGCCATCTCGTTTGTTACATCATTTAATAACCTGGCTGGCTAATGCTTAGGCCAATCGTAAGATGGGGCACTGTGCCAAAAAGGCTATTATAAAATCCAAGAATATTTAGATGATAAACAAGCTTGGAAATGAGCTGTTCGCTCAACTATGCTACTCAAGCAAACTATTGTATTTAGACTAAGTAGACTAAGCAAATGTTTGTAAATAGACCAAAAAAAAAATGCCCGCTGAGTTTCTTGCTGGAGTCTTCTCAGGTCGGGGCCGCGTTTCGAACCGGTGGTCCATTTGCTAAACTAGTCTAGATTTTTTTTAAACTTGACGTTTTATAAGTACCGTTTTATTGGTCTATACAGAATAAATGATTTTTGACTTTGACTTTGACTACCTCAAGTAAGATAGAAAATTACACATTTACATATACTTACATCTGTAAACCCCGAGGGGGTAGACAGGGGTGTATTTACAGAAAAATAGTGATAGATTTATTGTGATAACTACGCAATCCGACTTGGTAAGGTTAGAAGTCCTTCGTGGTTATTTTGTTTTATAACCATGCAGAAATAAGAATTTTTTTTAAACGTTTAATTAAATGGCTAGGCAAGTAGATAATCGTTATCGGTCCAAGCTATTTACCTAGCCGTTAAATTAAATGGCTGAACACCATTCAGGCCGTTAATTAAATGGCGCCGTTTAGTTAACAGCCTAGGCAGTTAATTGAATGGCTGATTAAGCTTGTAGGCGGCGACATTTATACCAATTTTTTTTTTATCTGCTTCGTCGGATCGCGTGGAAGACGGACCAAATATTATTATAAAATTTTAATTATTGAGCATTACTTTATAGTAGCCATTAGCACTGACCGAGATTCATTTGTAATAACTTAATTATAACATAAATACCTACATATATTATTTATATTACGCCTGCAAATCGCCGAAGGGGCAGGCTGACGTGTATTAACATTCGCATTCAGCGAATATTGATTTTTGTTACTTAGTATTACCCTACAAACTAGAACCAGGCTGTGATATATTAGTTTTAGTATCTTTTACGTGATGCGTGTATATAATACACACATATCCCTGTCAAAATTTTGTAAGCAACGAAGCACAAACCGTTTCTACTCTCCATTATATTATAAATAGAAATAAGAGGGTGCGGCTTCGGGGGATTTTCTCGAATATTTCGCTTTCATTAGCTTTCATACAGGGCAAGGACCTCTTTCATATACAAATCCGCAGATTAACAAAATTACTTGAACAGTGTAGCTCTCTTCCGGCGCGTGCCAAGGGTCTTTGCCCTTTCAAGGATAAAATCTAACTCGTAAGTGGCACGGGTTTTAGTTGCGGAACGTGTCATTTAGAAATCTAAGGACCTCATTCTAGAATGGTAGGTACTCAGTTCTGATTCTCGATTGAATATATATATACAAATATGTCAATCTGTCTACACAGTGTCTTTTAAGAATATGGGCCTAAGAATACTTTGAACACATAAGATCAAAAGAAGCTGAAAGCCTGAAAGATCATAGTTATTTCAAGTATGTGAATGTCAAGATTATTTAGTCGTGTTTTACTATTAGGGGGCTTAAAATTCTCTGCCTGTGAATTAAGTCACCTGTGAGAATATGATGTACAAACCACTGGCTCAAATATTGGATACAATTATTTCTTAAGCTTGTTGAATTATATGGCTGTGAAGTAAAATTTCTTGTTAGCAAAGGAACTCAGCTATATAAAATTGATATAGCTTGAAAGATACGCTTTACGTGCAAAACTAGCAATAGCAATAAACTTCCTTAACAAAGAAGTTATATTTCAAAACAGATTAAATTTATAGGGTTAAAATAATATTGATCATGAACATATAGCAACTCATGCTGCTGTAAAATTCTAGGTGAATAAAGATTTTACAGTTACAGCCCTAATTCCGAGGCAGTTTTATTACTTCGACCTAATTTTAGGGCCAGCTAAGCGTTTCTTACTGTATAGAATTTTTATAATCCATAACGTTTGCGAGTGATATTTGCTAAATAGACCAGCCCCGCTTGAGGACGTCCTTCCTTAATCGACGAATAAATGCCAACAAACTATAATGTACAAAAGCTATAGGGCCGTTTATTTCAATAGTAATTATCATCAAGGCATTAATCCCGGTTTGCTACAGACAAAGCTTGAAATCCGGAACCTGGGGTTCTTTCTTATGCCCATACTTTTGATTTGGCTTACCTTCTTAACGGGAGTCTGGTGCAGGATTTAAACTTGGAATACGAGAACGGTACGGATTCTCAAAACCTTTGGATGTTACCGGAATTAGCATTCCAATGAAGAAATGTTATAAGCATCCACTAATGAACGAGACGTAACAGTAAATAAAACTAGATTCAAATTGAATTCAAATTGTTCTGGAGACGCGCCCTGCACTGTCACCTAAGAGACAGATATAAAGGAGAAGTTTTGATTATTTCAAACGAGGTCTGGCAGCTTAATGGTCAAAGCATTGCTCCTGTAGGGCAAAGATTGCGGGTTTAAACCCCGTTTAGACCGATGCAATATGTTTCCTCTCTTAATCGATTTGAATATTTGGCATGCAAAATGCTTTATAAATTTAATTCAAATAGATTTACTAAACTTAGAACATTCTATAAGCGCCATTCTAAGACGCCCTTTTCTGTAGTCACACAAATTGATCCCATTGAAATTATAAATAAATTATTCCTATCTCATACGCACATGCCGACAAAACAATGTAATTAGTTAAGCCAGATTATATTAGAAGTTAAGAATGAATACAGCAAACTCTCGCGGAACTGAAGCAAGTGTCGAAATTATAATTACTCCTCAACTTTACTTTGTAACTTGCTTACGAAAACGTCCATGAAACGAACGAGATAATTAAGTATTTAAACTGTATACACGAGTGCCTGCTCTGAGATTACAATATATTATACAGAAAATTACGAATTATATTATATATACAAAATGAAGGCTTTAGCTGTGTTTCATGATGTGAAAATAAAAAGCGTGTGCATTGTTTTTCATTCTCTCTTCATCCTAGCGTTAATTCTAGTCGCACCCGAGCTTTCACTTCGTAATCTGGGGTCCGCTTTTGCGTGTTTCGTTAATATTTTTCGTGAAGTGACTGCCAGCTGACCTCCACAATCCATTGGCGATATAGCAGTATTGTAGTTATACTATCTGTTGGACTTTTTAGGGTTCCAATTACCCGTAACGACTGCCATAGATGTTGGTAAGATGACCGGGACCGACGACAGCTAATCGAGCTCTCCGAGGCACGATGTGACTAATGCAAATAGCAATATTCTTGCATACACATATTTACACTGAGTGGGAATCTAACCCGCATCTCTTGGGTAGCATTCGCGTTCACTACCCCCACATCACCCAGGCACTATGTAAAAAGCGTATGTATTATCAATACAATTAATATTTGCCACGGTTACCTATCTTAATCCCGGATTTTAATATTCCGAATATCATAATCCAGAACATGTTTGGCCAATTTTTCATAATCCCGATTTTTCAAGTTCCGAAGTTTTATTTGCCATATAATCGCAACTCCGAATTTCATTTGCCCATTTATTCATTTGTACGACGTTTTATAACCCAGACGAACGAGTTCCAGATACACGAAATCTAAATGCACAAAATCCAGATGACCGTAATCCATATGCACGAAAGCCCAATTTTTAAAACACAAATTTTTGAAATGCAATTAATTGATATCCAGTTAATTGATATTCAGACAAACAATATCCAGATTTTTAAACCTAAAACTAAACCTCATATGGCGTCTACTAACTACAACTGGAGACCTACTGAACAAAACAAACGTTGCCTTAAAAAATATATGTATGCATGTAAGCAAACAAGCATGCATGCAGGCAAGCTAGCAATCAAACCGGCAAGCATGCAGGCATGTAGGCATGCAGGCATGCATGCATACAGGCAAGCATGCAGGCAAGCATGGTGGCAAGCAGGCAAGCATGCAGGCAAGCAGGCAAGCATTAGTGTTGCTCTTCTCCGGCGCTGCGGGAAGTGCAGTCCTTCCGCCCTTGCGTAACAAAGTTCGGGCACCCATGCTCGCTTCCGCAGCTTCGGCTTGCTGGTCTACCTTCACTCTAGTGTAGGGCAGACAAGTACCACGGCGAGTCGGGTCGAGCGTGGTACGCAGTGTTCACGAACTCGCTTTCTTGATTCATTGATTATACCTGCATACAAAACTGTTCATGCATGACATGGAACACAATAATTTATTTATTTTATTTAAATTAATGTAATTTATGGAAAACGAGAGAATACCATTTTAGTCATCTGGCAACATAAATCTGTTTGTTTATTAAAATTATCTAAAAAGCTACATCTCATTATATTAAGTGCAATTATGTCTTAAGTGAACGTTAGATTTTTTGTTATTATATCAACCGTTTCGATTTTTACTATACCTGTATATAGTTTAGCTGGAACACGATTTGTATGGGAACCAAATAAACAGATTATGAAAATTTAGTAATAGTTTATTTGGAAAATGCTACGATGGGAAACAAAAAAAAATATTCTGAGTATCTGGTATAACTATATTTGGATTATGACAATATGAGAAACAAAAAAATACTATTTGAAAATTTGGTTTTAGTGCACCTGGAAATTGATTCATCTGGGCAATGAAAAACGGAATTATAGAAAGTTGTCATTCATTACATCTGTCTTTCAAAAGTTCTACCAACCGTTTTCGGAGTTTTAAGATTCGGGTAACAGAAATTCGATATTTCACTAGGTTACCGTTTGCCACGAATACAACCCAAACGTTGTATAGAGATATAGAATCTCTCTTGAATTCCAATAGGTACTACTTCGTTTAGAGAAAAATACCCGCGGACATAGCAATTACCATTTATTTTAGCAAGTCTTGTGTTAATGGCTATCGCTTTATAGCCTTCGATTTAGAGCTGTAATCTAGATAAATTGAACGAATAACTCAGAGCACTAACAGTCTGTATGAACTATTTTAGGTGTTTTATTAAAGCTGCTTGTAATCTCTAGTGAAAAGTCAAACTTAATAATTTCACCCGTATACTAAAACAGAATGTATCAAAAGGTTATCGAGTTATTTCAAATAAAGTTAAGCCGCTGGCTACCGCACACTTGACTGAGAAAAGTCGTTAATTACTGCAAAGTCTGGCAGAGGTAGGAGGCAAATTAGTGCTGACGATGGATTTTTTTTTATTTAAAAGCTTTTTCGCTAATGCTAATGCATATAAATTGGTATTTATTGTAATAATTTATTTTAGTAAAATATATTAGAAAGATAGAAAGAAGAAACCAACCATATAAATCGGTTTTTAATTATACCATTACCGATTGCGATGGTGGAACCTTCAAAATAAATTAATTATTCAGGAACATTTAATTTGAAAATTGATAAATTGAAATATAATGATACTAGGTAAAATTATTCAGTTGAAAAACCACAATTTGGGAAATAGGTACTGTAAAATTAATTTTAAGATAAATAATGGTTATTTTATTTTGAATGTTATTTTGTAATATTTGAACATGAACAGGAAAATTAATTTGAAATGTAATCCTAACAACAAGAACTCTTTATTTTATCAGGGTCAGCGCGAGTGTTACGCCCCTGGTGTTGCACACGCCCATAGGCCACGGTGACCACTTTCCATCAGGTGGAAGTGCTGTGTTTGCCACCTAATTGGTATAAAAAATGTTAGTTAAATCTTTACCTTGAACTTTGCGTTCACGAGAGTTCAGATTAAAGGTCATTCATTTCTCACAAGTCAAAGGTTCCTTAGAAAAAAACATTTCATTAATAGTAGCGTAAAGGGCTGTCAAAGTAGCCTTTGTTTTGGTGTCATTAACCACACATACGACTTGCTAAGCCCATTCTATCTTCCACTTAAAAGCTTTTATAAATAACCATTTTCCTTTACAATATCATGTCTAAGGTTCTTGCAACAAATATGAACATTATGTACTGAAAAGTGCGATCCCATTAAACAGCTATCAGATTACCAAGAGTCCATTAAGGGACAAAGAACGCCTTTGCTGTGTAGATTTTAATTATCTATTGTGTGAACAGTTTGACAAGAGACAAGATATTGTAACGGGGGTGGGAAACTCTTGAGATGTGCGATTTTATTAGATGTATGAAAATGTGTTGATATTTCATTTACTGAGAACCTTTGTTATTTGGTGTTAATGCTTAAACTTAAAATTAATTAATTGTTTCAAACGCGTTGGCAATTAGCCTTGACATCGCCAAAGCTTTCGATAGTTTGGCACAAGTCGCTTCTTTCCAAGTTACCAGCCTTTGGTCTGCCTCCTAGACTGTGCGACTGGGTTGCCGGCTTCTTGCAGGAGCGCCGTATTCGCGTCCTTTGTGATGGACGAGCCTCGGAGTTCTTGCAGGTAAATGCCGGCGTACCGCAGGGATCTGTCCTATCGCCAACTCTCTTTCTTCTGCATATCAATGACATGCTGTCGACCGGCAGCATTCATTGCTATGCGGATGATAGCACCCTACACGGGAGTTATCATGGACGTCCTGCGGATAAGCAGACGCATATCGCGGAAAAAGGCAGCTTCTTGTCACTGAGCTTGATCGGATCCTGAATCACATTTCCCAATGGGGCTCTGAGAACTTGGTCGAATTCAATGCCAAGAAGACGCAGGCATGTGCGTTTACACCAAAGGTATCTTCTTTCCTTCCCCTTCCCACTCTTCAGAGCACGCCACTGCCACTGCAGGACAACCTCAATATCTTCGGTATGGATGTTCGCTGCAAACTGAACAGCAAAAACTACTTTTTTTTTTAAACTCTCGCGTTCCATGATATATAATTTACAAAACGGGAATTAACGCGATCATGGTATAGGTACTTACATACCTTTGATTGCCTGACGTTTCGACCAGGTTACACCGGCCGTGGTCACAGGCAATCAAAGGTATGTAAGTACCTATACCATGATCGCGTTAATTCCCGTTTTGTAAATTATATAGCAAAAACTACATCGAGAGTATCATCAAAGCAGCCTCGCGTAAACTCGGAGTCCTGAACAGAGTGAGACGGTTTTTCACGCCGGAGCAACGGTGTCTTCTTTACAAGACACAAATTCGTTCCTGCGTGGAGTACTGCTCACATCTCTGGGATGGATCTGCAAAGTACTTATTAGATGCTCTCGACAGGTTGCAGCGACGTGCGGTCCGCATTATCGGAAATCCTGAGGTCACGAGTACCCTCGAGTCTCTGCAGATGCGTAGAGATGTTGCTTCCTTGGCAGTTTTTTACCGTCTCTACCATGGTGAATGTTCTGAAGAGCTATTCCAATTAGTCCCACCCTCCCCCTTCCTATACAGGACGACACGTGCAGGACTTAGATGTCACCCCTATACGGTACAGAACATTCCTTCAAGAACCAAGCGGTTCGGTGACTCTTTCCTTTGTCGCACCATTAAGACCTGGAATTCCTTGCCAGCTCACGTGTTTCCCTCTTCCTACAGTCCCGGGTCCTTTAAGCGGGGCGTGAAAAAGCATCTGATGAGGCCGTCAAGCTGAGTGCCACCATTGTTAACATGGCACGTGTAGGTATATAATGGTGGCCCTCTTTCTTGAGACTTTACCTTCAGCTTACCATCAGGCGAGGTAAAGTCAAATTGGCGTGTCCTATTTATTAAAAAAAAAAGTCAAACTCTGAAAAACACGTCAAAAATTGCAAAAAAATCTGTGTCTAACTTGCTACAAATGAAGTACTTGTAACATACAAAACATGTAATTAAATATACTAAGTCGTTGCTTATTTTTATATGAATTTATAACAATTAATATTTCTTTTTATCGCGTGGGAAATCCCTACGGATGCAACCCTCACCAGAGCCGGAGGGGGATGTTATGTCGGACTCGAACCAACTAAACCGCACGCCGTCTGTGGGTCGCAGCGCAAGGCCGAAGGTGAAGTAGCTATAGAGCATATCCCTCGCTATAGCAATGAATGCTTACTGTCTATCAATTTTGGGAATAATATTAAAACTTTTCTTATCTAAAGTACAAGTTAATTTTATTTAAAATTTATGTAATCGAAAAGTAATCTAAAGAGCCTAATTTGCTAAATGTTCTTACAAGCTGTTGCAATATTAAGCACCTTTTAGAAAATGTAGAAAATTTAGAAATACCAAACGATACAAAAAGCATTCAATGACACAGGTAATACCAACACGAAGGCAAAGGAACGAAGCGACTGCTTAAATCAATCATCATTACGCATTTTGGCACGACAGGCCTTAAACGAAATACTATCTAACAAAACCTTTAATTTAAGCGTGTCTCGGTGGGAGCTCGTAAAGAAAACGCGAATACATTCGCCGATTCTATCTTGGCAGTAAAAAAAGTCTTTTTGCACATAAAAAGCTTGAGATCCATATCGGTTGTTCTCTTTTAACAAAATTGTTCGACTTGATTGCGTTGAATTTAACTTTACTAAGATTCGCGATCATAAACCCTGGATGTTTTACGAAATTTGCGGCTGGAAGAAGACGGATTTTATGGGGCTTTAATGGCATAGAATTTTTGGGAAGTTTGAACAGAAGAAAATAACTTTGAGAAAATAATGGGTAATTAAGAAATATTGTACTTTCAAACTCAAGAAAATGTTTCTTACTCTGTTTACTAAAAAAAAATATAGCTATTCAAACCATTCATGCTCTGCATGGGACTCGCTCGTTTTGTTGAACTTACTGCTTTCAACATTTTACCGACGTCAGGCTTCGTTATTCCGAAAATGTTTACCGAAGCCAAGTTTTCTTAAATAGCCATTTTTATAGAATTAACAGATTATGTTAGGGAAATACTAGTTTGAGCTTCCACTGCTGAACCGAATTTGTTTTCAAAAATACCATACATAAACTATATAGTTTACAGGAAGGAATGAATTAGAGGGAAGGAAGGAATTAGAAGAGCCATATTATCTACTAGATCTTTTTATTGAAAGAGGCTGCCTTTTTTAGCAATATTGCTAAATCTTTAACTATGTTCTTCATAAATCTTAAATTTTCCACAAATATCATGTATCTTTTGATAATTATCCTGCTTTGTCTTCAACACTGACGGAACAGAAATTCTGTGTTTACAAGGTCGGCAGCACGAGTTAACTCATCTGGTGTTGCACACGTCAATAGACAACAGTAACCACTTTCCATCAGATGGGCCGTGTGCCTATCTGCCGCCTAATTTGTTTTAAAAATAACGTTTTATACCGCAAAACTATGCAATACAAATGTAAATAAATGTCTAAGAAACTTGATAATTTAGTAATATGAAATATACAGCATGATGGCAAACTAACCATATTTTAACGTTATCGGAAATTAATATAAGAAATATTTGAGTAGAAACTCTTTGGCTCAAAAACTAGCACTTTTCTATACCTTTTCACATAACGGAGAATGTCCCACGGAATTTCTGCGAGAACAAATTCTTATCTCCCACATCATTCTTCACCGAAGGTCGCTGAAGTAAATGCCCCATTTATATTTTTGCACACGCCTTAAAACGAGCTTTACTATGATCCGAGCTCACAAATTTGTCGTTTGTACGGCGTGACGGAAAAACTATTATATCTTGAAATTATTATAGCTTCTTAGCCTTTTCGTAGTTTTACATTTTTTACTGAAACATAGAAGGAATTTTAGCTGGTAAAACATAAAATGTAGCTGAATTTTCGTATTCCAACAGCTAAAATGCTTTGAACAAAGTATTTAGCATCTAGAATAAAATTGACTGACACTCAATAAAAAGGCATCTATAAATGAGGTAATCAAATGATATCAAATGAAATTTTCTTTAAGAAACTTTGCGTTATTTAGTTTCGGATGTTAGTAGAGTTCTTTATTTATTTAATATTATTATATATTTTTGGTAATCTTCGTGAACGAACGTCAGAAAGTTCGGGCATGTGGGTCAATAATCATTAAAAGGACTGATTAACAAATGACGCGAGTCTATGGTCCCGTGATTAGTGTAATAAAACCTATGAATGGTTGCTTGGCGCACCCCAGTCATCGCTCCCCGCGCTCACCTTCCAAAGAGACCTAAAACATTATTTGCTTTAAATAAGTGCATGGTCACCAAGTTTGCTGATCTCTATATCTCTTTATGTCCAATCGTAGCAATCAACGATCGTCTCCAGTCCCTGTTAGCGGACGCAGCAATTACCGTACGCTCGTCTGAAGCGGCAACAAAACATGTCAATATTAGCACAACGCGTTATGGAAACAAAAACATAAAGGGCTACGATGGCATTCCTCTTTCATTATGGCAGTTCTGATGTCAATGTAGTTGAAATATGACTGGGTAGGTATTTTGTGTTATGATTATGTATTATAGTATATTAACTTTAGCATCGAGTACCGATGGTAAGCGCAGCTCCATTCTCTCTCAGATCCCAAATCGAGCTGCGGCAATTTTGAATGAAAGACCGCCTGCCTTTGCACTACTTAATTTATAGCATAATTTATAAGAACAACGAGCTAAGCAAATTGGATAAACAGCGTCTTTCTAAGTAAATATTTGATATTAGTAGCATCGGATAGCTTATGATCCCAAGAAAAATACTAGATACTATAAAAAATGTTTTAGAAAGCACTGTTGATTTCCAATAGGTACTGATACGTCAAACAGGTTTATTTATGGACAGAGACACACTCATAATAATCCCCTCCCGTTATTCTAAAGGAGCTATAATGGCCCTCCTTATTATCTACCTGCTTTATACCAAATATTTAGAGTCGGCGCAAAATAGCATTCTTCTCCATACATTGGCGCCAGATGTAATCTCCTCAGTCACTCCCTTCCTACGACAACCTTCACAACCACCAGAAACACATCAATAATAGTAAGGAGTGTTATTTTATTAGTAGTATGGAAGAAAAACCAGCTCAATTGACGCGCCTACCTTGCCAGCCTGCAGTTAAGCGACTCTTAATTTCAAAGTTATTCTTTACATACCGTCCCTAATCACATAAATTCTTGTTTTGCTGGTAGAAAAAAAGTACAATAAAAATATGTATCCTTGGGGATTTCCCGCAAGTACAAAAAATTACCTACCATTATCATTATAAGTGTTGTGAATCGCTACATCATGACGAAATATGGCCATTAGGTGCAGTTTTTGCGCATTTACTCACTTCTTATAAAGAAATATTCACATTTTTCATCATCAAGTCTAAAAGCCAATCGAATCTTTCATCAGTTGACAAAAACTACTTTAAACACCTTTACAATTATAGGGATGTGTATTATACACTTAACAATATACACGAAATTTCGTAATAAAAAATGTATAATCACATCAGGGTTCTCTTTTTTCTTCGAACAGTTCACGTAAATATTTCAATTATATTCAGTTATATCATACTTATCACAAATTCCAGCAAATGTTTTCCGATATGATTTATCTTTTAAACAGATCAAAGACGCGAGGAAAACAGGAAAATAACATGAAAAACAACAGTTGCCAGTAATGAAAAGTGTTGTATTGGCAACAGTAATCAAGTGTAACTTTTTAGTTAGCGCATTCTGGGAAAAGTATGAATTTATTAATGTTATACTACTTAGGTGGCAGAATAAGCATACGGCCCAACTGACAAAAGCGGTCATCACGGACCTGAAGACGTTTGAAACATCAAGGGCATTAAACTCTCTCCACACCGGGGTTGAGTCGGGGACCGCGTGGTCGCCCCTCCCGAGGAGGGCCAGACCGAGAGGGATGGCCCTGGGTCAGCAGGGTTGCGAGGGATATTTCGCATGAAAACCTCACCTTCGGCCTAGTACTACGACCTAGAGACGGCGTGCGGTTTAGTCGGTTTGAGTCCGACATAACCTTCCCCTCCGGCTTCGGAGGGGTGGGAATCCGTGGGGATTTCCCGCACGTAAAAAAAGGCCATTAAACTTGCGCTACCGACCGTGAAACATCCTTCTAATGTCTTTATTGAAGAATCCCATCGCTTAAAAAACCAAGGATGTTTACACAATACTTAAATAATTTAACCAACAGTTAAGACCTAAGCACAGCCAATCCCCCCCGCTTAAAAATCATCCACAGTAAGAACAATAGCAGATAAAAATAAATCTACGAAACAGTTCTTACGAGAAATGACTTGCTTGTACTCCATAGTCTAGGAATAAAACGTCTCGTTTCATCCAGGCGAAGTGGAACAAGAAATATAGGTCATGCGCAATGTGATGCAACATTCACAGTGGCCTAAAGCCTTAGCTCAGTGTACATTTCTGTTAATACATTATAGCTATCATGTAAGTACGTAGATAATGTCTTCGAAAATTTCTTTTGGGTAATTTATTAATGAGTTACTTCTATTTACTGATTTGCTACTAATATTTCGTTTACACAACTGCCTCCCTGGACACGTGGTAATTTGTGAATGACTAATGTATGGGATTTGACGTTTATGACTGGCGTTGAGGACTGTCACATACGTCAAATCCTTACATTTGTCATTCTATTCTACGATGCGCCGGTCAACGAACTGCCACTTGTTTACAGGCTCAGTTCTATAACCTTGTTAATCCAACGCTTTGCAATGCCCGAAGTCCACCATACTCGCTTATAACGCAGATAGATGACTGAAAACGCACTCTAAGCCTAAGTTAATGCCTCAAACGCGTGATTTACCTACCATGAAATCCTTTGTATAATGGCACAGGGCATTAATGCAAACACATACTAAACAGCGTTTCCTATTTCTTCGCGGTATACCACAATTAACATACCATTATTGGAAAATATCTAAACTATTTAACCTTTGTGAACTATTTTCTCTGATATTTGGTTGCGTGTTCCCCGAGGGGCTAGATAATAACGTTTGTTTCTTATGGTGTTCATTTTTGTATCACGAACGAGGGGAATTTTATGGGCGAATCGATAGAATGTGTACGGAAGTTTGTCGTGAGTTATTGTGTATGGATGTTGTGGACAGTTTTGTATGTATGGCATTTGGGAATATATATGTGTGTTGCGCATTCAAACATGATAAATGTTAATGTGCTTGTGACCTCAGTGGAGGCATTACTATAACAAACCTACGAACCTTCTTGCAGTTAGCATCAGCTCAATTTCCACTAACAAAGGCTTTTTCTCACACATCATAAAATCATAAACATGAGTGAACACCAGCTTCTTTATTATACTTCTTCTGCTTCTTGAATTTCTGGACGGTCAGGCATATGAGATTCTGGTAGTTGCGCCAATCTTACGTGGTCCTCTTTTGTTCACACACTTTTACTTAAATATGGCACATCGTTGGTATCTGTTGACGGTTTCCTTCGACATCAAGTACTCGGTTCTATTTTTTTCTATAGCTCCGTATATTGATAAAATAAAGACGAAATATGACAAAAAAGCAATTTTCATAGTTACATATTGGCTGACCTCAGAGGCCTACAAAAAATTTGAAACGATTTTACTCACCACTAACACGTGTACCGACATATACACCAACTTTATCGGAATTAAGAGTACTAAACTTAAAGCTACTAGAAGCATACGTCACCTGCCGGGTTGGAGAGTAAATCGTGATTTTTACTATCGCTGGACCTGAGCGTCCCCCATGTCACTAACTAACGTTTTAGCTCTATTTTCCCTTGTCACTATTTCCAGGCCGTCATGCTAGGATAATCTATTATTCTACAATCTTACTACGTATACATTATATTAGAATCAGGACACTCACCGTAAACATGTCTGAATAAGTAAAGCCGACAAGATATCGTAATATGTGCATAATTATGCAAACGAGACGACAAGTTGTTTTCTCGCCGTGTAACCTATTTCACTTCGTTAACTTCCATTATGCGGGCAATATGCTGCTCGTAAAATAGTTTATAATTTTTATTGAGCCTATAAATAAACGCATAGCAAAGGTGTCAATTGTAGCTGGTATTTAGGGTTGGGTGTCTATATATCGATAGTGGGAATAACCGATTCAGGGAATTTACTGTCGAAAGTTTACGCAAACATCACTCATAGAAATAAAACCACTTTTTAAGGTATTTATTTGGTATTATTGTATTATTTACACTCACCCTATGACTATGGTTACTGAATAGTTTCCGAAACGACGGTATAAGTTTTAATAATATAATAGAATAATACAAAATAAATCGCGGTGGTTTTATTTTAAATGATTCGCATAATATATCACATGACACATTATGATTTATCAAATTAACCAATTAATCTTAACTACTGTGTAACAACATCAAAATTAAAATATAATCTTCTTATCTCTGAAAAAACATTTACTAGGTTCTTTTTTAGTACAGTGGTTTTGGACGAAGTTCTGGCAACCTTGTCCACTAATAGGAACTAAGGAGACCATTCTCTATAGTATTCTAGATCCTGCCAGGATATTGAGCAGTATCAGCAGTTTCACTTGTGGTTGCCAACTGTGTTTTCTCTCAAAATTACTAACTATTTTATGCGTGCAGAAATAATGATAACAGTGAGAAAATAGGGCTCTCCTAGAAGCTCTAAAGGGTTGAATATTTTTCTTGTTCCACGTTCCATGACATAGGAATGTGGGTATCCCGTAAGCATATAAACACCTTTGAACGTCAGAAACTTCAAAGAGATGCACATACGTATACTATTAGCACAATTTTCGTAAACATAAATTGCATTGTTCTTCTTCATCTTAGCGTTACTCCCAGTCGCATCCGAAGCTTAAAACTTGGAGTGTGGGGTCTGCTTTACCAGTCTAATTGTGGATTTAGCTGAACTTAGATATTTTCCGCGAAGCAACTGCCACTGACCTCCACACCCCAAAGGCTATATCGAAGCTTTGTAGTTAGACCAGTTGTTGGATTTCTGAGGGCTCCAACTACCCGTAACGACACCCATAGATATTTGTATGACAACCGGGACCGACGGCTTAACGTGCTCTCCGAAGCACGACGAAATTCATGTATACAAAAATTTGCACTGAGCAAGGATCGAACCCGCGCCTCTTGCGAAGCGGCCGGGTTCACCTTTACGCCACAGAGGCTGTCAACGTAATTGTATTCTCTCTCTTTTATATTGGTTCTAGGTACACAATACAGATTATTTTGAATCTCATTTACAATTTTACTGAAATTTTATAGGGGTAGTCCGGCACTTTATCAATCACATAAAACCGTGAATTCTTTCTTTTGAGCCATGGGTTCAATTCATGTCCCATCCTGGGGCATTATCCTGAATAACATTGAGTTGCAAACGCACTCGTCACGACAATACGTGACAAGATTTCAATATAAAAGATAAATTTGGCGGAATACTAGACCAACTTAAAAGTGATGCGAATGCACGTAGCACGTAGATACAAAATAGTTTGTCACTCAGAATAAGGCTCCTAAAAGTAGTCCTATTCTTATGTAGATAAGTTTCTTTATTCCTAACATAGGTTCAAAATAAAAATTTCATATTCCTTACTTGGTAAATTAATTATCAGATAAGGTAATGGAAGTAAAGGAATATGAAAATGTGTATGGGTAATACACATTTTCAATTCCTTTACCGTTACTACAAAACAAAATTGCTACAAGATTGTTTCTGTACCACACCACTAAAATTTGTAAGCGACCAAGTTAGACCGCATAAGTAATATGCCTGTCGCCGCGGGTGTTCTACTGATAGCAAAATAGCGACAAATAAATATTCTAGGACGAGCTTTATACGTTCTACACTAAACCATTTAGCCACCAAAGTAACCATAAACATACATATATACGTATTTTTTCTGTACACATGAATACATATTATACACATAAACACGCAGATCAATTCAAATAAGTATACATATTCATGCATAAAAATATTTTACTGACTGGGAATCAAACCAGAGAGGCCGTCAATTAAGTATATTTTTTTGTTAACGTGAATATATTTATTTACGGAATGCGCAAATTTGAATCTACAGAAATGGTAGAAATACAAAGATTTATTTACAAACATTTGCTAAGCTTCTAAGTTTGTGTAATAAATATTAATTTGTGACGCCGTATACAATTCTGAATCCATTTATCTTAAAACGCCCACACGGTGTTTTTGCCGTGTTAAAAAGAAAAAATATTGACATTAGCTTCGAATCCTCATCCTCCTTTCCTGAACAACATGCCGCCTGTCTCCACATCCCAAGAGCCGTTAGTGTTTGCCATCTTGCTATATAACAGTCGGCATGGCGACAAGGCGCTTTACACTAATGTGTCGATTGTGGTTTGAAACCGATTGTGAGTGACATGATGGGATGTAACAAATTGTTAGTGAAGTATTACAAAATTTGATATTTGCTTGCCTGTGTACATTGGCGATGGGTAAGTTGAAGTGTACAAATTACTCACATTTAGTTAGCTATATTTTAAGTCCATGGGGAAGTATAGCGGTCTTGCTGCCTATGACCAAAGCAGTGTTCAGTGTACGAGTGTTATAATAATTCCAAGCCAATCCTGGTTGCATTCAAAATTTGCAATTTAGGGTCCAAGGTTCTCTCCCCCATAATTTAGTACCTGCCCCCTTACCCCAAGAAGTTACCAAAGCCTTATCCATCAATCACCCAATGAACCAGTTTGCAGGCTTTGGGCCTAAAATCTTTGGTGGGGCCCCATTTGAATACTATAATTTAATGATGTTATTTTTGTTTACAGTGCAGTACGTGGTACATGATACGCGCCTATTTTTATATTTTCCTATCATAGTTTTAGATACGGAAATAGTCTGTCTATATACTGTCTACTATTTTATTTTATACAAGCTTTTGCCTGCGGCTCCGCCCTTATCTTTATAAATTGAAACCTATGTGTTTTTCTGATGTATAAGTTATATTATTGTAAAGTTTCATTAAAATCCATTCTGTAGCTTTTACGTGAAAGATTAACAAACATTCATTCATCCTTCTATCCATATGTACTTAAAAATTTACGCGTTGATAATATTAGTAGGATCTTTTCGTGTTTATGAGAATCGATTTTCAATTTGAATTATTTTAAGACGTAACACAATCTATTGAAATCTCAAGCCCCTGGGAGTTGAAAGAAAATATAAAATAATATAAGTTGCTTTTCGGTCACAAATGGTTTATTGAAACTTGAACAGCTTTAATTAAATTTGGAATTCGGTATTGTTGGATTTGTAAGTAAAAATGTTTTTTTACGAAATCAATATCAAAACAGTCCCAATAGTACCTTGAGACTTCTGTATAGAGGGGGAACAACACAAAACGGGGACACATATTTCACTAATTTTCTTAAGTAATGAATAATACACACATACATACATTGATAACTATCAAGTCCAACCAGACATCATCAGTAGGGTAATATCTAAAATGGTTGAGTACTAGAATCACCCTTTCAATAATATATAGCACACGTAATATAAATAGGTACCTAAGCATCACAAAGTCGTACAAATATATCAAGATTTAAGTAAAAGCTCTAAGAGGCCTTTGATATTCAATTTCCTCAAGCACAAAACTGTAATTCGATTCAATCTGTTAGATATGCATTAGTTGGGTACAACTGAACAACTTCCTTATTGGATCAACTTACAGTATTTGCTTAATAAGGATGTTTGTAGTCTTAGGAGTAGGGTTTTAACATGAACACAAGTAAGTGTCACATTCATTTTACACAATACTTAAAGAGAAAGTAATAAAATGTCAATTAAACATTACAACCGTGAAAATTCTTTAAATTACAGTCCAAGGTGTCTTTGATTTAAACGAATACCAGCTTTTGTCCGCGGCTCCACCCGCGTGGATGTCGATTATCGCGACCAAACATAGCTTTTGTCTTTTCTCAAGGTCTATTCTACCGCTATACCAAATTTCATCAAAATCGGACGGACAAACAAACAGAACCCACATACACTTCTCCATTTATTAAATTAGTCTGGATTCAGGTGGCATTTGTGCTAAGAATAACATTGCAATTTCAAGTTTTATATCGATGAAGATTTACTAGGATTGTGTATAATAACATTTATGTTCTGGATCCTTTCCGTTCCCAAGTTTCTTCTATTGTGTTGGGCACAATAAACCACAAAGCAACGCAATCACCTTATCCCCATAAAATTTACGTCCTCTACGTTCTACGCTTGCAAACTTAAAACATTCCACGTATCTTTTATCTCGTTCACAAGTTAGAGGTCAAACCCTAACACAAGAGACGCACTAAGGGTTACCTTGCTTGGCAACAGTCCAACTGATGCGATCTATTTCCTTACTGACTGTAAAGGTCGTGACTGACTTAAGTGTAGCGAATGTGTTGCAAAGCGAACACAACACAAAGCGGTGCAATTCAATATTCGCTACATTTTATTGTGCCAGCCTGAATAAAGGAATATTTTACAAAGAGCTTTGTTACAATGTTTTCATCTTAAACGTCTGTATGGTAATTTAAACCTGGAAGAATGCTGAAAACACTTTGCTCTTTTCATATTATTTTGTTTCGTTCCTTTATAACACCAGCCGTTACCAGCGACTTCCCTCCTTCCCCGCAAAATTATCATCTCGTGCCCGCATGTGTTATTCTAGACTGTAACCTATATCTGTGTCAAATTTACAGCAGCCATTACTTCAAAGTGAAGTGCTATTTCACTTTACTTATTATATAACTCTACAGCTTATACGTATCTCTATACTCATCAGACTAGTGTTGGCTATTGCATAACTAGTTCTTCATATCCTTGGTTAAGTGTCAGTCTAGTGTTTACGACCGGTAGTCAGTCTACATGGAATAAAAATTGATGACTTCTAAACTAATACTATGCTACCGAAAACAACATTTTTGCTGCAGTTCTAATTTGAGAACGGTGTTTTTGTGCTAAAAATATTACAATAGAAAATATTGCAATATACAATACAATTGACTTAAATTAAAAACATGAAAGTCTAGAACTGTGTTAGATAATGTATACGCACTAAGCTTTGCACAAAACGAAGAATAAAGAAAATTCCCAGTGACATCTTAATCTGGTTCTGAGCTAAACATGAACTGTAACGGGACTTAGGGCCTACGGCTACGGCCCTACGCTACATATAGCTGTGATCGTCTAAATTGCTATCGTCGAAATCTACTACACTAATCTATTAAGGCCCATCATGGGGGAGTGGCTAGAGAGGCCACACGGGAGCCTCTCGTACCGTCAGACGCAGATGATAACCGGGCACGGTTACTTCGGGCGGTATCTGCATCTGATGGGTATTGAGCCAACGCCCGAGTGCCATCACTGCGACGCGAGCGTGGACTCGGGGCTGCACACGCTCACCGAGTGTCCGGCGTTTGAGACGCCGAGGCGGGAGCTTGTGCAGGCCCTGGGGGTGAGAGTGCTCACGCTCTCCACCCTGCTCGCGGCGATGGTCCGCTGCGCGGATGCGTGGGCGGCCAGCGCCTCTTTCTGCGAGCAGGTCATGCTCGCGAAGGAGACAGCAGAGCGGGCGCGGCGCGGTGAGCGAGAAAGACTCGCTGACATCGCTGCTCGCGCCCGAAGGCGGCTCGGGCGTCGGAGGGCGCTTACAGACCTCCGCCCCCCATGAGCGCGGGCCTGAGGGTGACGGGTGGAGCCACCCGTCACCCTAGCAGAAGCAGGCCACGGCGGCGGCGCGCATCGTAGGACGATGCGCGCCTCCCCACACCGGGGTTGAGTCGGGGACGGCGTGGTCCCCACCTCCCGAGGAGGGCCAGACCGAAAGGGATGGCCCTGGGTCAGCCGGGGTGCGAGGGATATGTCGCAAGACAACCTCACCTTCGGCCTAGCACTACGACCCACAGACGGCGTGCGGTTTAGTCGGTTCGAGTCCGACATAACCTACCCCTCCGGCTCCGGAAGGGTGGGTATCCGTGGGGATTTCCCGCCCGCACGTAAAAAAAAAAAAAAAAAAAAAAAAAAAACACACTAATCTATTTACATTCAATATTGACTCCTGACCGTATGTATATATTCGTATAACAAATGCTAAGAACGTCTATTTAAATCGATAGTTTCACCGATCAGGTGAGCTATGTGCTTGTTTGCCACCTTAGTGGTATAAAAAGTTTGATGCTCTATCCCAACTTTTATATACCACACAATAACATGCCTTCGTGCAATGTAATTAATTCCATTCTACAGAATATCAAACCATGCAAATTGATACCACATAATAATATAAATAATATATTATTATTTTTTATTGAAAGCTGTCACAACCTAACTAATACTTAATAACTGGAGAATCATTATAAATTATAATTAAAAGTAAAAATAGATTGTTCATATATCGGACTTCAGTTCAAGCATGACTTTCTCACCGGGCTTGAACGCTGGCATCCCGAGGTACGGACAGGTAGCGCAGCGGAATGCGTCGCCGAGGTAACAACTTCCACAGGAAGATTTCGGTGTATCCTTAGTCTCGCCACGGAGTTCCTCTGCCAAACCACAAGAACAATCTGCGCACGCCTTTCTTTTACCAGTTGTTGCACAAACTCTTAAAGACTGCTGTTCTGGTTTCTTCAAGTCATCTTCATCTAGGAGCTGGTTATCATCAATAGTCTCGTCATCGCCGCCACCGCCCCATGCTTCATCTACAGTATTATCTAGTTTCCATACTGCGGGCTTATTATTTAGATTTAATGAGGCTTTGGAACCCACTTCAAACTTAGGCTTTTCAGCAACATATAAATTATCTGAAGACTTTGTAATATTAACAAATCCATTTATTTTCAGGACACTGCTAATATATAATAATATACCAACAGTATATACTCAATTTAACCAATTTAACCAGCTGGTCATGCATTTTTAATTATATAATTACATAAATATTATAGTACTGTGCGCTTATCTCGGCGGAGCTCTGATTATTATTTTTTTGATGGAATTCTATTTTATGTTTTTTTTTTTAATTGCATTTTTGGCCATTTTATGCATGGATGAAACTCGCATAAATCTACAATTATATGGTGCCTAATTATGGCATTTACATTAAGTCCACCTACTTAGTCTTCATAAATAATATATTCCATACATACAATTAAAGTTAAAAGTTGGGATAGAGCATCACACTTTATATACCACTAAGGTGGCAAACAAGCACATAGCTCGTGAAACTATCGATTTAAATAGACGTTCTTAGCATTTGTTATACGAATATACATACGGTCAGGAGACAATATTGAATGTAAATAGATTGGTGTAGTAGATTTCGACGATAGCAATTTAGACGATCACAGCTATATGTAGCGTAGGGCCGTAGGCCCTAAGTCCCGTTACAGAACAATACTAAGCAAAATTTGAATGATATCGTAACCTTGCTTCACGTCTTATTTGTTTGTTATATTATGTAATAAACACCTAAAACCGGTGGTAAATGGACTGAGTTGATAGCAAGATTGACTAGACTTGATAAGCCGACGGTATACGTTTCAATAAATACTAAGCCGTCTTCACTAATCTGAATGTCGCGAGCTAGACAGATCTCTTGAAGCGTAATCCGAGAAATTCGTCTAAGAGTCAATCAATCATGATGCTTTTGTTTGCCAAAGAACTTAACTAAGATTTGTATTTTATGTAAATAAAAGGCAACAAAGTGAATATTCT
Source organism: Eilema caniola (assembly GCA_949126895.1). NCBI lineage: Eukaryota > Metazoa > Arthropoda > Insecta > Lepidoptera > Erebidae > Eilema > Eilema caniola. The sequence continues at coordinate 1,609,113 of OX421462.1, forward strand.
TCAAATAAGATGGATTTACCTTGAGTGGATTCAAAATAAGTAAATGGTTCCTATCTTATGACTTATCTGAAGTTGTTACCTGTCAGTTCAGTTGTCATATAAATCGTAAAAAATATTCTCAAAATTATTTCTTTGTGGCTAGGTACAAATAGCTTCCTCTTTGCCTTTATTTAAGTTGAAATGTCTGTAACTAAGGAGGTACCTTAGGGAAAATATATTCTTCTCCAGATCGATCCCGACCACATTGTTCACTTTGAGTTTCATTTGATGTCAGTTTCATAGAAAATTTGCACACTTTATGGTTATATCTCTCGTAAATCTTTATCAAGTAATGGTTACTTAAGGGAGCAACAGCTAATTTTAGGCGGGTAATGACCGACATTACGGAGTGTCATGTAATATTTGCCATGGCCGTGTCGTTACACCGTGCTTTAAGATATGTTTATACATGAGGCTTGTCGCTTGTCTGATTCACCGTACTGACGGTACGAGTACTCATCAGTTTGCGTCCAGAATCTCCCTCGCGCTCACTTCATCGGAACTACTAATAGCGTGGCTACATGCTCGCCTTGTAACGTGTTACAACATGGTAACACTGGTTAGTACCCACCTTTAAGATCTTACATAATGTTTCCAATTTTTTTTTTACAATAGTCTTTTTTATATTTGGTCAGTCAATTGACTGCACCACGCTAGACGCGCAGACGTGCAGTTCAAAAGATACGGACCACCATTTCCGATGCTACTGGCCTTAAAATGGTGGTCTATAAATTGATGGCATTGATAGATCTTTTTCACGCCCTGCACTAACCCTGGAGCAGCGTTGTCTCGTACAGAAGATGAATAGAAAATATATATTTTAATTAATTGAAAAATAATGATAATATTAACTTTTGAATATATGATGGACTATTTAAATTCGTGTCCATATAATTACACATACATTACCGTGTATGTTACGTTGTTTATGAACAATTTCCCACACGTTCAGCTTGCGGGTAGTTATTAAAAATCGTGACGCACGATACCCGCCGGCGTCACGTGAGCCCAGGAAATCCATTATCAACAAAACGTGGTTTGTGTGGTACAATGTAAAGAAGAGGGCGAAGAGTTTAAAAAAATACCTTTGGCAGTCTTCATTCTACTGTTTTTAGAATCCTCTCTTTTTATCTACAATTTTTTACCTATGGGTTTTTACATAGGTACTTCTGACAATTTGCTGTAAAGGCAACATAAACAGCGTGTACAGTCAGCGTCAGAACGACATATATACATACAAACATATAAGCATGCTTTTATCCCCGGAGGGTTAGGCAGGGGAAAATTAACACCCACATTTCACCAATCTGTATTCGTTCCCACGTAATAGCGGGTGAGCTTATTGCCGTATTCCGGGCACTATTGTTGACTCGAGCCATCCATCTGAGGCTAAGTCTGGGCTGTACATTTCTGTCTGATGTTAAAGTTAATCAGAACTATCCCTTAGTCGCCTTGTACGACACCACATGGGAAGAAAAGGGGTGGCCCAAATGCTGCCGGGACTTCACTAAAGAGTCTAAAAATGATCTTAATACCACGGTAAACTGTTCAAATTAAACTGTTTTATGTATTTACATTGTATTATTGTCCGAAAGTGTACCAAATATCAGGTACAATACCCAGTACAGTCAAACTAACATCATGGCACTCGATACTAAAGACAATACACAGTCATAGTTTTATCCATTATATAAATGTAAATTCTTTCTCTCGCTTGCTTCTATTTCATATGATCACATCTGAACATGGATTGGAACCAGCAACGAAATTCGTTCCGAGCCCCGGACCATCTAAGTTAAAGTACGTACGAACTTAAATCTAAGTAATAGTTTCACTTGGCTACGGAATGCTCATGTTTTTAGTTTGTTACAAGGAATTCCTGCGCTATTTGTGGTTGTACGGAGCTTACCGAGTTTTTTCCTAATAAACCACTGGTATAGATACCGGCAAATTTCGTGAACCAATATCTAAAACGCGGTCAACCAAAAATCAATAATTCACTAATAAATAGGATCCTTATAGAATAGGTCCTTTATCCAAATTAATATCAGAAGCACGAGAATAAAGCTGTCTGTCTTTTTGTTTTGTATCCCCTTTCACACCTACCGCAGAATCGATTTTGTTTATAGAACAGGCAAGATCATAGGATTTTTTTTATTTCAATAAGAGCAATTTTCCACGACAAAGGCTTTCCACGCGGGTAGAAACGGGCAGCAAATAGATTCTAATAGTTTCGTTAATCCACCGAACTAAGCCAAATTGTTTTTGTTGGAATATGTTTACGTCAAAAGTGTTGTTGGATAGGATTTGAACATGCAACATCACGATTGCAAGTGATGTCTTATTTACACACTGAAATTACACATTTAAAGGCCTTGATTAATTGTTGAAATTGCTGCGTAACTTTGAATGACTTGTGACTAGTTGTATTACACTTCGAATTAAATTTGTAAGCATTTTTCATGCTTGTGGGGTAAAGGTCACGAGTTGAAACCCCGCCTAGGCCGACTCATATTTTTTCTATTTAAATACTTGTATTACAAATTTACTAATATGATAAATATTAGCTCTGACACCATCACAATGCAATTCAATTTTTTTCACAAAACAGTTTAATCAGCGCGTAATATTTGGTGCTGACAGTTGATATGAGGCGAGTGACTCTTAGGGAAATGCCTGAAGGTTTCACAATCATAATTTATTTTACTATATTGGAAGTCAGGGGACATCCTTTCACTGAAGTTAATTTTCTTAAGTAATTTAGTTATTTATTACCTATCTACGTCCAAGTTAATTAATAATCTATAAAATATTTTTTATATTGGTTATTATTTATCAACTTGCCTGAAAGAAATCACTGTTATAAATATCGATAAATACGTTGATATCCATAATTGTCTATTAAAATTAACCTTTCAATAGTACTGACGGCTTTTTTTAAATAAAAATTAAGGAATAATTTTGAGAATATTTTTACGATTTATATGATAACTGAACTAACAGGTAACAACTTCAGATAAGTTATAAGATAGGTGTTTATAAGATATAATATACACATTTTTTTAGTAGCACGAATTAAAATAATCGATTTTATATTTGTTTTTAAATTTACAAGTCCCTACGGAATAATACTATGCCAAACGGGGTGGAAGATTTTAACCTTACCTGGAGGGGAAGTACTCTAAATACTGGGGATAGCAAATTTCACTCAAAGGAAACATTCCTTTATTTTTTTAAAGAAACAAAACTGCTTTTAAAGATTTTTGAAAACTCGCTTGCCACACCCGGTAATCGAACCGACTAAAATTCCAAAAAGTAACATCCTGTATTTTTATGGTATCAAAGTGTCAATCATAAGAATAAAATCTGTCTAACAAACATTGTAAATTAAATGAAAGGAAGTTCATAAAATCTTAACTTATAAACTCAGTGCCAGCATGGGTACAGCATTTTTACTCAAGGGTTCATCAGAAACCTTACCAACAATACAGTTATCCATGACGCCAAATATTTATTAAAATAAGTAGATACTAAATGACTGAACTTTGCTTCCGGTTTAGAATTTAACTTTATTGAGTAACTGCATGAGGTATGTAGGTAAAGTTGGTAGTAATTTAGGATGCTAGATTGGAAACCTCCACGCGGTGTACCCTGGGCAACGGGGAAGGGGAGAGAATTGCCGTATTGGTGGTGACTTTCTTCTTCTTCTTCTTCTACTTAGCGTTAATCCCAGTCGCATCCGACGCTTTCACCTCGGAAACTGGGATTCACTTTACTAGTGTAACTGCGGGTTTGGCTTAGCTTCGATATTTGCCGTAAAGCGACTACCATCTAAGCTCAATAACCCAAAGGTGATATCGAAGCATTACAGTTAGACCAGTTGTTGGACTTGTTAGGGCTCCAACTACCGGTTACCACTGCCATACTATTCGTATGGCAACCGAAACCCACGGCTTCACGTGCTCTCCTAGGCACAGCCAGACTAATGCAAATACCCATATTTATGCATACAAATATTTGAACTGAGCGGGGCCGTTCCTACTGCGAGCGGCTGCGTTCACTACCGCCACAATTAATTGAGCCCTGAGACGGCGTGCAGTTTGAGTCGGTTTGAGTTCGATCTAAGCCCGCGGCGGTATTCGCACGACAAAAAAGTTATTTTATTTAAATATCGAATTTCATCGGGATGATATCAGATGAGCCTTAGAGTTAACTGCTGAGTGGACTGCTGAGACGGGGCCTCGGGTTCGATCCCAGGTTTTCCATGGTACACACCAATGACTCTTTGATGCTTTTCCAAATTATGTGTGTATTTATCGCAGGTTTATAAGTGCCCAGTTAATGGCAATAGGCTCGCCACCTATTACATTGGGACCAAAATATTAACCGGCGAAATGTGGGTGCTAGCACCTCTGCCTACCCCGTCGGGGATAAAGGCGTGAGTTTATGTTATGTTATGTTTGAGTTAAAGTTTTTTATTTTGTGAAATTAAATGAATAAGTTTGAATTTCAAGAATTGTTTGTTTGTTTGCTAGAGAGATTTGATCCTTATGATTGACTCTGTCGGTGGGTGATATAAAAATAGAAATTGTTATTTTTTCAGATTTTAGTCGGTTCGGTTACCGAAAGTGGCAAGCGAATTTTCGAAAACTTTTAAATGCCGTTTTATTTCTTTAAAAAGAAATTAAGGAATATTTCCTTTGAGTGAAAATCGCTATTTCCAGTATTTAGAGTACTTTTTAAGGTTAAAATCTTCCACTCTGTATAATACAACATAATACATATTATAAATATAATAAAAGAAGGGGAGTAATAATTTCTCCCCATCGATCTCTACTGGAACCGTGCCCAAAAGGCATTAACTTATTTTGAATACACTGAAGGTAAATTCATATTATTTGAAGAATACTTTGTTGTCTCAATTGGACGGAAATACCATCGTGTCCTACCTCCTTGTACTGGTATTTTAAATTAAAATTCAATTATTCCACGCAATATCATAATAATACCTATCTTTTGATCAATTAATTATTATGATATTGATATATCTATTATGTCGATAAAATACTGTCTCAGCTATCGTTGGATAAAGTGTTTCAAAATACGTTGAATTATTTTTAAATAAAATATATCATTGAAAGCTCTCTCTAAAACTCATTAAAAGCTACTTAAAATGCAATTTGAATACTTTTACCCATATAAAAGAAGCGCCAGATCTCTATGACATTGTCTACAAAGGTCGAGCCTCCGTTTTATATTTGCCCTTAAAAAATAAATTAGAATGTCTCACCTAAAGGTAAGCCCTCTAAATTAAATTCACTCATCTATGAAATGGAAACGTATATAGAATTTATATGTCGAATAGCCTGAATGGCTGAGAAGGACTTTCATCATACCTTGTACGGTGAAATTAACTCGGTGATGGACTATTTAGGCAAACTGTGACCAAATTAAGGTACATTTTGAGACTTTTAAACGAATAAATCCTTTGATGTGGCGGTAGCTAATGCTCGTAAAGTAACTCTCCTGGTCATTTGAATTTGTGTCTGTTATTCAAAACATACTGGGAGAACATTGTTTTGTTGTCGGCCTAATAATGTCCATATTTCATGTTATATTTTATGTTAATTTGCATAGTTAATGAAGAACGGAAAAAAATTAGGGCCTGTCAAATGCTTAATTACTTTCAGTATTCGCTTTTAAATACGAATGTGAGTGAGTTGACTAAGTATTTAATAAGGAATCTTCATTTTAAACATGAATATAATAATTTATAATTATTGTAAGTCTTATAAAGTTTACGCTAGGTGCTACACGTAGGTATGTAGTTTTGTAGGCCACCTTTACTTTTACAAGTGTGTTAACACTTCAGTTCAGGTTTTAATTTCACTGCTACGACCAATGTACAAAAGTATCTTGTCACACTTTGTATAAGATAGTTTACTGATCTATAACAAGCAGGTCATGTCACAGTATATTTATGAGCGCAGCATTTGATTCCTTTGTGTTTACAGGTTAAGAGTACAGTCATAGATTCAAATATTTTCTGTCGTAACAAATTGAATAAATTGAATAGAACAAAACTTATAGTAAAATCATAAACAAGAAAAATCCTGTAGTCCTGTGGGGTTCAGGTCAGGTCGCGCTTTTACTCGCTTTATGTATGAATGTGTTTGTCCTTTAAAGTTACTATACCACTCATGAAGGCATTGTTACCCAATGTTATACAGAGGTTAGGCCCTATACTAGTTTTCTAGGTCTGTTTCCCAATTATCCCAAATTGAGCAACGAGTAAATAACGTATAAGATATCGAGAGTAAAAAAAAAAAAGAAAACTAAAAATAATGTCAAAATTTGTATCCTTCTCGTTTCTGTGGCTCAACTATGGCTATTTTCTAGCCATTTAAAAAATTTAATTGATTGCTTACTTGATTACTCTACTCTTACTGATTGACAACCCCATGCCCGTTTTGGTTCCGTTATAGTTCCATCATTATATTATTTTCTTAACACAAAATAAATTTACTGCAGAAAAAGATGTCACCGACACAAAAAAGTGTTACAACCGTTCTAACTTTCGCCAAACTACTTCCCAAACCAATCCACAAATCTTTTAGAACAACCACAGTTTTTGCTGTGATACCGTTTCGGTATTTTTTCTGAAACTTGCTCCTATGACGTAACACTAACATATGTCGTGACCAGGAAAATATGTTGCTCAAGGGCAAAAAAGTTTTTGCAACCGTTTTGCCCTAAAAGCTTAATATAGATACGAAAAAGTTTCAATGTACATATATGATTTAGTTGCTTTATGAGTTTGATGTCGATCGTAATAGACGTGAGGTGTACCGGCCAGCGAGTTTGTGGTGTTTTTTTATGATACGTCTGTCGTATTTATTGACAATTTTCAGAAAACATTGAGTTTATGTCAGTTTTCATAAATTTACTATAAATGTTTTTTGTTTTTAAGTTTGTACTCGTAATACATTTGTATTTGGATCTAAGTTCATAAGAATAACACTATACCTTGATATATGCTAGATATCAGAATACAGGATAATTTGAGGACACTATTTTGAGAAACTAGGTGTTTTAGAAGTGCCCAGTTAACGGCAAGAGGCGTACCATTATTACTAGGGACCAAAAAACGTAGTAGGTAAATTCTAGGTGTCAATATAACTTTATGTGTCATTACGTGTGTAATGGAGTTACTAGCCACGTTTCCAGCATTTTACAAAAAAATCGAGTAGCTCTTTGCCCAACTTTGGAATTGAACCCAAGACCTCACAAGTGCATGCAAAAATAAGGGTAAACGTTGGTATACCACGGAACAAATGATTTATACACTATACTCACGTTCAATTTGTATTCCAGTCTGAATACCTTTAATAAATATGAAAATAATTTTATAAGCATAATGGGTACTACGTACATCATTTTAACAAGGTTATTTAATGAGATCAGAACTTGTTCCTTTTGAGAATGGATCCAATAACTTTGTTCTTTTATTAGATAAATAAGTATCTAAATTGTGTAAGCCACTGCCTGATGAATACCCAAAAATAGAGTATTCTTTTGATAGAATCACGTAGTTTGACTACGTAGATGAAGCAAAGTAATGTCAGAAATAATGACGTGCCTTGAATGTATAAAAAATTACTTTTGCCTTTATCTTAATGAGTATTATCGAAAATATTAAGCAAAAAGATGTATTTACCTATACTCGTAAAAATTTGCTCTTTTTGTCACAAAGAAAACAGAACGAGAAAAAAATATAATGCAAGGTCTTTAGTAAAGTTTGTATTCTTCTTTACCATTCAATCGCTTATAATTTCAAAAGTTAAGAACAAAAAAAATTGAAAAAGTAACAAAATCTCTTACAGTATAACCGACAGTCTCAGTTAGGTCGAACGTGGAAAAAAAACTATGTTTCTAGCCAAGCACTGTGGATTAAAAATTTTAAATAATTTACCATAAGTTTTCTGAGCTTTTTTGTAAATTTTCGAACTTTCGTAAATATGCGGGATTGTACAGTTCAGTTCAGAATTCAATTCCGCAAGAAAGTCGATTTGTAGTCAAGAAGCATGCAAAGTATAAGTAGTAGAGAACTTTTGTGCAAAGAACAACGGTTCGTAATGACCAAAATAAAATACATATAACAAAATTGACACAGTTGCTCAAATTACTTTAGGAGTCGTATTTTTATTCTAAATTTACCTGAAGAATTTAAGTATCCCAAGTTATTTCATTATAAATAAATATCACCCACAAATTTGGAGTATAATTACTTCCAGCAATGTTACCCTTAGTATTACCTTTAAAAGTACAACCAAAATCTCCTTTGAGGTTTGTTGAAAAATTTGCCAAAAATGCTTAACCGTTGCTCACTGAACCGAACATGATATTAACTTTTCTCACAAAATTGATGATATCCTGGGAGCTGGGGTCATCTCCCATCACGGTACATTGACCCGGCTGTAGATTAATTTATTGAAACGAAAAATACAGCACTCTAGTTTCACTGGAGAAGTTATTGAAAACACACTTTGAGTTTGTCTTATTTTTGTATTTAAGATCTTAAAAACGTTAGAAATAGCAATCATTGTTAAATCGAATAAAAAATGAAAATAACATTAAAACTATAAACTCGTGATGCATATACTTGCAGTTTCTGATTCAAGTGGCCCTCTAATCCCGCGTACCCCATACGTCTGTAGGTCTCAGTAGCTTCAGTTTTAGTGATAAAACTGTTGAGAAAGAAACTTACTATGCCAGCTGTATGTTTCGTAAGTAATTTCGCTTTAAATTTTGAGAGCGCTTAGAGAGACCGCACGTCCACGTTTGTGTAATAAATTGGGCTGATATTTGGGTCCTGATATGCCATTCCCAGACTTACAAATTCAAGAAATCATTTATAAATGTAAGGCGTGTAAACTATGACCAACAAATACAAAAAGAAAGACGACCCACACTTGTATGGACTGTCAACAGCCAATATACCTGGAATGTTCTAGGCCATTATACGAAAATTGCCTAAAATTATGCACAAAGTGAACCATTGTTAAAATTTTATGTTTAATGTTAAGTTTTTTCCATTCTTTATATTTTATGTTAAAACCAATAAAAATAACTTAAAAGATAATTTTCCTAAGATGTTGTTGCTATAAAGTCATCTAGAGTAAAAAAGTCTGAAAAGCGCCTTTTATAGTTTATATGGTTAGATTTTATTTGAAAACAGGTACATATTCATTTATATAACATATTTTTATACATTTTTTAGCTTCTAAAAGGAAATCAAATAAGGACTGGTACAGTACATTCTTAACTAGATAGAATACAGCTTTAAAAGGTAGCGGTCTTTGAGACCGCATGTCCAAATATACGTAACAAAAATATACGTTTTGTTATGACATATATATTTTTGTAATCATGCTTCCCATGGATCTAGAAAGCGTTGTGTGAAATGTTGTGGAATATTCATTTATTTATTTATTTAAGTTTTATTTGCAATGTTTTTATTAAAGAAAACTAGCTTTTGCCCGCATCTCCGCCCGCGTGGATGTCGATTATCGCGACGAAACATAGCCTATGTCCTTTGTCAAGGTCTAATCTACCCCTATACCAAATTTCATCAAAATCGGTTCAGTGGTTTAGGCGCGAAAGACGGACAAACAGACACACACATAAACTTTCTCATTTATAATATTAGTATGGATAATAGCACAGTATAACGATAGAAAAAGTTAAAGGATCGCGTGAGGAACTCTCGCATCCGCGGCAGCCTTCATGTTAGTGATATCGTAGATAAAATGCAAGAGAGTCACCTTCGTTAATGTGGCCACGTCTTGCGGCAACAGCCAGGCTACGTGGGAAGCCAATGCCTGGCAATGGCGCCTCCGCCAGGTCCAGGTAGAAGGGGTAGGCCCAAAAAGTCCTGGCTTGACGTCGTGCAGGGTGACATGTGAGCAATTGGTCTCACTACCATGGACGCTCAAGATCGTGCGAAGTGGAGGAGGAAGAGTCGGAAGGCGGACCCCGAGCTCCGAGGGCATCTTGGCCTCGGATGCAATCAGGACAACGTCTAAATGTCGATCGAATGTAGTTGTGATAATAGTAACCAAAATTACTATTAATTTATATTTATTCTTAGGAAAAAAATAATGTCTAGATTCATATATAAGAAAACGTTATCAAGTCAAGCATATTCCTTACTAGGTACTTTACTTTTAGTATTTGTCAATGCCATCCACAGCCTTCCAAACCGTCAAGCAAATAATATAAGTCTTTTTGTGTTACATCAATATACGACTTTGTCGTATTATTCTTCCCCATAACTGTTATTTCTCTGTAGTATCATACTTTCCAATTATCTGTGCTGATAAAAGCCATAAACTACTTTACTCTTAATGTGTGTAATTTATATTATGCGACTACTACTTAATGAAGATTATCAATCATGACCAAGTGTAAGCCGATCGTTGAATAGAGTAGCTACTTGAAGCTTAGTGGAAAAGAAACTCTCTGTGTTTACAGGGTCGGCAGCACGAGTGTGCTGTGTGACTCCCCTGGTGTTGCACACATCCATAGGCCATGGTAACCACTTTCCCTCAGGTGGGCTTGAGCTGGTCTGCCACGTCAGTTGCATTAAGAAAAAATAATTATGATTTCTACTGTGAGTCCAAATTAATATTTAAATTCCACTTAATAATTGTTAATTCAATATATGGATTGCTTGAGAACTTTTATAACTCATAAACACTTATTATAAACACATGAAATTAAACTCAAGGCAATTAATTATTATGAAACTTTAAGTACTCTTATTTTAAGTTTACAGTTTCAGAAAATATAAAATGCATGTTTTCTTTTCCTTTGTTTTCTTATAAATCAATATTTATACAGTCCAAATATAATTCTATAAGGCCCTATAGCAAAATTCCAAGTAATACAGATATTATTTTCCGTTAACAGATAAATATAAAACAGAATATACGACGAGATTACTGGTTACCGTCTTGATTCTACGTTTACTAGATAGCAATACAAAAATACATTTTGGACTGTCGCCAACTGCCAGTGGGTATGTGGTAATAAAATGTTTAGTTATAAATGGAATAAATATACACTATCGTATAAAAAGTTTTATGACACAATCGGTACGAGCCGCACTGCTCCGTGGTTATGTAAGAATTAGTTAAGGGTGGGTGACCACATTTTACTTTTATAACCGGCTTGCAATTTAACAGTTCTCTTTTCGTATTATTTAAATCACAGGAAAACGGAATTTAGACTTAGGCCATTCTCTGTGTGACAAAATTTATGAACAAAGCTAATGAAAGACAATGAATTCGATAAAAATCTTACCAAGAAAGAACTTGCGGCTTGGTTGTCTCTGAAGAAGGTAATACAAGGATTTTTAGGTAATCATAAAGCTGAAAATGTTGAGTTGTTAGTTAGAGACTTGTTACGAAAATATAAATCGATAAATCGATGGGGTGTAGAATGTCTTTAAAAATAATTATTTTACATTATCGTTTCGACTTTTTTCCTTTTAATCTTGAAATCGTGAGTGATGAACAGGGTGAACGCTTTCACAAAGATTTTAAACGTATAGAAGAGCGTTACCAAGGAAGATGGGATGTAAAAATGCTAGCAAATTACTGTTGGCTTGTTATTCAAGAGGATTTTACAGTCCACAAAAGGAAAAGTTAATTTATCGTAATTTTACTCATTTTTTTACATACTTAAACCTGGATTATTCTTGTTCACAATATGAGTATAATACTACTATTTTTGTAGTTAAATTCAAAATGCAGGTGACCAAACATGTTAATATTTGATTTGAAACTTTTACGCTGTCTTATTTCATTTATGGAAGTAAAATTTTTCATAACTATAAAATGGTGCGTGTTACGAGAAATTCATTCATATATTCGTGTTCAGCAGGCCTATATTGACAGAAATCAGCTATTTAAATCAATTTTATTGATTTTTTTTATCACACATTTATTTTTCTTCTTTGTATGACTTTTGAGCTTGCTAAGAAAGTCATCGTCATGATCATACATGCGTTAACCCCGGTCGCATCCGAAGCTTTCACTTCGGAGTCTTTGGTCAGATTTTCACAGTAAGCAGATTCCACCTTATCTGGAGTTCACTATAATATAGCTAAAGCCAGCAGTTCTGCACACCTGGCATTCTGGTCCCGTTTTGGCAACCTAAGGGAACCTAATGCAGTTATAAAAAGTAGCCTATGTGTCATTGCAGACTGTAATTTGTATCTATATATCTATGTATATATGTAATCTATGCATCATATGCATCTGTTTCAATCAGATTCATTGAGCCGAGAGCGTGATTGAATAATAAACATTCAAACATCTTCACAAACTCTCACATTAATAATAAAATTCTAGGATAGAATTTGATTAGTAGGATATCAGTAACCGAGTATTTATTAAAACTACTGTGTACTACAGATAACTTCCTAAGATCAAAGAATCAGTATTTTCTCCTAAAAGTTGATGGGGAAATGACAACGAAGCAAGTTGAAGAATAAACAGATACATTATGAAGCATTACATAAACAGAATTCAAAAGTAGAAGTGCAGTCGATTCGACAAAAGATGGAGCTTATTATTTATGTACCTATTTGCTAACCCTGAGTATAATGAAAAGACACACAATAGTACAATATCAAATTAAGTAAAGTTAAAGCCATTCCAATCCATTATTCCGCATCCTGATTTCCGGTTGAACACCATTTAACCTGTATTGTTTTAAATTATTCCACTGTTATCATACTTCAAAATGTTCCTTATTCTTCAACCAAATACTTGAAATATATTTAATACAGTATTATAACAAAAGCAATATTGAAATTCCTTTCAAATAAGACTTAAGTCTTGATTCAATTAATGAGTTCTGTTTACAACAAAACACGGCAACAAATATCAGGAATAACTTTGGAACCACACAATTATAAGTTTTCGAGTTGTTGAAGCAAGCCGGGCGGAGTAATGTACGTATTATGCTGAAACTGTAGCAACTGTAGTACTAAATCATAAAGACACATAGTTACTCTTGATACAGGAGGAGGAGCTAAGTAACATATTATTTTGATGAATACTGGTATGAATTCTGTAAACAATGATACCGCTATTCAAATTGATGAGGTTTATACAATAATGTCAACGGGAATTAACCTGATCATGATAAAGGTACCTACAGATCCTCCCTTGTTTGAATATTTTTGTAATGTAATAGTGTAATGTGTTATGTATTTCATTTTGTATAGTTTAAAGTGTAGTGTATTTTTATATATATTTATTATATCCTAATGGTATGTTATCGAAACGGTATTGTATTAGCACAAGTACTTTTTATTTATTAGTTTTTTTTATGTGCCATATAAATTCAATCTGTGGGTAATGTTTGGTTTTTGATAAAAAAAAAAACTTAAAAAAAAAACATGGCATTTATTTGCTTGCAGTTTTGACGGCTTTGGCGAGGTTGATGTCTAAATCAATTTGCATTAAAAGAAAAGTTTAAGGTACGTGTGCATGCATTGGCACTGACCCCGGTAACGATAAATTTGCAACTGGGAAAAATACCACGGTGATGATAATGAAAATACTTTGAACTTTATGTACAAACAGAAAATTCACGAAACAAATTCCAACATCTATTCCCGATTCGATAAGTAATAAATAGTAAAAAATTGTTGTAGAAAAATTTAGGCACCTGTGCCGTGTAGCTTGAAGTAACTCTTATCAGTTGCAGATATAGGGTTACACAGGATACCACATTCTTTGCCAAGTATTAAGGTCGATTTACATCAAACGAGCGAATGCTCATTCTATCCCCACTACATCAAATTCTTCTAATGTAAACAGGCGTAAAGCATTCTTTCGTTGTTCTTAGTGCGTTCGCAAAGATTCTATAGAATATTCTAAGAATGCTCGCTCGCTTGATGTAAACGGCGCAAGAGCGCGCGAACAGTTGCTTAGAGCGTTCTAGCGTGTTCGGTTCGGACGTGCTCGCGCCACTGAGCGGTCTCATCAAAGTGTTCTTGTGTTCTAGCGATTGTTTACGTATCTCGATTAAATTATGGATTGGTCTCAAGAAAAATGTTTATTAATGATAGAAGCCTACCGCAATTTCAGATGTCTGTGGGATCCGACGTATGAAAACTATAAAAATACAACTTACAAACAAGATGCTTGGCGGGAAATCGCAAAACAACTGGAATGTAATGTTGAAGAGTTAAAAAAAAAGATGGACTCGCTTCTTGCATCTTACCGCCGGGAAAGGCAAAAAACAATGAGTACGAAGTCAGGCAGCGGTGCCGATTGTATTTATAATTCTAAATGGTTTGCATTTAAAAGCATGCACTTTTTGATGGACAAATATAAACCGAGGAAAACAATTGATTTCGACACTAACCAAAATAAAAACGTGGTAAGTAGGTAGTTATGTTTATTTATTGGGTATTCTACCATATTTTAGGTTGGGTTATTTACGCTTTTTATAAAGTAACATATCGCGTTCATTATGCAATATTGTTTTGCCATGGCAAAATATTAGTCAAATTAAAATAGTCTGAAAATTCTTTCCGGATATTTTCACATTGCAAAGTGTGTCTTCGTCCAGTGTTGGATAACGGGAGAAATGATGATAAACGGTCTATATTTCTCCACTGGCCTGGAATGACGACGTCATCTTCAATTCTGTCCAACATGCCCGGTGAATTATACAGCTTCCTAGAAGCTTTCCTTTTCATCAAATAATTATGTAGGTACACGCAGGTTATTACGATGAGAGATGCTTTATCAGGTTGTAGCAACATAGGTTTTCGCAATACACGGAAAACTGCTGAAAGAATGCCAAATGCATTTTCTACTATTCGCCTTGCTCTAGACAAACGGTAGTTGTAAATACGTTTTTCGGATCCCCTGGCATGAGTACCAGGATACGGCTTCATGATGTGTCTTTGTAATGGGAATGCATCATCTGCTACAAATACGAATGGCATATTCTGTTGTCTTCCTGGAAGGCTTTGGTCATTGGGCAAATTTAATTCATTATTTTGTAGTTTCTGATAGAAAGAAGTGTTTCTGAAAACTCCGCCATCTGATATTCTGCCCTGACAACCAATATCGGCGAATATAAAATTGTAGTTAGCGTCTACTATGGCCATTAACACCACACTGAATGTGGATTTATAATTAAAAAAGTCGCTTCCACTGTTAATAGGTGCTTGTATGACGCAGTGTTTTCCGTCTACAGCGCCAATACAGTTTGGAAAATTCCACTTCTCATTGAATTTCTGAGCGATTGATAGCCATTCTTCTTCTGTTGACGGTGTCTGAAATGAATAAAAAATTATTTTAGGGTGTATATTAATCAAACTGTTTTTTTATAGGCTGATGAGCAGGAGAATGAGCGAATTGAACAAGAAACTGCGGTAGTGGACCCTAATGCAGATACACAGTTAGATTCAACAACACATTCACAACCTGCAGCTTCAGTAGGGTCAAGAAACACCACACCACAATGGCAACCATCAACATCACTGCAATCTGGCCACACAATACCACCAAAAAAATCAAAAAATGAAGACCCTCGAGTAGCCGAAGCCTACCGTATTTTAAAAGATACACATAATTCAAAAATAAGAGACAAGAGTCAAGCTTTTGGAAATCATGTTGCTTCAAAACATCGCGAATACTCAAAAAGGACGAAAGCGTATGTTGAACATTACATACATAATATACTGTTCGACGCTGATTTGGGGAAATTTGATTATGAGTCAAATTTAGCATCAACTCCGATGTCTTCATATTCAGACAGTTCCCCTCCACCCAACCAAATGGAAGCTAGTTCAGAAAGTAATAATGTGAATTTAAGCCAACAATTACAGATTCCGGATGATACCGCAACTGAAGAAACCAGAAAGTCTTTGCTGCATTTTTTGAAAAATTTTAAGTAACATGTATATCTTTTCTAGTTACTTTTTGTTTATTTAAGTTCTCAGTGTGTTTTTTTTTAAAATAAATATCTTAAAAATAAATTGTCTTAGTTTATTTACTTACTTTCACTAATAACTACGGTCGTGATAATAGGTGTGTAGGTATGTATAAAAGTAATAACTTTACTTACCTTAGCATAGTTTTGCAATGCTTCATTTATTGCAGCACATACTTCAGATATAGTATTACATATTGTCGATTTAGACATTTTAGTAAAATACATTAGGCTTCCATAGGAATCTCCAGTTGCCAAAAATCGCAAAGTCACTGCTAGTTTGTCATATGCAGGAATCGATTCTCTAAAATTCGTACTTGATTTTCGAATTTTTTCGATGGTCAGAGATAGTAAATGATCAAAATCCTCTGGCGCCATTCTACAAAAGTTTTGGAATTGTCCACTTTCTTCTTGTTTTCGCATATCCGTCATTGTTTCACCTACATTATCCAGTGTCCTTCGATGCATTAAATTTGTAGCCCACCAACGTCTCTTCCTTCTTTTATTTTTGAGCTTTCGCGACAAAATAATAAATGCAGCACTTGCAATAATGATATCGCTGTCAGAGTCAGACATAACGAAGTACTACCAATACTAACCACAGAATTGACACGAATGAGCAAAGAACATTCGATCTAGCTTTTGTTTACACTAAAAGATTACGAAAGAATGCTTTTGTTCTAGCTCTAGCTCTATGTTCGTTTGATGTAAATCGATACCTCTAGCTTTCGTTTACACTAAAAGATTACGAAAGAATGCTCTTGTTCTAGCTCTAGCTCTATGTTCGTTTGATGTAAATCGAGCTTTACGTTAGCGCAATATGAAAAACTCAACAAACGATTTCGTATTCACGTACTTTTAAAAGTTTACGCAATTAAGTTTCCAATGCGCGACGGTTTCCTTATTTCTTAATTGCCTTTTTGTTTATATTGTTGTGATTTTTACTGTAAGTTAGGACTGCCTCTTTTTCCAAAAGAATGGCTTTTTCATATGATTACTCTGAGTGCGTTATTTTAATGTACCAATAATATTTTTACAATTTTATTAATCTTAATATATATTTTGCTTCGAGAGATAGTCTTCATTGAAATTAAATCAAATCAATTCTTTACTTCGAATATGGTTACATTTGTAGGTCTTAAAACTAGGGAGTACAGCATATACTGCTCCGTAGAGCGTGTAAATTTTAATGTCAGTATAATTTAAAACATAACATTTCTATAAATTATTCAGTGTCCTCATCGTCCAGGTATTGTTTTACACTATATACATTTTGTAAAGCAAAAAGTCTTGTAATCGTTTTTAAAACTTTGACAATGGGAACTCCTGCAACGATCGCGGAGGATGATTATAAATCGAAATTGTCATACAATAAGCATTACCTTTGAAGAACTCCAATCTGATCGAGGGAAGTTTAAATCTACGTTTATGTCTAGATGCGACATTAAATGATTTAAAAATGTCAGAGTGTTATTTAACGAAAATACTTATCTCTGGTATATAAAAAAGCAAGGCAAGGGTAGCATGTTATATTTAGCAAAAAGTTGTTTACAACTGTCTAGTTTACCAGCTCCATTTAATGCTCGAATGCACTTTTTTGTGCTCTAAACGCTTCATCTACCGCTACAGAGTTCCCCAAATGATAAAACCATGTCGCAGTATGGATAAGACATAGGCATGATAAGCTAACAGGGATATTTTTTAATGAACTGTTTTTATGGCATATATAAAACGATCAATTTTGTTAAGCAGCCTGTCGATGTGGGGTTTCCATTTGCGGTAATGAATACATCAAAAGCCGTACACAGAGTTCTTAGTTAGATTCTGATTTGCATTTTACCTTAGAATATTTTCGATCCTAATAGAGAGTTGTAAAAGGCTTCATTCGTAACAGCCAGATTGCTAAAATTTTTGCTAGCCCTTCGTGTATAAATAAGCGTTATTAGCATATAAAACCTCGAATTTGTCGTGCGCCTTTCGCAACATCTTTGACGTTATGCGATTACTACTGACATTATCGTCTGTAACAAAAGCACAATACATATTTCGTTGCTGAATTTAATTTATTACGATGACTCAAAATCAAGACAATTGAACATAATATGGATGGGAAATCGTGAGGCGTGCAAATAAACTGAACTTAATAGTGCACTTTAGGTCGACAGACACTAACCCTCAAGGGTCTGTGCGTGCTTGTAATTAGGTGCGTGACAATAAACACTTATAAGTTAGTTCGGCCTAGGCTGTAGAATATTTCTACCCAAGTAGCTTGATTGGCTAAAAACAGTACTGAAATTATGTTTGGACTAAATTTACTCCTCTATTATAATATTGGTAATTAATTTTGATTATTAATATTCGTTTTTTCTGTAAATTATGGGTAAAGCTGATAGAAATTATCGACACAGTTATTATTTATTTAGAATTAAAGTGTTCGAGTCTTTTTATAAACTACTAAGGAGACAAAAAAACTCTCCTGATGGGAAGTGGTCAATATCTCCCTTAAAGATTCGAAGAAATGTGTAATTTGACATTTGTAGCACAATACATGCTTAGTTTGGTTTAATATGTGGGAAATTACTCTTTACAATAAAATTGTGATATCTATTCCTTAATACAATTAACATCGTTCGTCCAAGACTGATGTTTTAGTTGTAGCATCTTGCTATAATACTAAAATAACTGTAGGATAATGGAAAAAAAAAACAATTTATCCGAACGACCACGGCGACATTTTTACCATCAATGGGAGGTACAGGTGGGTACGTTTGAAGCTCTGTTTGTTTACTTCCTTCGTAGGTATAAACAATTTACTGTAGGTAATTACTGGCTTTTTTTTTAACGTGAGGGAAAATCCTTCATGGATGCTATGCCGGACTCCTACCGACTAAAAAACCCTCACGTACCGCCTTATAGCCTGCGGTTGGTAGCCCTGGGTAAGCCCTCGGAAGGATGTCCCAGGACTACCAACAGACCTACGGCTGCGGCCTCACCTGGGTGGTTCGGGTGTTATCCCGCGTCTATATTTTCGGGTGTCACCCCGCTTCTTGGGGGGGGGGGGGGGCGTGCGTGATCTCTCACGTTACGCTGCCGTCATGGGCCTGCTTCTGTAAGGACGGTGAGCAGCCCACTCACCGTCCTCAGGACCCCGGTCATGGAGGCCGATGGACTTCGGCGAAGACACGTCGGAAGCGCCCAAGCCGCCGACTGCGGAACTCGGGTGGGAGAGTTCTCTCCCGCTCCCGCCCCGCCGCCTCTTTCGCGAGCATGACTTGCTCGCTTAATTACTGGCTATTAAAAAGAAATGGCCGTTAACCTATTACTAGATTATTTACTCACTGGTTATAAATGTAGAACAAGTATTAATCGTTCATAAGCGTTACTTTGTAACCAATATAAAAAAAAGCCTTTTGAATTTGCTTACAATTTTTTTTGAGTACA
Source organism: Eilema caniola (assembly GCA_949126895.1). NCBI lineage: Eukaryota > Metazoa > Arthropoda > Insecta > Lepidoptera > Erebidae > Eilema > Eilema caniola. Next base: position 1,628,619 of record OX421462.1, read on the forward strand.
CTATTACACATCCTCAACGGAAATGGCAATGATTGATGTGTATTATTGAAGTCCTCGCCTGCAGCTCACATTCAAACTCTACAAAGGCAGCCATTTTCTACTTTTCCGGCCGAGACAATATTATTCTATGAGACTGTTCCTGGTTAGATATATCAATTTTTGGTTCCTGTTATGATATTTTATTTCATTTTATTGTAAAGAATAATTAGTAATCGAAATATTACCCCTAACCCCTCTAGCCTAGCTCAATTGCTTGTTTAAGTAGTGGGCTCACATTCTCTAACGATATCGAGATTTATTCGAGAGGACAACCAGGTGTTTGTGTGTGTGTGTGTGTGTGTGTGTGTGTGTGTGTGTGTGTGTGTGTGTGTGTGTGTGTGTGTGTGTGTGTGTGTGTGTGTGTGTGTGTGTGTGTGTGTGTGTGTGTGTGTGTGTGTGTGTGTGTGTGTGTGTGTTTGTGTGTGTGTGTGTGCGTGTGTGTGTGTGTGTTTCTTGATCATGGTGCCGACTCTTCAGCCACTAAACCAACAACGCAAAAAAATATTTGTGTAAGTGCACAAAGCACAACACATTATTTCTTATAACTCCTAAACCTTTTTTTTAATTTATTTATTTAAGTCAACAATCAGTGTTCACAATAATGACTTACATTATAATTAACTTAGTAATTGTGCCACCAACATCGTCAACTCCATATTACTAAAGAATACCTGATGACATAAAAACACTTAAATACTCATAAACTGTCATCAGTAGTAGCTGAATTAGGTCATAATGTTATAGAAAATGCTAAACTAACACGCAACCACTTAATATTTTAGGAGAACCTTCCAAAAAAAAACCGGTAAGGCAAGTTATAAAGTGAAACGTAACAAAAAAATCGCAACAAAGATTCTCGTAATAAAACAGCTACAGAACTAGTTTTGAGACAACAGTAAACAAGTCTAGACAGTTAAAAACCTTAAACAAATGAAGTGCTCTAATAACAAGTAACTAAGTATTAGTACTTGTAAATACAGTTCCATTAGAGAAAAGGACCTTGATTGAAAATGTAAAAGCTTTTTTGCTAAAATGTTGTTTACTAAAATGACTAGGAGAAAATATTATATTTCTAAGGACAGATAACAGTAGCAACATTGAAGGAAAAATAGGCAATATAATTAATGACAAAATGTTTACAATTTAAAGTGCTATTACTATGTTATTTTTGTGATTGGCTTCGGAGAACGAGTAAGTAGAAAGTTCTACAATTTCAAGCAACATGCTTCACTAATAATACTAGTAATATGTGACCCACATCACTATAAGTATTTTTCTATGACATCTAAAATACGATACTATATACTTTTTTCTATTGCCTGAACTCACAGAAATGCTTTCAATAACATATTGGGTCCATTACAGTCACACACACTCGTCGGTCTAAAAGCGTTTTCACTATTCCATTAACTCGTCGACCAAAATCTGAGCTAATATTGATAGTTCTAACATGTTCCAACAAAATTTTGGTCACGTAAAATAACACTCAGACATATTTTATTACTGCTTTAAATATATTTGGCAGTTTACTCGCCAGAGTTTTGCATATATCACAGATTGTGATGTGTTAATAATATTTGGGTTGACTTGCTTTATAAGAAATTTTCTTGGAATTTCTTTTGTATTTTTTTTTACAACAGTCGTAATTCCTATATTATAATTTGTTGGTCACTGTATTATTTTCATATTTATTAAAATTGGAGCTATGTTTTTGAAAAATGACTATTAGTGGTCGAAATTACCTCCTAATACTCCAGGTTCACGTCGGTAATATTATAATATTGCCACGATTCGAAGCCGGGATACTCGATCGTAAGGCAGACTTCTTAACCACTAAGCTATCGATGTTTTAACCGATAATTTAAGGAAAAAAACATATACACATAAAAGTTCATACACATTTTTTCACTTTGCGCTTACAAAACTATTTCTGAAAAGGAAACAGATAACAGCTTTGCATATTTATTCGAGAAAGAGGAAATCACAGTAACTTGGCTGCTTATCGTTTCGCCCAAATTGGTAAGGCAACTGAGCGAAAACTGCGAAGCAGTCTCTCAACAACATACAGAGCAATGACAATAGACATATTTTTCTCGAAGAACAGCTTTCATCTTCATATAAAACGAAGAAATTCGGAATATTGATCATTTAAGTTATTAATTGACGCCTGTATTATACCCGTGGGCCCAGAATAGATAATAGTACTCGCCGTGAGTAAAGTCAAAATATCAATTTTGTCAACGATGTATTTCATCTAACATAATAGGGGGTATTACGATGACTCAAAATCAAGACAATTGAACATAATATGGATGGGAAATCGTGAGGCGTGCAAATAAACTGAACTTAATAGTGCACTTTAGGTCGACAGACACTAACCCTCAAGGGTCTGTGCGTGCTTGTAATTAGGTGCGTGACAATAAACACTTATAAGTTAGTTCGGCCTAGGCTGTAGAATATTTCTACCCAAGTAGCTTGATTGGCTAAAAACAGTACTGAAATTATGTTTGGACTAAATTTACTCCTCTATTATAATATTGGTAATTAATTTTGATTATTAATATTCGTTTTTTCTGTAAATTATGGGTAAAGCTGATAGAAATTATCGAGACAGTTATTATTTATTTAGAATTTAAGTGTTCGAGTCTTTTTATAAACTACTAAGAAGGCAAAAAAGCTCTCCTGATGGGAAGTGGTCAATATCTCCCTTAAAGATTCGAAGAAATGTGTAATTTGACATTTGTAGCACAATACATGCTTAGTTTGGTTTAATATGTGGGAAATTACTCTTTACAATAAAATTGTGATATCTATTCCTTAATACAATTAACATCGTTCGTCCAAGACTGATGTTTTAGTTGTAGCATCTTGCTATAATACTAAAATAACTGTAGGATAATGGAAAAAAAAAAACAATTTATCCGAACGACCACGGCGACATTTTTACCATCAATGGGAGGTACATGTGGGTACGTTTGAAGCTCTGTTTGTTTACTTCCTTCGTAGGTATAAACAATTTACTGTAGGTAATTACTGGCTTTTTTTTTAACGTGAGGGAAAATCCTTCATGGATGCTATGCCGGACTCCTACCGACTAAAAAACCCTCACGTACCGCCTTATAGCCTGCGGTTGGTAGCCCTGGGTAAGCCCTCGGAAGGATGTCCCAGGACTACCAACAGACCTACGGCTGCGGCCTCACCTGGGTGGTTCGGGTGTTATCCCGCGTCTATATTTTCGGGTGTCACTCCGCTTCTTGGGGGGGGGGGGGGGGCGTGCGTGATCTCTCACGTTACGCTGCCGTCATGGGCCTGCTTCTGTAAGGACGGTGAGCAGCCCACTCACCGTCCTCAGGACCCCGGTCATGGAGGCCGATGGACTTCGGCGAAGACACGTCGGAAGCGCCCAAGCCGCCGACTGCGGAACTCGGGTGGGAGAGTTCTCTCCCGCTCCCGCCCCGCCGCCTCTTTCGCGAGCATGACTTGCTCGCTTAATTACTGGCTATTAAAAAGAAATGGCCGTTAACCTATTACTAGATTATTTACTCACTGGTTATAAATGTAGAACAAGTATTAATCGTTCATAAGCGTTACTTTGTAACCAATATAAAAAAAAGCCTTTTGAATTTGCTTACAATTTTTTTTGAGTACACTATTACACATCCTCAACGGAAATGGCAATGATTGATGTGTATTATTGAAGTCCTCGCCTGCAGCTCACATTCAAACTCTACAAAGGCAGCCATTTTCTACTTTTCCGGCCGAGACAATATTATTCTATGAGACTGTTCCTGGTTAGATATATCAATTTTTGGTTCCTGTTATGATATTTTATTTCATTTTATTGTAAAGAATAATTAGTAATCGAAATATTACCCCTAACCCCTCTAGCCTAGCTCAATTGCTTGTTTAAGTAGTGGGCTCACATTCTCTAACGATATCGAGATTTATTCGAGAGGACAACCAGGTGTTTGTGTGTGTGTGTGTGTGTGTGTGTGTGTGTGTGTGTGTGTGTGTGTGTATGTGTGTGTGTGTGTGTGTGTGTTTGTGTGTGTGTGTGTGTGTGTGTGTGTGTGTTTGTGTGTGTGTGTGCGTGTGTGTGTGTGTGTTTCTTGATCATGGTGCCGACTCTTCAGCCACTAAACCAACAACGCAAAAAAATATTTGTGTAAGTGCACAAAGCACAACACATTATTTCTTTATAACTCCTAAACCTTTTTTTAAATTTATTTATTTAAGTCAACAATCAGTGTTCACAATAATGACTTACATTATAATTAACTTAGTAATTGTGCCACCAACATCGTCAACTCCATATTACTAAAGAATACCTGATGACATAAAAACACTTAAATACTCATAAACTGTCATCAGTAGTAGCTGAATTAGGTCATAATGTTATAGAAAATGCTAAACTAACACGCAACCACTTAATATTTTAGGAGAACCTTCCAAAAAAAAACCGGTAAGGCAAGTTATAAAGTGAAACGTAACAAAAAAATCGCAACAAAGATTCTCGTAATAAAACAGCTACAGAACTAGTTTTGAGACAACAGTAAACAAGTCTAGACAGTTAAAAACCTTAAACAAATGAAGTGCTCTAATAACAAGTAACTAAGTATTAGTACTTGTAAATACAGTTCCATTAGAGAAAAGGACCTTGATTGAAAATGTAAAAGCTTTTTTGCTAAAATGTTGTTTACTAAAATGACTAGGAGAAAATATTATATTTCTAAGGACAGATAACAGTAGCAACATTGAAGGAAAAAATAGGCAATATAATTAATGACAAAATGTTTACAATTTAAAGTGCTATTACTATGTTATTTTTGTGATTGGCTTCGGAGAACGAGTAAGTAGAAAGTTCTACAATTTCAAGCAACATGCTTCACTAATAATACTAGTAATATGTGACCCACATCACTATAAGTATTTTTCTATGACATCTAAAATACGATACTATATACTTTTTTCTATTGCCTGAACTCACAGAAATGCTTTCAATAACATATTGGGTCCATTACAGTCACACACACTCGTCGGTCTAAAAGCGTTTTCACTATTCCATTAACTCGTCGACCAAAATCTGAGCTAATATTGATAGTTCTAACATGTTCCAACAAAATTTTGGTCACGTAAAATAACACTCAGACATATTTTATTACTGCTTTAAATATATTTGGCAGTTTACTCGCCAGAGTTTTGCATATATCACAGATTGTGATGTGTTAATAATATTTGGGTTGACTTGCTTTATAAGAAATTTTCTTGGAATTTCTTTTGTATTTTTTTTTACAACAGTCGTAATTCCTATATTATAATTTGTTGGTCACTGTATTATTTTCATATTTATTAAAATTGGAGCTATGTTTTTGAAAAATGACTATTAGTGGTCGAAATTACCTCCTAATACTCCAGGTTCACGTCGGTAATATTATAATATTGCCACGATTCGAAGCCGGGATACTCGATCGTAAGGCAGACTTCTTAACCACTAAGCTATCGATGTTTTAACCGATAATTTAAGGAAAAAAACATATACACATAAAAGTTCATACACATTTTTTCACTTTGCGCTTACAAAACTATTTCTGAAAAGGAAACAGATAACAGCTTTGCATATTTATTCGAGAAAGAGGAAATCACAGTAACTTGGCTGCTTATCGTTTCGCCCAAATTGGTAAGGCAACTGAGCGAAAACTGCGAAGCAGTCTCTCAACAACATACAGAGCAATGACAATAGACATATTTTTCTCGAAGAACAGCTTTCATCTTCATATAAAACGAAGAAATTCGGAATATTGATCATTTAAGTTATTAATTGACGCCTGTATTATACCCGTGGGCCCAGAATAGATAATAGTACTCGCCGTGAGTAAAGTCAAAATATCAATTTTGTCAACGATGTATTTCATCTAACATAATAGGGGGTATTACGATGACTCAAAATCAAGACAATTGAACATAATATGGATGGGAAATCGTGAGGCGTGCAAATAAACTGAACTTAATAGTGCACTTTAGGTCGACAGACACTAACCCTCAAGGGTCTGTGCGTGCTTGTAATTAGGTGCGTGACAATAAACACTTATAAGTTAGTTCGGCCTAGGCTGTAGAATATTTCTACCCAAGTAGCTTGATTGGCTAAAAACAGTACTGAAATTATGTTTGGACTAAATTTACTCCTCTATTATAATATTGGTAATTAATTTTGATTATTAATATTCGTTTTTTCTGTAAATTATGGGTAAAGCTGATAGAAATTATCGAGACAGTTATTATTTATTTAGAATTTAAGTGTTCGAGTCTTTTTATAAACTACTAAGAAGGCAAAAAAGCTCTCCTGATGGGAAGTGGTCAATATCTCCCTTAAAGATTCGAAGAAATGTGTAATTTGACATTTGTAGCACAATACATGCTTAGTTTGGTTTAATATGTGGGAAATTACTCTTTACAATAAAATTGTGATATCTATTCCTTAATACAATTAACATCGTTCGTCCAAGACTGATGTTTTAGTTGTAGCATCTTGCTATAATACTAAAATAACTGTAGGATAATGGAAAAAAAAAAACAATTTATCCGAACGACCACGGCGACATTTTTACCATCAATGGGAGGTACATGTGGGTACGTTTGAAGCTCTGTTTGTTTACTTCCTTCGTAGGTATAAACAATTTACTGTAGGTAATTACTGGCTTTTTTTTTAACGTGAGGGAAAATCCTTCATGGATGCTATGCCGGACTCCTACCGACTAAAAAACCCTCACGTACCGCCTTATAGCCTGCGGTTGGTAGCCCTGGGTAAGCCCTCGGAAGGATGTCCCAGGACTACCAACAGACCTACGGCTGCGGCCTCACCTGGGTGGTTCGGGTGTTATCCCGCGTCTATATTTTCGGGTGTCACTCCGCTTCTTGGGGGGGGGGGGGGGGGCGTGCGTGATCTCTCACGTTACGCTGCCGTCATGGGCCTGCTTCTGTAAGGACGGTGAGCAGCCCACTCACCGTCCTCAGGACCCCGGTCATGGAGGCCGATGGACTTCGGCGAAGACACGTCGGAAGCGCCCAAGCCGCCGACTGCGGAACTCGGGTGGGAGAGTTCTCTCCCGCTCCCGCCCCGCCGCCTCTTTCGCGAGCATGACTTGCTCGCTTAATTACTGGCTATTAAAAAGAAATGGCCGTTAACCTATTACTAGATTATTTACTCACTGGTTATAAATGTAGAACAAGTATTAATCGTTCATAAGCGTTACTTTGTAACCAATATAAAAAAAAGCCTTTTGAATTTGCTTACAATTTTTTTTGAGTACACTATTACACATCCTCAACGGAAATGGCAATGATTGATGTGTATTATTGAAGTCCTCGCCTGCAGCTCACATTCAAACTCTACAAAGGCAGCCATTTTCTACTTTTCCGGCCGAGACAATATTATTCTATGAGACTGTTCCTGGTTAGATATATCAATTTTTGGTTCCTGTTATGATATTTTATTTCATTTTATTGTAAAGAATAATTAGTAATCGAAATATTACCCCTAACCCCTCTAGCCTAGCTCAATTGCTTGTTTAAGTAGTGGGCTCACATTCTCTAACGATATCGAGATTTATTCGAGAGGACAACCAGGTGTTTGTGTGTGTGTGTGTGTGTGTGTGTGTGTGTGTGTGTGTGTGTGTGTGTGTATGTGTGTGTGTGTGTGTGTGTGTGTGTGTGTGTGTGTGTTTGTGTGTGTGTGTGTGTGTGTGTGTGTGTGTTTGTGTGTGTGTGTGCGTGTGTGTGTGTGTGTTTCTTGATCATGGTGCCGACTCTTCAGCCACTAAACCAACAACGCAAAAAAATATTTGTGTAAGTGCACAAAGCACAACACATTATTTCTTTATAACTCCTAAACCTTTTTTTAAATTTATTTATTTAAGTCAACAATCAGTGTTCACAATAATGACTTACATTATAATTAACTTAGTAATTGTGCCACCAACATCGTCAACTCCATATTACTAAAGAATACCTGATGACATAAAAACACTTAAATACTCATAAACTGTCATCAGTAGTAGCTGAATTAGGTCATAATGTTATAGAAAATGCTAAACTAACACGCAACCACTTAATATTTTAGGAGAACCTTCCAAAAAAAAACCGGTAAGGCAAGTTATAAAGTGAAACGTAACAAAAAAATCGCAACAAAGATTCTCGTAATAAAACAGCTACAGAACTAGTTTTGAGACAACAGTAAACAAGTCTAGACAGTTAAAAACCTTAAACAAATGAAGTGCTCTAATAACAAGTAACTAAGTATTAGTACTTGTAAATACAGTTCCATTAGAGAAAAGGACCTTGATTGAAAATGTAAAAGCTTTTTTGCTAAAATGTTGTTTACTAAAATGACTAGGAGAAAATATTATATTTCTAAGGACAGATAACAGTAGCAACATTGAAGGAAAAAATAGGCAATATAATTAATGACAAAATGTTTACAATTTAAAGTGCTATTACTATGTTATTTTTGTGATTGGCTTCGGAGAACGAGTAAGTAGAAAGTTCTACAATTTCAAGCAACATGCTTCACTAATAATACTAGTAATATGTGACCCACATCACTATAAGTATTTTTCTATGACATCTAAAATACGATACTATATACTTTTTTCTATTGCCTGAACTCACAGAAATGCTTTCAATAACATATTGGGTCCATTACAGTCACACACACTCGTCGGTCTAAAAGCGTTTTCACTATTCCATTAACTCGTCGACCAAAATCTGAGCTAATATTGATAGTTCTAACATGTTCCAACAAAATTTTGGTCACGTAAAATAACACTCAGACATATTTTATTACTGCTTTAAATATATTTGGCAGTTTACTCGCCAGAGTTTTGCATATATCACAGATTGTGATGTGTTAATAATATTTGGGTTGACTTGCTTTATAAGAAATTTTCTTGGAATTTCTTGTGTATTTTTTTTTACAACAGTCGTAATTCCTATATTATAATTTGTTGGTCACTGTATTATTTTCATATTTATTAAAATTGGAGCTATGTTTTTGAAAAATGACTATTAGTGGTCGAAATTACCTCCTAATACTCCAGGTTCACGTCGGTAATATTATAATATTGCCACGATTCGAAGCCGGGATACTCGATCGTAAGGCAGACTTCTTAACCACTAAGCTATCGATGTTTTAACCGATAATTTAAGGAAAAAAACATATACACATAAAAGTTCATACACATTTTTTCACTTTGCGCTTACAAAACTATTTCTGAAAAGGAAACAGATAACAGCTTTGCATATTTATTCGAGAAAGAGGAAATCACAGTAACTTGGCTGCTTATCGTTTCGCCCAAATTGGTAAGGCAACTGAGCGAAAACTGCGAAGCAGTCTCTCAACAACATACAGAGCAATGACAATAGACATATTTTTCTCGAAGAACAGCTTTCATCTTCATATAAAACGATGAAATTCGGAATATTGATCATATAAGTTATTAATTTACGCCTGTATTATACCCGTGGGCCCAGAATAGACAATAGTACTCGCCGTGAGTAAAGTCAAAATATCAATTTTGTCAACGATGTATTTCATCTAACGTAATAGGGGGTAATGTTATTACAACCGAAAACTTTCTTAAATTTTGCTGTAACTGAAAATATTGCAACAGAGCCTTCGTAGCTACGTTTATTTAATAAAGCTAAGGTTCTAATCTTGTAACTCAAAAAGCCCACGTTCAGTTCTAGGCACATTTTGCCTCTTTGTTCTAGGAAGCAGAATAAATTAAATACTATGTGTAATTTACGAAGCGAGTTTGTACTTTCATTCGATGAAACTACTACCCCGGCTGAGTGCTCATTCCCATTTGAAAACGTATAATTCCAAATCTAAGTGGATTGCGGTTGAATATACGACAAAGCAAAATAGAGAGTGACATTGTTTATTACCTATATATATTTCCCTTTTCTTGTGCCATAAGACCTTGTTTCTTGTTAAATTTCATGATTCTCACACAGTTAAGTTTTTCGAGAAATACCTAGCCTATGGGTTTTGATTGTTCTGCGATTTTCTAAATATATTGGTTTTAACTTAGTACTTTCATTTTTTTTTTGCTACTTAGAGGCATTTAGGATCCAAATACTTAATGACTCCTTGCTTTCTTGGAAAAGAAAAAGTTCTTACAACGCATAGATAGATGGTAAAAAATAAGTGCTACTATAGGTAAGGTTTCCGTTTTTTCCTTCTGAAATCTTAATACGTCTATACATATTATTTGAATTTATTTAAAAGTTTTGCAATTATTAATCAAATATCCTGAACATATACTTATCTACATATAATTAAGTAGATAATAAAATAGTATCGCACATTATTTCCGTGACGTCGGATGAGATCAAAAAAATTATCTTAGCCATCAAATCTAAGGCAGTGGGCTGCGACAATATTAGTCGTCGAATGATTACCTCTATCCTGGACCATCTCCTTCCGCCCATATCACATATCATCAACTTTTCCCTAGATTCTGGTCAATTTCCTGCATTGTGGCGCAAAGCCTTTGTCCGCCCTCTTCCCAAAATTTCTAATCCCTCACTTCCTAACCACTTTCGTCCGATCTCGATTCTTCCCTTTCTATCCAAGGTGTTAGAAGCATGTGTGCATAGACAGTTGGCTAATTTTATACATCGCAATGACATTTTAAGTCCTCTACAATCAGGATTCAGACCAGGACACAGCACTACTTCTGCACTCCTAAAGGTAACTGGGGACATCAGGAATGGTATGGAAAAGTCTAAGGCTACTGTGATGGTCCTAATAGATTTTTCCAACGCCTTCAACTGTGTGAACCACGATATTCTTCTGTCAATCCTTGCCCATATTAAAATCTCATCTGATGAACTGGATTGGTTCTCTTCATATCTTCAGGGGCGCCAGCAGTCAGTTTGTGCTGATGAGAAGTCATCGAGTTGGTGCAATCTTGACTCAGGGGTCCCCCAAGGCGGTATACTTTCTCCCCTTCTTTTCTCCATATTTATAAACTTCATTACCTCCGATCTTCAATGTACGTATCACTTGTATGCCGATGACCTGCAGCTGTATAGCCAAGCCCAAGCTATCGACAAAGTGAATGCCGACTTGAATTTTATACGTAGCTGGTGTGACAGATTTGGACTGGCCGTCAACCCTAACAAATGCCAGAGTATTATAATAGGTAGTAGCTATATGATGAAAAGGTTGAAGGACGTGAACATGTCGGCGATTATCTTTGATGGGAATGTTATTCCGGTCACACATAGTGTTAAGAACCTGGGCTTACACCTGGACTCAACCTTGAGTTGGCAGGTTCAGGTCACTAACGTCTGCCAGAGAGTGACTGGAACACTGAGGGCCCTTTACCGCCTTAAAAATTTTCTGCCACCTAAAACCAAGACAATGCTTATGCAGACTTTAATCTTTCCTATCCTTGACTATGGTGATGTGTGCTATTTCGACCTGAATGCAGATCTGCTCAATAAACTTGACCGACTTCTCAACAATTGCATTCGATTCGTCTACAATCTTAGGAAGTATGACCACGTTTCGGTCTATCGGTCAGAGCTGGGCTGGTTGCCCATACGACGGCGACGCAGTCTGAGAGCTGTCACTTTGATATACACAATATTAAATTCTCCCAACGCCCCAGCTTATCTAAAGTCTCAGCTCCACTTACTCGGCTCTAACCATAACAAAAACTTACGCTCTTCTAATAACTTACTCCTTCACTGTCCCACTCACACGTCTAGCCTTGTACACTCTTCTTTCTTAGTACAATCTATTCTACTATGGAATGCGCTTCCTCTGGAAGTCAGGATGTCCACAAACCGTTTCACATTCAAAACTAGAGTACGCCGGCTCTACAACAGCCCATAGCTGCCTACGGGTGGTTGTAGAAGTGGCGATCAAATCAGTTGTCTGATATCATATCCGTAAAATTTCTCAGCTTGTATGTATTCGATATGTATACGTGAATATGTATGTGTGTCTATGTATATATGTAGGTGTGTCTATGTATATATGTAAGTGTGTTTATGTATATATAATTATACATGTATCTTTGTGTATATGTATACCTATATATGTATGTATTTTTGTGTATATATATATCGGTTTGTTTATGTATGTAGTTTATGATGTATCTATATGTGTATTATATGGATTCATTCTTATATTTATACATTTTAAGAAAGTATTATTAATTGTCACCACAAAATTAATTTTTGTACCACAATAGGTTACACTATCACCGTAACACTTCGTACACCTACCTTTGCAATGAATATCTCTGCATCACCCTAAGGTTGACTGGTAGAAAATGCCCATGGCATTAAGTCCGCCTTTGTACAATCATTTTGTATTTGTGCAAAAAGTTTAAATAAATAAATAAAATAACGAGCTTTTATTTCGTATTCAGACACGAATTTTCTATAAACTCAGACCTGCATGCCTGTACATCCACACATTTCGCGCTAGTCCCACGTACGGGGAGCAAGTCCATCCTGCTTGGCACGGTTCCAACCCTACTGCTACCGAGAATTTCTTAAAAAAAAACTTAATTACATTTGCCCGATCCGGTCATAAACCCAAGATCGCATGCGAGCATGCCACTACACCACAAGGCTGTCTCAAACATTAATTCGTAACCATTTCTAGACGTTTTCTTTATTATTAAAAGCTTTTATTTAACTTACCTTGTTAGCATGGCCCAAATTATAAAACTTTGAAGTAGATTTTAACATAAAAAAATATCTCGATGTAAAACTTTGTAACTGTTTGACATTTAAATTAAAATGCTTACCATGGAGCCGACCTGATGAGGGAGCCTGGAGGTGTATTATTATTATTAGAAAACCACATTCGATCTTATTTGTTTAATGGAACCCTTTACTGGACTAACTAAAAATGGTCACATTTTATATTTCTGAGTATAATAATGTACCTACTTAGTTAATAATCATGAATTTTCGTCAGTCATTGTTTACTAATTAATGCGGCAAGTGGTTTAGATGAATGTATGTTACTCACGAGAGAATGGATGTAGTTCGGTACAGAGATAGAATCTAGTTTGGAATAGCATATAAGATATTAGTTGTCCCCGGGATCTATATTTTTCGTGGAGCCACAAACATCAACTATTTAAACTAATAAATGGTATTTTCTAAAATACGAAAAACTAAAGACCCGTGTCCAACACACACGCAACTGTCCGATCTATCCGTAGCCACAAATTAATCCGATCCGCCTAAACCACCGAAACACATCGCCTAACCCTCTTTGCTATTGCCATTTATAGTACAACTGTGTAATTACCCGATCGGGTCACGCAGACCCTTTACAGGACAATCCAATAACCCTAAATACTAAGTACTTACACAAGAATCCTAGTGGGTAGCGGTTTATACGATTTTGTATTGAATTGAATATCGTTTTCCTTTTAAACGTTCCAAATTCGTTTTCGTTTTATCTATATGCATAACTAGCTGTTTCTCATGGCTTCGCCTGTGTGGAATTTAGAACAACCCGTGGGAACCCCTTCGCGGGATAAGAAAACCTATGTAACACATAGGTTTTCTAGACTATAATCTATACCAAATTTCAGCAGGATTTACTAATAAATATTGTCACAAACATTCACATTCATTGTATGACGTCACTCGCACATTGCCAAGTCTGACCCCTCCTTTCCATCTTGACAAAGAACCCAACAGCTAGCTAGCTACTGAAGTGGCGACAGTTTCTGAGAACTCTATAGAATAAACTTTAACTTGACCTAAGGATACATGCATGAAATTAATTGATCAGTCGCATCGAGACTTGCGAATAATTTCGAATGCGGAACACGTATTTGGATTTGCGGATTGTTGGCTTTGGTATTGCATTGAGACGTTAGCTCAACGGGCACTGTAGTCTGGTATGGTTCGACTGTGCGCTGTGATGCGTGTGTTCTACATACCAGGTACATCTTATAGGCTAAATTGTAGGGTCAAATACCGGAAGAAACTATTAAGGTTAGATAGGATTCTGTCTTTAGTTTCTTTCCATTACATTTTTTCATGTAGTTTTGACATATAAACTTCGGCTTGAAGGATAGCCTCGCCAACTCTTTCTAGAACAGACAGCTGAACTATTTTGTGCGTTCATAGAATTAGGTATATAAAAATGAACTCTTAAATTTTGCAATCGTGATGTTACAAAATTAGTTTGTAGAACATAAACTGTAAAAAGCAACAGTAAGATTTTTAAGGCAACTCGCATTTATATTTTGAAATTTCATGGGGTCCGAGTGTCCAGATATCTATATTAATACTGTGATCCTGAATAGTTTGTTACATTCTTTGTTTAGTTGACCGCACTAATCTTACGCACTACAGCTTCGAATTGTAAAATTATGTTGTATTGAATAGCATGCTTATCGATGAATGTTTATCACTGAGAGCCCGTGAACACCAGAACTTCGTCATTTTATAAAAGCTGAAAGTTTGCCAGTGCATGCTCCCAACACAGATAAGAACGATGGCCCATTGTGTAGTTTGGGTCATAGTGACTTTGCACAGGTAAACGGTACTCTTCACGCTACTACTAAAGAAATTAGAGCAGTGATCATAAATGTCAACAAATCTGGCAGATTTCTATACATTATTAAAATTTTAATACTAAAAGATTACGGGCTTAAAGGGGTCGGTGGTCGTACGGGGGTAGCTCATTGAAGTGGCAGTAGGCGAGCGAGAGGAGCAAAAAGCTCTGGAATGGCAACCGCGTACGGGCAAACGTGGTGTGGGATGCCCAACGGCCAGGGACGACCTCATCAAGGTCGCCGGGAAGCGCTGGATGCGGGCTACTTTAGGTCGGTCGTTCTGGAAGTCTATGGGAGAGGCCTATGTTCAGCAGTGGACTATGTATGGCTTATATGATGATGATGACGTAATAAATGTTTTTTTTAATGTAATTTAACTCTTAAAAACAATAAATAATTAAGTGTAAGTTGTTCACAATCAGTCTGAGCCCTGAGTACCTACCTAGCAAACCTATAATTAAATACCATGATTGCGTTAATTCCTGTGAACAAATCGTACATGTATCTTGTTCATTGTAACACATGATCAAAATACCTTTGTATAGTGAAAGGTGTATTTCCTACACACATTTGTAATGATACAACAAAAGGACTGTAATTTGGGAGGATTGTTTTATGGTTTTCAAAAGCAAATTATTCAGTTCGGTGGAAGCTATTAGCAGCAGGCTTCGGAATGTTTCCGAAAGCTTTGTTTGAGCAAAGTTACAGTTAGTGGTTTTTAGTATGAAATTCAAACTGTAGTTCGGGATTACAAAACTGTTCTGGTAGTAGTGAAATAAACCCTTGTTATTAGTTGGGAGCAATTCGACTAGAGTAATGATGGCGGTTTAGGAACGATTTTATTGCAAATTTCTATTATTGGATATTGATTTAAAGCATAAATTATACAGAAGAATGTCAGAGGTCTGTATGCCACGTAAAACGAAGAGACGGTACGTTGTTTTATTATACAGGTAATTGATATGATAGTATTTGTTGTTGGTAAACATCTACTTGGTCACAATTAGTTTAGTAAGTTCTTTTAAAACCTCCTCTGAGGCTTTTCCCAGGTCAGTTGGAGCCGGCTTTCCAGTCTAACTGTGATGCGACTGAACTACGATATTTTCCGTGAAGAGGCTGCCACTGACCTTCACAACCAATGGGCGATATCAAAGTTCTGTAGTTAGTGTAAGACTGGTCTTTTGAGGGTATAATAAGATCAAACATGAGTGAGAATATTGAAAACCAAAATGATTATCGACGTTTTTATTTCATAAGTACTCGTTCCCTTACACATTCTCGGGGTAGGCAAAGGTGTATACTTTACTACACACACATTTGGGCAACTATAAATTTGTCGTTCGTCTACAGTTCCACACTGCGTGCGACTTCCGAAAATTTCCTCACATAAAAACTCGATAACTATTCAATATCACACGAAAATGTAAAGGAAATTGTACTTAAGCCACTGGACTAACGACATACATTGCCTAATAACTATGTAGAAAATAATGTTAGTGTATAATTTTCGATTGATTTATTTATAAGTGATTTTATGAGTGCTGTTTAGCTAAAGTAGCTCCGCAGTCAGTGTTCACAAAGTGTTTGTGAACGTTTAGAAACATCCGGCGAGGGAGTAGGTGATAGAAATGAAATAGAAAAAATTGTACTATTATAAATTCCGGTCTTAAATAATTCTATTAATATAATATAGAAGTATGAATGTAGAAGAAGCGAAAGGACCCAGGTTCTTAGTAAGTGGAGACATGTGATATCTGTGCTAGGGATATGTCGCGAGACAACCTCACCTTCAGCCTTGCACATCGACCCACAAACGGTGTGCGGTTTAGTCGGTTCGAATCCGACATAACCTCCCCCTCCGACTCCGGAGGGAGGAGGGTATCCGTGGGGATGTCTCGCACGTAAAAAAAAACATGTGGTATCTGTCTACCCCCATGGCAAAGAGGTGTGACTGTACGTATAATATAAAGAAAACATCCTGTAAATCTGTCTCCCTTAAATGCTGAATTGCCGTGTTGGTTCCCGGTGGAAAATAATAGGATCACTCAATACTCTTCCCGTTGGTGTCGTAGAAGGTGACTTTGAAATATAGCCCAGGAAATATAATATAGCCTATGACAGGTGTTCGCTTGATGGCAATAGGCTTGCCCTCTATTACGTGGCACCGTCATATTTGGAGACATTAAAAAAAAGACGGGTTGCACCCCGGGAGTGCCGGCAGAAGTGAAAACTTTTTCTTTCTTTCTTTCTTCGTTATATACAGAGAAAAAAATAAAAAGAACATACCATATCACACCATACCATGCCATACCCATAACATAGCCCCAATCATAGAACCTATCACAAATTTTCTGTCGGAAGAAATTAATGAATTACAATAAGAAAAAATAATCCCAAAGGTAATTAATTACAAAAAGAAAAAATAATCACAAAAAGTAATAAATTACAAAAAGAAAAAATAATCACAAAAAGTAATAAATTACAAAAATAAAAAATAATCACAAAGAGTGTCAGAAGCCCAGGTTCGAATCCGGTACTATCTGAAACCATAAGGACTTACAGTCGAAGCGCTTACTGCTAAGTCACGAAGCTTCTTAGTGTAACTAACAAAATAAACAATCTGTAGCCAATGTTGCATAACGTCAGTCGGTTACGGTTCAAAGTTCAAGTGATCCTGACGCGAGTTTAACACTTTTTACCCATCCAACGGCGCTAAAGAAGTTTTCAGTTCAAAAATTAGCGAAATATGGGTGTTAATACACATACCTACCACCTACCTTTTCGGAGATTTAGAAGTGCGAATATATGTACGAGTATGTACGAGTGTTCTTAGATGTAAAATCGTCAGCGTACTGTAATGTTCGGGATGGTGCCAGCTGGTCTTATAAATTCGGAAGTAAAATTTTATAGACCACCTTCTTAACGAAAACCTTCATTTAGAACTTCATCTTCCCTATTGGCATCTGGGGGATTTTAGAGCCTTTTGAATAAATATTTTATTACTTCTAGCCTCGCGTCCATAAAACCTTTATTGGGGCTATTAACAGTGTCGGCAATAAATAGCATTGAAATAATAACCCTTTCTACACTTTCTTCTTTCGCTATAGCAATAACTTCATATTTGCTTGCCTGTACAGCGAATACACTCAATGCCATCTAGTACGGATGAGAGGAACTGCCACTGTATGACTACGGGTAACTTGGTAGATAGAAAAATGTGAAAAGTATGGTTGTTTTAAATGTCAAATATCTTTTGCAAAACTAAAAGTAAAACAATAGTAAAGATTTTAACAAATAAGATGAAAGGAACGTCTCCAATCTACGTATTAAAACCGTTTGGCAATAGAGACTAGAAGATTTAAGGAAATAGGGATTTTCGTAAGCAACAATATTACCATAACAATGACGAAATATAATTTAAACGCAATCCCGTCACTCATAATCCTAAGATGAATCTAACGCCTCCTCGTACACCTAAATCCATTAAATCTGCTGATGCTTTACGAAGCGGGGCTCACGAAAATCATAATCCCCTCTTAGCATGCGCGAACGGTTCTAAATACGTTCATTTGCTGCTTTTCAGTATTAGTGGTACGAGTCAACGGAGGAAAATGGATTACAGCTCCTCTCGCAACTGGATATGCTTCCACTCGTTGAGAACCTCAGATCCAGTGAGACTTGTAGTACGTTTCAAGGTCAAACTTTACATTACTTTGTACGTAGTTTAGCTAGGTTTACTGGTTTTTAGTAACTTTTGTCACGACAATCTATTATAGGTATATTTGGAAGGAACTTGCTGGACTGATTTAATAATTGTTATGTACATGCATGTCAAAATAACACGTCTCACTTTAAATTAACTTTAAGGAGCAATCAAAATTGGAACTATCGCACTCCTTATTTCTCTTCATTTGCCCAACTGCCAGCTTTTTTATCTCACCTCCCTACCTCCAGATGATAGGGGCAAATAAACTGAGTGCTCCTTTGCTGCATTAGTCAAAAAGTAAATTATTCGAAATAGAAAACCCGACTGATGCTAAAAAGATCAAAACAAGCTTTATAGCAGGCGGTATGCTAATTTTCATCGGGATTGAGATTTGCAAATGGGAACCATGTGCTATAAAGCTTGATTCGATCGATATACATACTCTCGAAAAACATAACCCTTCTGGTGTAGTCGGGTAATAAAGTAAGGTGTATCTCTGACGTAGTAAGAATATTATCGTCACTGCTCTCCGTCGTGATTTCGTGCAAGTCTGTGGTTACGACATAGCCGTTTGTTATATGGCGTTTTAACGATACGCACTTACTTCAAAATCCAGTAGATGTTTAATAACCCTATCTTCTTATATCATAACTCTGTCTTCACATTCTTTGTTTAAGGAGATTACGATTTGTTTGTGAAACTGTCCAATTATTTATAAAATAAAATTTACAGCCAGCAACAAAAACTGTTCAACAGTTCTTAAAGAATTGTTACTAAAACTTTTTATTCAATTAGTGTTATTAACTAAGAATTCTTATGTTTTTAAATATACTGGTTACCTCTTTTCATCTGGCGAGGCTTATAGTAATTACTCCCAGCCTCTACAGGACAGCCTGTGTGGCATTGTGGTAGTGAACACGGCCGCGGTAGAGAGCCCGTTAAGCCGTCGGCCCTGATTGCCATACGAACCTCTATGGCAGTCGTTATGGGTAGTTGGAGCCCTCAAAAATCCAGCAACTGCTTCGATGTCGCCTTTGGATTGTGAAAGCCAAATCCACAGTTAGGCTGACAAAAGCGGACCCCAGACTCCAAGTTGAAAGCTTCAGATGCGACTGGGATTAACGCTAGGAGGAACAAGAAGGCTTATACCTTGAGTAATATAAAGTGAAATAATAAATACTATGAACATAAAGCAGTTAAATCTCCACTGACTATAGACAAAAAGTGAGTTTACAAAGAAGCCTCCTTGTAAACACATCCTAAATCCGAGTCATTTGTCATGTCAGAACTTAAGTCGGGAATTCCATTAACCGCTGAAGACATATATTCATTTGATCGAATCCAATTGAAAATTGGGCGGATGCACGGTTCGATTTCCGAAGGAAACGTTCACAAATATTTGGAGTGCGAAAGTGATTCTGCAGATACAAATTGACAACTGTTTTGGCGATAAAGAGATATATTACTATGTTAAGTCGCTTTAATGCTTATAGCTGCTTGCGGTAATAATTGTTGGCAAGATTATAGATTATATTTAAATGTAAATTTTAATATTTACAAAAGGTTTTGACACATTTAACAAAAAGTTGTACTCGTAAGCTCAGTATTTCGAACATGATACTTTGTTTAAAAATAGTGTTCATAAACTTCCATATTTATGAAAAAGCTATATAACGACGTAGACGAGAGAAAATAATAACCATATTACGTGTAGGGAGGATTCCTATTTTATTTTACCACATTGTAGAACGTAAATCAGTGTCAAATTACAGTTTTCTAGATCTAAGAATATTGGGGTTAAGCCGATGAATAGCGAAATGGACGACTCATTAACGACTAAAGAAGACAGAAAAAAAAACAAAAAACGAGTGCAAATATGTTAATTACAAGAAATGATACTAATTATACTCGTAATTGGTCCCTATATACCCGATGCCGGTGGGACACAATTTTTTTATATTTTTAAATATTTTTTTTGTATATGTATTTAAAAATGTAATACGTATTGTTAAAATGAATAAAGGGTAAAAAATATAATAGCGTTATTATAATAGTAATTGTGTGTTCAGAAACAGATCAACATAATAGAATACAATTTACAGTCGTAAAACTAGACTTCAACACATAACAGACAAGAAAATATCCCATACAAATGAGTAACTTGAGATTGTGCTGGTAGTATTGAAAGCCTACACGTCTCAGGTGACGTGACGCAACCGCCTTTTACTGGAATACTTAACAATTTTACGATGGTGGGGGCCAAAGTATCCGAACAAATTTAGAAACATTGTGCAATTGCTCAACTTTATGTTTTCATAATTAATTGGTAAAGTCACTCAAATGGGACTTGAGAGTATTCAGAAACAAAATCGTCACGCTCACGTGTTCAAATCAGCCCCATTTCATGCTTAATTTGTTTCTATGAATACGAATTTTGAGTGTGGAAGGTTTTCTATCACAGTCACGTTACTAGTTCAATACCTTGAATTTGACTTTTAATAAAAGCGTTCTAGATAGTGTAAGCCTTTGAGTATTTATTGAAGTATTGTCCAGCACGCAGATTTCTTCACAAATTTTTAGAAATACATAAAATCGAGAATTCAGCAGAGCGTTATAAATTATTCCAGTTTTTTTTCTGGACTCGAATTAGTTCATTTCTTTGTGCATAAATTGAATTAATACCCTATTGTATTTCTAAACCATAGTGTATAAATCATGCATAAAATGATATTTTTATGAGCTGCATTTGTTTACCGTGTTTATCATTTGGCAATAAATGAATATGAATATTTTATGACGTTAAACATTAAGGTGGACTTTGTCTGTATGTCAATCATGATTTACAGCTTCAATCTTAAAAATAAGAAATGTAATGCGTGTATGTATAAATGTTTAATATTAATAAGATAGTTATGCTCATGGAGAAGGCAATTGTTTATATTCTGTCCTCCTTTGTTATGCTACAGTCCTTCTATTGTTTCACTGTACTGCTGCCCGAAATAAAACAGTGAGTTTGACCCATGTTACGTCGCTTTTTGTCTTATTTGACATATGTGTCAAGAGTGAATCGGAAACATTTCATAACTCAAACACTTTCTGTTTCAATATTGTATTAGGATGTCACATCGGCCTCATTTTGAGCTGAACGGTCCTTGTAATTGTGGCGCATAAACGTTATAGCTACAACAGCATTTATATCAGTAACAATTCACACGAAATTTGTCTTTAAATTAATTATTCACTAAGTCACATAGTGTAACGGAACTTAGGGCCTACGGTCCTACGCTACATTGGCTGTGATCGTCTAGATTGCTATCGTCGAAACCTACTACACTAACCTATTTACATTCAATATTGACTCCTGACCGTATGTATATATTCGTATAACAAATGCTAAGAGCGTCTATTTAAATCGATTGTTCGCCACCTCAGTGGTATATAAAGTATGATGCTCTATCCCAACTTTTAACTTTAAATGTATATATGGAATATATATTATGATTTCACAGTTCAGGTGAGCTGTGTGCTTGTTTGCCACCTCCGTGGTATATTTAACTTTACTGTATGTATGGAATATATATTATGATGACAAGACTGTGGATTTATTTGGAATCAAATGAATTAGTATTAAATTCAAAATATAGGTCTGTGATAGTTTGATTTTATGTGTTTGGCCTCTTTGGGCGTCTTTTTCAGCTGTATTTATATTTTTATAGGCCTTTAATTGTCGTAGATATCATATATGATTTATAATATGTGATCCGGATCAATTATATATTTTTTTTGTTGTGTATTGCAATGCAATATTATCTCAAGCTCCGAAAAGCTAGATTTAGATCAATTCCGAAGAATCGATAGCTCTGATCAACAGATCAAGCTCTCCTTCAACTCGTCACAATGAATTTAATTTAGCTTGTAATACCTCCGCTAACTTCATTGTGTACTGTAGGTTTCAGTGTTAGCGTTCAGCTCCAGTACAAAATGATAGACCCTTAGACCTCGTGACATTAATGATTCAACTGAAGCAATTATGAAGGTATAATGATAATGATTATGACTCTTATTATTCCAACAACAGTATCGTAAACATTTACAGCAATGGTTGGCTGTCAGTTATTAATGGGATATTTAATTTCTCAAATAGGCTTCAGCAGAAAACTAGTGTCACTACACATTACAAACTTGGGCTCAAATACTGGTCCAAATGACTCAGGAGCTAAGTGAATTTACATACAGATGTTTCAATGAGTATAGCTTTGGCTGATATGATGTAATGAGTGAGATCTTGTATATGTCGGAGATGTCAATTAGTCTCTCATTAGCAACTATGTGCTGAATTTAATGATCTCAATAAATAAAGCCTTTTTTTTATTCAATGTACTGACTTTGTGAAGTAAAGTGGAGTTAATCAATGTATATGATTTAGGTATATTGTTAATATACTAACTTTAATCAAATTATAATTATAGTTACACTTGTCACTATTATTTTGAATAAATCCCGACTGTAAGAGCACAATAATCTGCTTATTTATTTATAATAAAATATAATACGTTATTATAACGTATAATTACCCCAATTTCAATTATTATATTAACACAAAATAAACGCACAAATTAACTTTTCACCAAACGTATTCTATAAATTACCACTATAATTCTCGTAAGAATTCCTAGGTTCTATCGCAATAGAACGTCTATACCTGCATTCTAGCTAGAAACCTAGTGTAACCTGCAGACCATGAGCTCGTACCAAGAAGAACATGGATGTGTGTGATTTTAAATGTGTGTGTATTGCGAATTGTGTAAAGGAAAACAAACTTGAAACTAGCTAGGTGGAATAGGGAGTGCTCTAGTTTTTAGACTTTCCTACAACTAGATCACGGAATCCTAGATGATCGGGATAAAGGTATTCGATTTGCCCCCAGAAGCCAGTCTCAACTTCCAGATTTAAACAATAATTGACCTAAAAGTACTTCACAATGTAGCAAATCTTTGGAATTTTGGTATAGATAGAAAGGTATGATAAAGTAATTAGGAACTTCTAAATATCAATTCAGAAGCGCGTTGTTTTCAAAACACGACTCAAGACACTGTCTTATCACATCCACAATATTTGCACTTGCTTAAAACGGCAGCGTCCAAAACGTGTGAATGCTAGTAGCCAGCGCGTTGAAGCGATGCCTGAACCCAACTGGCCCACGGAACGTTAGAAATCACTTTTTATTGAGACGCAGGATCTGAGCGTCCCTCGCCGCCCCCGTTTCAGGTAAGCGTCTGCGCCGGGAGCTCGCTATCCTTTGTGTGCAATGTAATGGACAATGTATTTGTTATCTTGCAGCTTATAACTATATTTAAATGATAACATGCCTTCGTGCAATATAATTAATTTTCCTTCTACAGAATATCAAACCATGCAAATTGATACCATATAATAATATAAATAATATACCAACAGTATATACTCAATTCAACCAATTTAACCAGCTGGTCATGCATTTTAATTATATAATTACATAAATATTATAGTACTATGCGCTTATCTCGGCGGAGCTCTGATTATTATTATTTTTTTGATAGAATTCTATTTTATGTATTTTTTTTTAAATTGCATTTTGGCCATTTTCCATGGATCAAACTCGCATAAATCTACAATTATATGGTGCCTTAATTATGGCATTTACATTAAGTCCACCTACTTAGTCATCATAAATAATATATTCCAACAATATGAATATCATCGTTTCATATTTGCATTCGTTCAAGCAAGATAATTTTAGAAATATTATAACATCTGAATATTTTAAAAATACCACGTGCATAAGATCATAGTATCCTGTTTGTACCCAAAACGCTTAAACCAATCGAATATCGCTTTGTTCTAAAGATCCCTTTTTTTTTTCCTTGAATTCCTTTATTTCTTTGAATAGTTTTTAAAGTCAATAGCTACCTTTTTTTTCCATTATGACCCATGAACAAAAGCTTGTCGTGTCCTAAATGTGTGCTTTTAAAGTTATCTGGTTATTACGTTGTATATGAATGAAATAGTAATATTAATAGACATATTTTAAATACTTAGGGCAGGCATATATTCCAATATAGACTGTCCCGTCTCAATAGCAACTAAAAACCGACCGTTTAATCTGAACGCCAAAAATTCTCATAACAACCTCTAATTATCTTGCAAACTCAAGAAAAATCTCAGAAAATTCCATCAAATAATTACGAAATATTTTCTTCACATGCCATCAGTCATCTCTCATCTATTGATATTATTTTAATAAAACGTCAATCATAATGTTACGTTTTCTTTTATACAAACACTTATTTTATACTATGAAGTGGGTATATTCACATAATTCACAAATAACAAAAATGGAGAACCGAATCAGTTGTTGAAATGTGGGTGTTAATATACCTCTGCTTACCCCACCCTATATATACATATAACTATGAACTATGTATAATCATAATATTAGGTACTCAATACAGACATAAAGATAGCATATGCGAGTACAATAACCAACTCTTATCGACAAGAGTTATCCCTACCAGATAATACTACAATGGGAACTGTATGTGCAAACTTTTTATTCAAATACTCTACACAAATGAGTTGGCGTAGTTAGAGAAGTACCATTTACTTATTAAATATCGATTTTATTAGTAGTATGCTTCATTTCATATAGTTTGTGAAAGTAATTAAGGTATTATCAAACTTTCTTTAATATTCTTTCGTATATCTTGGTTGAATCGTGCATTACTCCTAATAATCATTTTACATTAAGTGGGTGTGTGCTAGTTTGATATTATCTTGAGAAAATTGGGTAATTTTGGAGACATTACTTAATGTACACATTTGTATACAAGAGTTATTCGCATAAAAGTATTAGAACTCCTTTCAGGATTTCCTTATCACATATAAGAAATATTATTATAACCAATAATATTCACGATTCGACATTTATTATCACTACTCATCGTTCCGACAACGTCGAGGGCGGCGAGTAATCAAAGTTGGCTTGAAATTGTAAGACTATTGTTTTTGTCATCCGTGTTACCTAACCAAAATTAATATTCTAAACTATCGATATTTTTTGTATCACAAAACTAACTACGTTATTTCTGCAAGATCTAGCACAAATTACTCTAATAAGAGCGTATTTCTGTTGCAACCAAACCTTTTATTTTAGCGCCTGGGGTCCGTCCATCCGGGATCGTACTCTATTATATTTTTATTTTGGATTTAACGGCCGGCTGAACCCCAATCCCGAAAGAAAGTAAATATTCTACTCCACAACATTCTACACACCGCTATTTAGACCCATGATAATCATAGCTTAACTAGCTTGTGTTACGAAATCTGGAATGCGGATAAACATACTTAGATTTTTTTTTTGTAATTTGAATATGAATTATAACCGAATATACATATTCATATTCATATATCAAATATTTGCAGGGAACGAGAATCGAACCCGCGCACGCTGCGTAGCAGTCGAACGTTCTACCGCTACGCCATAGAGGCTGTCAGGAAACCCTGCACTAGTACCAATAGCACGAACATCTATCATATTATAATTGGCCGGCTTCGCACATACACAGGCTCAGAGTAGGCAGGCGGCCAATCACCATGCTTCGTTCTCTCAATACGTCTTCGATACGACTGCGATAGTTTCTTCGTGCTAGGGGTACTGATTCTCGTCCGTCAACCCGCAGGTGTGCCAATACCTTTGCAAGTTGTAGACGAGGATGATTTGAACCCTAAAGATGATGGGGCCCTTGCACCCTCCTATGAAATAGAAACGCGTTTTATTAAATTTTTGGCAATAAATTTCAGTGAGTAAGACGTGAAATCTCAGTTTGGTTTTTTATACCGCTTAGATAGCAGACAAGCAATTCCCACCTGATGGAAAGTGGTTACCGTGGCCTATGGACGTGTGCAACATTAGAGGAGTCACACTGGTGCTGCTGACCCTATAAGAACAGAGAGTTTCTGTGCAATCAGTGCAGAAGACTAAGCAGGACAAGCCTTTGATCTTCTCACTGATAGAAAAACTCTCTAGTGAGCTCTGACTACCCTTCTCATTCTAACTTGTGACATACAACCTGAGTAGATGGCAGTTGCGTCACACTGGTGAGTTCGTTATTATTCGTCATGGCAGCGAACGAGTTTTAATCACATAATAATCATGTGTAAGTACGATTTAAGCATAATGAAACGAGTATATTATACGGGCCTGCGTCGTTATGTTCACATAAATATAATTTAAACCATATTCGAGCAATTTAGGAATGTTTACATACTAAAATCAAATTATGTTAAAAGGAAAATATGTACCGAATGATTTTATGTGAATATAGCAGATTTTGATTTGCAATCACATACGGTGACGAACCCACTGGCCTCTTAAAATTCTTTTTACGACAGCTTTTCAGTTCAGACCCACCGTGCTATTTTTTTACCACTGGTGGTGTGGAGGGTCCAAAATAGTACCACATTGGGACAAATAGAAGCACAAATTAACATCGGCTTTAATGATTCTATCTAAACTTTACGCGAATATCAGTATACTAAAGATAGTAGTTGTCACACTTTTCAATTCATATGACAACCACCATACCATCTTTAGTCACCCCACGACTCTGGCTGCTGAAAAGTAGGTGAAACGTCGGGCTAAATATAAATAATAACAAATACATCGTGATAGAATGCGTTAAAAAGTTGTTTTATTTCAATAGATTTTTAACATACAAACAGTTGCATTCAGAATTAAAAGTAGCTTATGTCCCATCGAATTTCAACTGGTTGTAAAATTTGAGCCAAATCCTTTTAACTGCAGAGTCATAAAAAAGCAACAAAAGTTATCATGTTAGTGATGTAACCACATTTTCCTTGGATGAATGTGTCCACTTGACCGGGGAAGTACCGCCCTCTAGCTTACTATCTTTCTGTAGCATTATGCTTTGTTAAGTAAGCT
The DNA here is from genome assembly GCA_949126895.1 of Eilema caniola. Taxonomy (NCBI): domain Eukaryota; kingdom Metazoa; phylum Arthropoda; class Insecta; order Lepidoptera; family Erebidae; genus Eilema; species Eilema caniola. The sequence goes on from OX421462.1 coordinate 1,655,947, forward strand.
ATGTTGTTGATGTAATTTATCATTTATCATTCTCATAACGACTCTTCAGTTGCGTTCAAACTTTAAAATTGGAGCCAGAGGTCTACTTTTTGTTTTTTTGGTATGTTGGTTTTTCGGAAAGTGACTAACATCTAACCACTCAACTCTAAGAGACAAGTCTAAGCCAGAGCCTCCTCCGGGGTTCAGCAGGTGCATCGACTTGCTGGTGAGATTGGTTTGATCATCAAGGGCGTTAGTAGCGCCCTATATACCCTATTGTCACCTTATCGTTACTGGGAATATTTTATCATTAATAAACTAGATGATTACAAAATAGGTATATACAAAAACTGAAAAGGTATTTATTTTGCATGTACCATTAAAACGGTACTCACGAAACGTCAAAGAAGACGTCTGACAATATTATCGAAACTAAAGTAACGGCTGCTGGGATAGTTTTGTTTTACTTAAAGTCAGCTTTAGTACAGACCTTCATTTTGTTGTAACTGTCTGCCTTTTTATTTAAGAATTAATTTTGATTACCTTTCTACACTATTCAATATTTAAATTAACATTGACTTACTATAGTTTGTGTATAAATAACCCGTTTATCGATACCCAATTCACAATTTATGATCACACAAACCCATAATTACGAATTTCGTCCAAACGCGGCACTCGCGGCTGGTGTTGAGATCTACTTGACCTGAAAGCCTCGAACATAGATGCATTTATATGTTATCGCACGTTGTATATTGCCGAAGTTCAGCGATATTTATTTCATGGTAAGTATTCTATTCAATTCGGTATTCGCTAACTGAGGATGTATCCTATTAAAAAATAACTGTTGTATGTATTATTGGTATCTGTAATTTGTCACAACCACTCTACGCTTACTTGAAACTTCAGCGTACCGTTAGGCGAGTTGAAGTCATATTGACATGTATCCTGTATTAAAGGATGGTGAGGTGTAGCATAGGTAGGGCCTCCGTGAGAGGAATACATGAGTGCCACATTAATCATTGCTATATTACTGCTAGAAAGTTTTGATAGGTAGATATTATTTTGTTACTCGTTCATGCCAGTAATGACAGATTATGGCTGCAATTAGCTCATAGGTTACTTTTAGCCTAGGAATAGATTACTATGGGTTAATCCTGACGTTAGATGTAGGTACAAATATGTATTCTTGAACTTTACATATTTCGATGAGACAATAACCATCATCGCACAATTCTTGAGTATATTTATAGTTGCAAACATGCAACCAAAATAGTCTTAGGTATATAATTATGAAAGAAAGACAACTAACTTCAAAGAAAAATCTAAGCAATAGCATTACAAAGCACTTAAATGAAATTTCATTACCTGTTTCCATGCCCCTAGGGACGGCATTTTCCTTTTTAAAGGTAGGATCAACCCTTTCTAACGGATGAAAATTATTAAAAATTGAACTTCGTGGTAGAATTTTCGATGAGAGTATCTACATAAAAATATTATATTATCGTCGAGAATTTTCCCCTATTTTGAAGCCTGTCGAAATTGTACTCACATAATGCAAAAAAATAATATATATAATATATATAATAACATAAATGCCGCTTCACATTATTTCAATAGCATTTCAGTCCAGTGCGCAAATCCAGTGCTTGAATACTACTGAAATAATGTGAACCATCATTAGAATGAGCCCATTCCAGTGAGTGATTACAGTCCAATGGATTGTTCAAGCGCGTTTAATTCTAGAATAATGTGAACACTACAATTCAGTCCAGCACTTACTTTTCCACCGCTGATTCGCTGGATTACTGGATTGGAATAATAGAACATAACTTTAAGTACCATTTCTTAACACCTACTGGACAAAAGCTTGGATTGTGAAATACATGCTCTTAAAATATCAATTTTAAACTCTTCCTGAATACCGGGCGAAAAGTATTCTTTTTCGGACACCATCTGTACAATATCGTACACCTTTATATAAACAATCAAGGTAAAATGTACTGTACGGCGGTCGGATGTACTATTACGGGTACATTATATTCATAATGAAGGGAATTTCAGTTTCGGTCCCTTACCCCTGGGGACATAGAAAAGGAACGACTAGGTTGTAGCAAGGATGGTCCTTTCGCATTTAGGTCAAATGCAATTATATTTTGATAGCTATAGATATTATATCCTTACAAAACAAATTAGATATATTTTCGTGTAAAAGTATTAACTTTTAAGTGAAGATTCTCAGGTAAGTTGAAGGTTAGGTTTTGGTAACACTATTTCTGTTCAAAATTAACATAATTTTCAGTATTTTATGTTTGATATTTTGCCTTGCTATAATGAATTGTACAAGAAAGCTTCAAGAAGGACCAAAGAATGGTAATCAACATTAAAACAGGCCTGAAATTACTTACATTTCGTGCGGCTCTCGCGAGAACGAACAAATCACTGGAACATGCACATTTGACACGAAACACTAGTTTATACGCACTGAATCAATGTGAAATCACTGCACTCGACTGTACACTGTCCGTACACGCAACTCGGGAAAACCGTGTCTATATTTCGGCCAATTTTTCTTACGCACGTGTATTTCGTGAAAGATCGCGTCGAACCGAAGCTGGCTAACGTTCAGGGTAAACTGAAACGTGCGAGCCGGGATTGTACCCGCTTGTATCCGTCTCTTTCCTGCTCAAGCGTTTGAGTGAATGTGGAGTGTTGTGTCTCTTTCCCACGCCCTGAAACTGTGTGAGAGTATTCGTAATACGTATAGGTCAATATGAAAGCTCCTCGGGTGCTGGAGGCTGCAGTTAGGGTGGATACGTTTCAGGGATATTTGTCTGGATGTGTCGAGTTATGTCATAATAGGGTTTGGAACGCGAAGGTGGTCATTGGGAATGTGTCGTTTAGAGGTCATGGGTATTTTTCTGTTATCACTTTATTTTAGCTTTTTCTAATCGTATTGATAGACTGACAACAGTTTACGCATATTTCTGTAAAAGGTTGTTGTAATCGTGATTTTAATTTTTGTTATACTATTACGTTCTGTGTTTTCATAGTCATGAAAATCGCATTAAGTAGTTACAGGCTGAGTAAATTTACATTAATAAGGATGACTAAATATAACCTTAAAATAACTCTTCGCGCTTCTTGAAATCAGTTGAAAATCCGGATCTATTTTCGCCCATAAACCTGTCCGCACGTAGAACTAATGCACAGCTATGTAAATAAGCTTCAAAAATCCGCACGGCTCGTCCGCCGAACAATTTCTGCCCACCCTAGTCAATCCGGCTTGTATCAGCCGCACCGCGCATGCGTCGTCCGCGTGGAGCCTCACTGAGGCACGTCACACACCCCTGAAAATTAATTATTTCAAACTCTGAACGTTACTTGACGATGCATATTATTTATATTCTTTGAAAATTTTACTTTTTTCAAGATTTTCTACGTCTAATTTTTGAGTTAAAGTGTAAAGGTAATACCATTTCCATGTAAGCTAAAGTTCAGTAAGTTTTAAAGTAACAGCACATGCACAGGCCTATTCTTACTGGCAGATTTTTATTGAATGTAATGCTAGTAAATTATTTCTGCGAAAAATATACTCGGTAAAGTACAATAATAATAATCTCGTGTCTTACATGTACCAAAAATTGTGTTACAAAATATTGGTGTTAAATACACCTACCCGTCCTTTGAGTGATGCAAGCGTTATATAAATTACAAAAAAGCACCGTTGTTACAAAAGCAAGTGATGTAAGGCTTAGCATCTTGTCAGTTGTATATGTGTTGTATTCCCCTACACAATATTTAAACAAAAAGGTGCTCATCCTCACATTAGCTGTAACAAAATACCGCAGGCTATTTGTAAATGTTTATCAATTTGACTTACAGGATTTAACAACACTAATACTAAACTTATAACGCTAATTCCACATTCAGAATTATCTAGTGACTTTTCTCCGCATTTATTTTCCTTGCCGTTATACGTAACTCTGGACCGATTCCTTAATAGGAGTCTTACCCGCCATCTGTCCTGCTACTACATTTTTGGGATCGCCATTGTGCTTTCTTTTACTGCTTTCATGTGATTGATTTAGTCCCTGGTACATTTGATAAGCGACTGATCAGGCCAGCTTGAGTCTACTTCAACTATAAAATATTTTTATCGAAATGGTAACATTTTCTACTGAATATTAGTCATACTAAAAGGCAAGAGTTGCGAGAAGAGAATTACGACATACGACTATCGACGTGAACCCACTCCTGAAACAAGCAATTTAGCTTAGTTGGAGGTAGCTAGTAACAAAACATGACGGTATCTCCGTCCAATTGAGCAGTCCGACTGGGGAAGTGATTCGCTCACTGGAGAGTTTTTTGTGCTCAGTAGAAAGACCAAAGGCTATTCAGACAAAAACTCTCTATGTTTACAGGGTCGGCAGCACGAGTGTGACTCCCCTGGTGTTGCACACGTCCATAGGCCATGGTAACCACTTTCCATCAGGTAGACCGTGTGCTGGTCTGCCACCTCAGTAGTATAAAAAAAGTAAACTGTTTCAGAATTTTTGTAGATTTAGATGTAATCTGACCAAAATCCTGCGATGGTATACAAATAAAAATAAAACGCAAACTCATTTCATTGTGTGTGTATACCGGGCTGTCGTAAATCCTTAAGGTAATTGAATTGATGCTATTGATATTGGAATACTGGCTAAAAACAAAAAGGAAGCTCTGGTACTAAAATCTAATTCACAAATCTAATGGATAATAAACAAAGCTTTGAGCCGTTTGGGGTTGCGTCGTTGGAGTTATAGGGTACCTTTGTTAATTTTGTTAAGAACGAGCAAAGCGACAAATCGACGCTTCACGTGATCAGAAAACTGGGCGCTTATTGTGAGGAAGAATTAGCATCAGAAAAATGTTTGTAGTCGCCGACTATGCGAAAGAATTTTGTTTTCAAGGTAAATGTCACTTTAATTAATCGCTTAGAATTTTCTACACCATTTAAAAGTACCTATAAATGGGGGTGAAATTCTAAAGCACCTGGAATGTGAATAGGTATATCTTTTCTTTGCAGCTAAATATAGTTATAGTTTAATAGTTTATTTTGAGAGTATTAAATTTTGCGAGATTTCGAGAATAAGGGAAGAGATAAGCCATAACAAATTTGTGATACCAGAATGATGTTCCATCAGGTGGGCCCTGTGCTTGTCCGCCACATGGTATAAAAAACATGTAAACAGAAGTCAAAAAATATTTCAAAAAGTAGTTTACGTATAAGACAGTATTTTCAAGTTATAAGTATTAGAAATACCCGGTTAAGGAAATGTATATTTAGGTACAGTAAGTGAGCCGATTTGATTGATTAAATTTACATTAACGCAGAAACCCCTTAAAATTAATTAATCCTGGTCAATTATTACAATCCATCAAATCCAACAAATTGAATCACATATTTATTTATAGAAAGGTGTCGTACCTATATTTCGCTTTAGCAAACAATTTAGGGTTGTTGCTTGTGTTCAAGAAAGGTATAGAAACAACCCAGTTGAATTTAAATATTCATCACTATTCATCCTGGTCACATCCGAAGCATTTGCCTTAAGTTCAGGGTCCGCTTAATTCGGCATAGGAGAAGAAAGGAACTTTCAATTCTTCATCAACTCTACTTTTTGAAAAATACGAGTCCATCTGCGGAAAAAAATAAGAAATTGGCTACAGCTATTTAACTTATTTACTTTTTCCTATTATGCACTTGAATATAACTTCACCTCGGCACAGGGTAAGCTAAGGGAAGTCCCAATAATCAAGAACCTTATACGTTACACAGAGAAGGGGGCTCCAATTGAATCTTTGTGTGTATACTATGATCCTTACAATTTCTCGGTAACGTGGACGTATAAAATATATTTACTGTAAGCAATTATGAATTTACTCTTTTATTGGATATAGTCGAGTTTCACTTGATGTTTAATATCGTTTTCTAAAGATAAAAGAAGATGGAATAACTTACCCTTTATAGCATGAGTAGGCCCTTACGGCTATGTTAAATCATCTTTGTAACATATACAAAGGATACACTGAATACTATTTTCCTCAATTTCCCTCGTATCATTATATAATTTGTAGTTATTTGAACAACGGTGTTATTTTGTGTACTTACTTCTGTTTAAGGAAGGTTTTTAAAGATAATATAACTGGCAAGGAGCATTTTTATGTACACGTATTTTATTTAGAACAGTTACTGCAGTCTGTGGGTACCTGCAACACTAGAGGGGTCTTTTTTACGTGCGGGAAAGCCCCACGGATAACGCCCGACGATGTGCTAGGTCGAAGGTGAGGTTGTCTCGTGACATATTCTTCGCACCCCGGCTGACCCAGGGCCATCTCGGGAGGGAGGACCGCGCGTTCCCCGACTCGCCCCCGGTATGGGGGGGGGGGGGGCATCGTCCTACAAAGCGCGCCGCCGCCGTGGCCTGCCTCTGCTAGGGTGACGAGCGGCTCCACCCGTCACCCTCAGGCCCGCGCTCATGAGCCGCCTTCGAACGCGGGCAACGGTATCCGCGAGTCTTTCTCGCTCGCTGCGCTGCGCCCACTCTGCTGTCTCCTTCACGAGCATGAAAGAAGGAGGCGCTGGCCGCCCACGCATCCGCGCAGCGGACCATCGCCGCGAGCAGGGTGGAGAGCGTGAGCACTCTCACCCCCAGGGCCGTCACAAGCCCCCGCCTGGGCGTTTCGAACGCCGGACACTCGGTGAGCGTGTGCAGCCTCGAGTCCACGCTCGCGTCGCAGTGATGGCACTCGGGCGTTGGCTCTATGCCCATCAGATGCAGATACCGCCCGAAGTTACCGTGTCCGGTAATGACCTGGGTCTGACGGTACGAGAGGCCACTATGTGGCCTCTCTAGCCATTCCCCCATGATGGGTCTTACCGCCGCAATCACGGCGTGCCCTACACTAGAGGGGTATCATTTGCGCGACATAAAAGTATTTTATGACCTTTTTAATATCTCAAGCCTGTTTATGTTCAAAGGGGAAGGTAGAGGTGTACTGCAATAGTACTTACATTTTGTTAATGGTTTTCGATACTATTTCATCGTGAGCGAGTTTGTTGTCGGTTAGTTTACGTCAAAACGTTGTTTGAAATGAACATGAAAACCAAATAAGGCTATTTGGTGTTTTCATCATACAAAATGTTTTATTAATGATGCTTAAACATTCATAAAAATGCTTTTACTGTTGATTGATGGCACTTGGTGGGACTTGCTACACGTCTTCAATGAAAATACTTGTACTATTCCACATTATTTATTTCAATATATTACTCTAATTGACCTCTAGACAAGTGGCAGTTCGTTGCCCGGCATTTGGTAGAATACAATGACGAATGTATGGGATTTGACGTATCTGACAGTCGTTACCGCATGTCATAAACGTCAAATCCCATACATTAGTCATTCTATTCTACCAACCTTTGATAATGCCGTAAGGCGAAACCGGTCAGGATTTTAATAAATAATGTGGAATAGTACAAGTATTTCCATTGAAGATTCATAAAAATGCGTTATTGAAATATTCGTTCGTACTTTTGTCCAGTGAATCAATAAGTATTAATTTTTACGCATTTATTTTCCAGAACGGATATTTAATTAAACGTATTACTGCTCTCAGGTTGTGTGCTTCGGAGTGCACACCTGTGCGGTGATGGAAAAAGAATACAAGTATCACCACCCTATCTCATCCGGTATCGTAAGAGGTGACTAACGGAAAAATACACAGACGATATCACTGCGAGAGGAGGAAAACTCGAAATGAAACCCTGTACCAAGTCGTCTGGCAAGCGTGGGTACAATAGGTCAAAGCCTTGCAACATTAGGAGAGGCCTGTGTCCAGCAGTGGACTTCAATAGGCTAATTGATTGACTGAGAACATCTGAATAGGAAAATCAACACAATTAATGAGCTAAATTCTTTGTTTTTCCTTAAACAAATTTAAAATAAATAATAAAAAAAAAATATTCCACAACATTTCACACAACGCTATCTAAATCCATGGTGAGCATAGCTTAAACTAGCTTGTGTTACGGAATCTAGAATGCGGATAAACATACTTAGATACTTTTTTTTTGTAAATACATACATATTATACATAGAAACACCCAGACCAATGTAAATATCCATATTCATGCATATAAATATTTGCACTGAGCGGGGGTCGAACCCGCGCCTCCTGCGTAGCGGCCGCGTTCACTACCGCCACGCCACAGAGGCTGTTAATGGTTTTCGATACTATTTCATCGTGAGTGAGTTTGTTGTCGGTTAGTTTACGTCAAAACGTTGTTTGAAATGAACATGAAAACCAAATAAGGCTATTTTGTGTTTTCATCATACAAAATGTTTTATTAATGATGATGATTGATTAAGAAGGGTTAAGCTGTGAAATATTGAATGCGAAGAGAGAAGATGAATAATATTGGTTATGTAGCGATCATGGAAAATATCAAAAACCGTAGTTTACATTGCACATACAAACGTCAATTTTAAAACATGACTTTCTTATCCGATATAATATCCGCCATATAGCGATATCTAGCGAACTTCCCTCTCAAAGTAAGTGTACCAACATTCATCCTTAATTATGTATATCGGATTATTCCTATGTTATCGTACATTGCATAATAGTAATATGACTTGAACCCTTCATTTCCCGTTCAGGGAAATGGCTATGAAAGTTTTAGTGAACGCAAATATTGTTTGAGAAGAGAGCAAATACACCGTCTGTATGGCTTTATTTAGTTTGAACGAGAAATAGAGTGCCATGTATTTTGGAATTTTGGAATGATTATGTAGAAGCAGCTTGTTATGAGGATCTTGATAGTATTTTGAAGGCTTATAATATTACTTGGAATTAATTTCTATTCAATAATTTATATTAATTATAATTTAGATTATTAGTCATCATCATCATCTGGGCACCAGTCCCGGTTGCATCCAAAGTCTGTAAGGACCCCGGAGGCAACTCTCCTTCGTCCATCCATGCCCACTTTTACATCTTTCCTATTTAACTGAAAATCTACTAATATCTTCTCTCCAATGGTGTACATACCTGCTTATAACAACGTCACTTTCACTACAGTTGTCAATCCATTTTTATAAATTTCTGTCGTGAATCTGCCTGGAAACTCTAAAACAGAAGCAACCAAACCAAAAACGCAGCAAGCATTCACTTGTGGTGTCTAGTCTGCACGCCTCGTTGATATTGTATTTGGTCTCTGCTGCGTTTGAACCTGTATTCGAAAAGTACAGGCAATTTGTTTCATTGTAGGGTTCTGTTGTTCATTCTGAACAGGCAAACTGGCAGATCACTTCATCGGAACAAGTTTATAGTTGCTATATGTCATTCGGTTAGGGGCTTAACTAAACATAAACAATCTTAATGTGTCTTTTTTTAATACCATCTAGGTGGCCGACAAGCATACGGCGGCCCACCTGATGAAAAGTGGTAACCGCGGCCTATGGACGTGTGCAACACCAGAGGCGTCACACTCGCGCTGCGGACCCTGTTTGAACGGAGAATTTCTGTGCTGTCAGTGTAGAAGATAAAGCAGGTCAAGCCTTAGGTCTTCCCACTCACAGCACAAAAACTTTTTTGCAGCTCTGGCTGCCAGACATGAGGTTATTATGGCTGCGTTATTCTGACTGCTCAATGGAACGGAAATGCCGCTGTGTCCTACCTCCTACGAAATTTATCTTTTAATATGTTTTATTTAAGAACTCGTTTTATTAAAAAAATGTTTAGAAACTCATTATTACTTTTTCAAAATTGAAATTGAAGCACTAGTTAGTCAGTTAGATAGTCTAATTTATTTGTTTGATATGTATTTTTATAAAAAAAGTTTGTTCAATTTGTTTATCTTTAGTTAAGTACCTAACCAAAACTAGTATAGTAGAGCCTAGTTTGTAATCAAAAAACTGTATTTTTATTGATTTAGTCATGTTAAATTGCTGCCACTTTTTTTATGAATTGGAAAACTTCAATTCTGTGCCAGCAGCTACACAAAGCTTCAACGTCAGAGTGAGAAAGAACGTATAGAGATGAATAATGTGAAATCCATTTTTATATACAAGACGATAAGACTAAATGTTTGGGGAATTGAATTCACAGCAGAATTATTATTCATATTTTCAAACACAATCCAATTTAAGGTAGCCCATAACAATAAACAATCAGGAAAATCAAAATATCAAATCAACCGTGAAAATATTTAGCGCCGAGTTGTTGAAAACAGGTTCTATTTACGGTACATGAAAACGAAATTAAGACGGAGCGATCTTTAGTACAAAGTTAATTCATTATTATTTATTTGTTAGCGGCCATCTTTTGATCCCTGCTGGCAGAAAGCCAATGTTTTTTGTTAGTATTTTTCAATATTTTCGTCCGTCTTAATTATCTTGAAGTGTTTAAGGAAGTTTGTTGTTTAATTATCTAATTTTGAAGAGTCTGTAGGTATTTGTTTTTCTTCTTATGAAAGAAGTTTGAGATAAAAAAAACGGTTGTTTTGACGAAAAGCTTTTACAGTTAAGTAATACGTAGTAATTTCAGTAAACAAGTCTAATTTAGTCTAAAATTAAAGAGAGAAGTAAATAAATAAGATCAGGCTAAGACTACCATTCGACATTGACAGTATTTCTTTATTTAGGATTGAGAGTACAATATTAAGACAATGGTAATTTCATGAACATTTGCATCATAATATTCTGATATATAATATGTTTATATGACAAATGTAAAGGATACTGTAAATTATTGATTTACTTAAATTCTACATTGTATACTACAGACAATCTCGACAACGTGTTACAGAAACGGTTACAATGACCGAATCACCATTATAGGAACAAAGTGCTCGGAGTGTAAAACAAGTTTCATTACAATGTATTAAACTGTCGTAAATATCGACGATCGTAAAATACACTTTGTACCGCATTTCATCGGTTACACGTTGGAAGACTTACCGGGAAATAGGTTATTGCGATACTTTTAGTAATAACCTTCGTATTAGCGAAGTCGGCCACTGTTTTCTTCCGATTCATATAGTTTATTTGAAATATGAGGAAACAATGCCTTACAGTGAGTGGCCTATTAAGACATCAGATGAGCCAGTTCCACTTTGACTGACATCTGTTGAAAAAGGAATAAGAAAGAAGGGAAGTCGCTAGAAAAGTGTTGCTTATATTTTAGCTACTCAAGGCCTGAAAAACAAGTCTTAATGATTACAGAGCTATTTATTTATTTTATGAGGAAATCATACTTGCAGATTTTTGAAGTGAAAACTTCTTTAGCGGCATTGGATGGGTAAAAAGTGTTAAACTCGCGTCAGAATCACGTGACTGTTCTTTTGTGTTCTTTTTATCTTTTTCTCTGTATATAACGAAAAAGTTTGAATTTTTCATAAAATAATAGGGGTTAAAGTATGATATTGCCGTTTCATTGTAATAGGTACTTCGAATTGACATAGAACCTTCATGGTTTGAGATTTTTGAGTGAAACTTTTTCCACATGGTACCTATGTAGTTCTTCATTTAAAAATGTGCAACATTCGATTATCGACTTTCAGTTGTTTTTTTTATTCAGCTTAGACAAGAAAGATGGATACTTCGAAAATTCGAGTGATTTTTGAATACGAGTTCCGACGCGGAACTAACGCGGCAGCAACAGCTCGCAATATCAATGTTGCGTTTGGAGAGGGGACTGCTAATGAACGCACCGTGCGATTTTGGTTTAAACGCTTTCGTGATGGAAACTTTGATTTGAAGAACGAACCACGAGGAAGGCCGTCGACACAGGTGAATAACAATGAATTGAAAGACATGGTGGAAGCCGATCCGAGCCAAACTACCCAGGAATTAGCTGCATGGTTTAACGTTACCTTACCAACAATATTGACTCATTTGCGTCAAATCAATAAAATAAAAAAATGTGAAAAATGGGTACCTCATGATTTGACTTATCTGCAGAAAGAAATGCGTGTTGAAACTTGTGTTGCCTTGTTGAATCGATACAGAAATGAAGGAATATTGGATCGAATTGTGACATGTGATGAAAAGTGGATTCTTTACGATAACCGTAAGCGAAAAATGCAATGGCTGACCCCAGGTGAAACGCCACAACAGTGTCCTAAAGCAAAGCTTACCAATAAAAAGGTAATGGTAACTGTTTGGTGGTCTCAGCATGGTGTTATTCACTATAGCTTTCTACGATCTGGTCAAGCAATAACGGCAGATGTCTACTGTGCCGAACTCCGAACAATGATAGCAAAACTAGCAGTGAAACAGCCCCGACTCATGAATCGATCTTCACCATTATTGCTCCATGATAACGCGAGACCTCATACAGCACGAGAAACCGTTTTAACTCTACAGGAACTGCAATTAGAAACTATCCGTCACCGTCCGTATTCGCCAGACCTTCCTCCAACAGACTACCATTTTTTTCGTGATTTGGACAATTTTCTATGTGATAAAAAGTTTTCTTCTCAGGAGGCAGTACAAAATGCTTTCACACAGTTTGTCGAATCTAGATCACCAGAGTTCTATCGCAAAGGCATAAATGACCTTCCTACTAGATGGCAGCAATTTATAGATAATAATGGTAATTATTTTGATTAAATAAAAACGTTAAATTAAAAAAAAAAAACGAATTTCAATTTGTCAGTACAAATCGGCAATTTCATACTTTAACCCCTAATATAATTAGTTACATGTATAATAGTTTTAATAATAACTCAATCCATTTTATGAAAATTTCATTACAATAATCTCGCCCAAGCTTAATACCAATTTTAAAAATGTTAGTTTATTTATTAAATGGTAGCTGAAATTTAAAATTAAAAGTATTAAAAAATGGGCCATCTGTCGGTATTAGGCCAAATTATTTAGGGGGCCTAAATGATTTTGCTATAATCCAAAAGATAGCTTTATTGTTAAAAATTATTGGCCTTATTAAGTATAGATTATTCTAGACTTAGAATAATAACGCATAGAACAGCAATACGCGCGAGCGAAGTGAAGCCATTTCAACCAAGCCGGCTTACCTATTATCAGGGTTACCAGTGTTATCACATAATTGCGTAAAATATTGAAAATAAATCCATTGGTATGAGTAAGTTTCAAAATACTCCATGGCTATAATTGAACAGCCTCCGTGGCGTGGCGTTAGTGAACGCGGCCGCTATGCAGAAGGCGCGGGTTTGATCCCCGCTCAATGCAAATATTTGTATGCATGAATATGTATATTTGCATTGGTCTGGGTGTTTCTATGTATAATATGTATCTATTTACAAAAAAAGTATCTAAGTATGTTTATCCGCATTCTAGATTTCATAACACAAGCTAGTTAAGCTATGCTTATCATGGATAGCGTTGTGTGAAATATTGTGGAATATTTATTTATTATTTATTAAATTGATTCGTATTCTTTTACTTACTGCTTTTAGATACGTACCAAAAGCTGTTTTTGAATAAAAGTCTATAATTATTTAATATTTCATTCATCGCTATAGAACATGAACATATTCGAAGCAAGTTGAAATAATAAATAAAATATTTACAATTATATAATGCGTCGATGACAAATTCTACATGGACACGATTTATTAATTTAAAGTTTTCACTTCTGCCGCCACTCCCGGAGTGCAACCCGTCTTTTTTTTTAAGTAAGAGCTAACTGGAATGATTCAATGGCAGAGAAAATCAATTACCAGAGAGGTTCTCATTGTTCATTGAATGATTTCCGCCGCATCTACTAGGTAAAGTATTGTGTTCACACAATCAAGCTTTTGATCTTATGGATATCACACGTTTATAATTATAGCCGGTCAACTTAAAGCTCCTCAAACTCCAACCCGCAGTTATTTACTAAAAACAACAAAATTAGCGGCATTTTATCTCAGGTTACTCCAATTTACGATGTTTATAACAATTTTCACTCCTTATCGTTGAAAATTTTCCACTGCTAGATGAAATTTCGTGAAGAAAATTCAAAATGATTTAATTTCGTATACAACGGCACGCAAATACTAATTTTCTCGAGCTTGGACAGGTATAAATAAATAAGAAAACCTAACCTTGATGTTGTAGCTCTCGGCGAAAGGTTGACTTGTAACCGGAAATTTTCTTTTTGATGTTTACGAAATGAATATTCTAAAAGAGTCTTGAATGTTGCCTTTTTAGTGGGACGTCAGGGTACGATAATGATTTTAAAGTACAGCCAATGGTTTTGCTATATCACAAAATATGTGTTAATCAATAAGTAAAAAATTAATAAATAAATATGACATTTTAAGTCTGTGAATTCAGTTTACCATCATTAAATAAGCTCTTTAATTTTGAAGATTCCGCTGTTCTTATCATTTCAAAAATTTAAACAAGAATGGGCGTATTCATTTTAGTATAAATTACAAACGAATATGACATCACTTTGTACGTGCCCGATACGCTGAGACGTCAATCGGCTGGCACTGTTTCGTAATATAGGAGCACGCTGCACAAATTTTATGTACACAGGGCCTTACCAACAACTTTGGGGCCTAAGCCCTAACCAAAATCACCTGCTAGTCCGTGCACCTGCTAAACAACTGCTGAAGTTCTTTTTCATACTGGCCTCTAAGGGTTGAGAGGTAAGATGGGAGTAGATCCCAAAAAGTGTAACTTTACTGCAACTGGGAAATAGCTATGAAAGTGATGATTATCAAAGAATGTTAAAACCAAAAAAAGGTGTTATCTGTACATATGTTTCAAAGAAAAAGGAAACAATTTCATAGAAAAAAAAAACAGTAGAAAATCGCTTATGTCTCACAATTTACCTTTGAATCATTACAATCCTGCTAAAAAATTAATCAATGTACCCAAATCAACTGTAAATGGTCGTTATCACCGTAACTCAAACTCACAATAGCATTCTGAATGGAACAAATTTTCTGGTTCGCTTCCAATATTACAAATCAGGTTGTACTTTCGCTAAATGCTACTTGTTATTCCGGTCGCATGTTCCCGAAGGACATTTTACAGTAATTAGAGGCAATAAGTAGCTTGCCTGCGGTTGCCAATTGTATACTTTATACGAGGAAAACATTGTGCAACGAGCTATATAAATAGTTGCTCATTATACTTCAATGTTTTTTAATCTTTTGCAGAAATTTTGGTGAATTTCCAATTATTGCCGTACTCTACGTGCTTGGATTTCGTTATGCTCCAGGCAATTTCTTAAGAAAACTTATAATACTTGCTTAACTTCGCATCGAACAGGGTGAGGGTCAACAGGGTAAGATCCCTGCCCCGGCAGTGCCAAAAATTGATCTGGGTTAATTAAATAGACTTTTCTCACATCCAGCTATCACTCTTAACCCAAATTTTATAAATGCCACTCTGCAGTCTCTTTTGGTTCTGCCAATCCAACAGATTTCTGCTTTCGAATTGGACCCTGTCACAGAAGCTGATGTGTAAAAGTCCCTTCTCTTTATTACTTCTTCTGCTGTTGGTAATGACAATATCTGCTCAAGGATGATTACGCTTATTCATCCCACTGTCCTTGCTGGACTCGCACATTTTTTTAATTACTTGCTGTATTCTTGAATATTTCCTAATACTTGGCAGCTAGCCCATACAATTCCTCTTCCTAAAACGCCGAATCCCACAATAGCATCGCATTTCCGCTGTATATCCATCTTACCCTTACTCTCTAAGGTTCTTGAGCATATTGTTCACCGAAAGCTATCCTATTTCTTACTCACCAGCAATCTTCTAAGTTCCTACCAATCAGGTTTTCGCTCTTGCCACAGTGCAACAAAAGCATTCGTACAACAAAGTTACTGATGAAATCCGCTGGGCCATAGAAAATAGGGAACTTAAACTCTAGGTCTTGCTAGACTTTAGTAATGCCTTTAACTCAGTTTAAATCTAGTGGTATGGGTAATGGACTGCTGAGACGAGGTCTCGGGTTCGATCCCAGGTTTTCCATGGCACACACCAATGACTTTTCGATGCTTTTCGAAGTTATGTGTGAATTTATCGCAGGTTTATAAGTGCCCAGTTAATGGCAATAGGCTCGCCACCTATTACATTGGGACCTAAACATAAACCGGCGAAATGTGGGTGCTAGCACCTCTGCCTACCCTTTCGGGGATAAAGGCGTGAGTTTATGTTATGAGTTTATGATTTTGACGTACTTCCGGGCATACTAAAGTGAATTAATATCTCCGACACTGCTATTGCTTGGTTTGACTCTTATCTCCGGGGAAGCTCACAATGTGTTAGGGGAAACGAATCCACGTCAGACTGGTGTGACCTCACGTAGGGCGTACCCCAGGGTGGTGTCCTCTCTCCTCTTCTCTTCTCAATCTTTATAGCAAAATCTTTGCTCGTTCTCCCGAAGCACTCTGCCACACACCATCCTCTTGCATATCTTATGTAACAATGTGTACTTATATTTTATATTGCTTTTATGCATACATATATTTATGTATATATTATGTATCTTTATATAGCTTTATGTTTTTATTTATCTGTTTCTCGTCTTCCCTACGCACTTTTCACCAAGTTCTCTACTTCTCACTCTCTCCTCTCGCAGATCTGCTGAAAGAGATTTCTATTAGAAATAAGCAGAGCCTCTGTACTATTATCTCCCTCTATGTATCTATATGTATTTATTCGAGTATGCACATAAATAAATGAATAAATTGTATATTTTTTGTGATGTAACATTTCAATTTTTTTCTTTATCTCTTCTATATGATCTATCTTCTTGTTAAATCTGTTGAAGATCATTTTTATGTAAATCTATATTACACATTAAATTTGACCTCATAATCCACTGACACCTAAACGTAAAAAGAGAAACGACAAAAGTCATTCACATTTCTGTGTCGCAAACAAACTGACCCACTTTTAGAATCTCAGCACTGAGCTGAAAGGATAGACGAGTTTCAAAGACCGAATGAACGATATGTTGTTTGAGGGGGACTGTGTAATCTGTGGATCAAACTCGAAGGGCACTTTGCGACGGTTCCTGAACATAATAATATCTCCAAGTGTGAAAACTTAAGTGAAGGGTACCAGAACGATTTACCCTTTACTAACCTTTGGATTCGCGTTCTATAACATCTATATTCTTATAAAATTGTAAACTAGTTGTGTCTGTACACTGGAGACGTTTAAATAAAACTAAGATTAAATATTTTTGTCATTTTTATCCATACAGTGATTAGCGAAAATATTTAATATTTTATTATTATTAGAAATAACTTTGTCAGACTTAAAGGACATAGTTCATAATCGGCTATCGTGAACAAGATGCTTGCAAATGGTTATTAGTGTCATTAATTAAATATCATTTTTATAAGAATATTGGTGTTTGATTTTTGTATCAACTTATTTCGTTGAATAAGTAGTATTTCAATTAATTTCAAGGTTCAGCCTTTTGGTTATCCATTTTATTTCCTTATAATGTTGCCAAGATATATTTAATAAAAATAATCGATTATAAATATAATCGATACACATTATTAGATTACTGGTTTTTCCCTAAAACTGTCCCTATTTGAATAATAATAAGTACTAATATATTATCACAGTCATATTTTACATCATACTAAATATTATTTTAAACACTTAGTTCTAACTTAAACATTAACAAATCGAATTATTTACTTCATTCCTCATTTATCGATTCTGATTCTCATAATTTTATTATTTTTGGTAATATATATGGCAACACAGCCATCTGTCACTCGCTTTGTTTTCGTTTGGCACTGTTTATACGCCTGATCCGTTGATAATTGAAAATGAATCCTGGATATTCCGTTTATTGACGATCCTGATGCGCCTACCTTAATACTGGCTTGTATATTGACACTGAACGCAACATGGATTAGGTACATGTTTAAGAACTTTGAATTGTGGCGCCGACTGCAGCCTAGCCCAAGGACGAGCCATATTCTTCGTCTCACTGATGTTTTTTCTGTTTTTAGACAGCTGATTACCCCACATATATGGTACGTTTCTTCCTCATTATATTAGGATGTCAATATGTAATACAATTATAAAGTATAGTAGCTAATCCAAATCGTTTTCCAGATCGAAGATGACAGTGTTGTATGTAACTCCTATATGTTGAACTTTGGCGTTATATGATTCAAATACTCAAGTGAATGCAGGAGCCTCTACCAGTGATGGATATCGTCAGCAAGTGTGTGCCAACTTTAGAAGTTCCATTTTGCATGTTCCAATCTGGCACTGAACGAGAAGCACACATTTTAAATGTTATAGTGGTATGGATTGAGCCTCGACAAGTAAGTTTGTTTTAAAGATTGTAATTGTATCGTAATACATAGCTGTCCTGCCGGTGTCAAGACTGTTCGGTGTCATTTTATAACCTAGGGTTGACATACTATTTCTTATTTATGTCATTAAATGTGTGGTTGGTGGTAATAATAATTAAGGCGATATGACTATAAACTTATCTTCTTCATCCTAGCGTTAATCTCAGTCGCAGCTGTTATTGATGAATATAATCTAAAATTGAATATTAATGAGGAATGTTTTTACTTGCAGTTATACGGAGCACACCAAATATGTTATCAATCCTATCCATCACGACCTCAAAATAATGTGCTATCTATATATCTGCCTGAAGATTTTTTTACATTTACTTGCCTAAAGATATAGCCAGCAGGGCAAGATAGCCAGAGCTAGATATCCTTGAGCCGACTTACAGTTGCTATGAGCTAAAATTGATAGTAGACATAAATAAAAGAATCTACTATAAGAACTATGTCACAGAAGCTATATTTTATTATAGGCAAAAGGACGGAGGGTTGCTGTGCTCATGTAATGACAATTATTTGGTTCATGACCTGGACAGGATATAAAGTCAATACTAGTCCATCAGCACAATTTTTAGACTATATTCTGTTAACATATGACTCAGATTTACAAAAAATAATAATTAAAATGGATGTTTTATTTACATGAACCCGCTAAATGTACTTGTCAATAAAAGGTGATGTGTGGACCTGGATACAACTTTATTAGTAAAATCTGTTAGTTGTTAGTGTGAGTTACAAGTTCCATATCAGATTTGGTTAAAAAGTAGTTGTTCATGCTTAGCCAAAATCTCTAACAAAATGGAAAATGTCCTTTCACATAAGTTTCATTGCAATCAGTCTTTAAAATGAAGTGCTAATCACGATATCTACTACGAATCTCTACTCTCAGATACGGTGTGATATTCTGGGGTAACAGTATAGACCAGGAACGTGTGTATATTGGTCAAAAGCGTTGTATCAGAGCCATGTTTAATTTTATGCACCTGAATCGTGCGCACCATATTTTAAGGAAAATAACCTATTGATATTTCCTTGTATCTATATACTTGAGGCCGCACTGTTTATTAAGAAAAATCTGATTATTTAACTATCGTACACGTGCACGACATCAGGCCAAATTGCACGTAGTAGCTAGTAAGACACAACTGATGCACGAGAGTATCTTTTGTCTGGCGCCGCGGATTTTCAATAATGTTCCAAAGTCCATCAGTACCATACCAGAATTGAATTAATATAAAAAACTACTCCGTAGTTCTTTAGTTAATAAATGCTACTATACGTTAAAAAGTTTCTTGTCTGATAACTCATTACGACAGTACAAACTTACAAAGTGCCTTAGCTGTGATGTGTTCAGTATACATTTGGTAGAATTTTTTATGAAAACTTTTTTGACATGCACTATCTAATATATAAAATTCTCGTGTCACAGTTTTCGTTGCCAAACTCCTCCGAAACGGCTCGACCGATTCTCATGAAATTTTGTGGGCATATCGGGTAGGTCTGAGAATCGGCCAACATCTATTTTTCATACCCCGATTCGCGATAACCGACATCCACGCGGGCGGAGCCGCGGGCGACAGCTAGTTAAAATATATAACTAAATTCTATATTGACATTACTTTATAATACAATTGAGATAGTACATTATGACATTATTAATTTAAATTTTTATGTAGCCATAGGTACCATCACATTTTGATTTGCATTCTGGAATGCATAAATATAAATAATTTGACAGTATTAAAAAATTCTAGAAGTATATAAGATATCTCATTATAGTTTAGCATATTTTCCTAATTTTGCTATTAGATTGCATGCCTATTATGGTGGGATATGGCGAAAATATATACCTAATGAAAGTAACATCTTATGTCACCCATATTTGCAAAGAATTTGAATATTTGAAAATTTGAAATTTTAATTTGATTAATCTTAACAAGAATCAATTCGATAGAAATTTATCAGGGATATTAAGGCTGTGCATCACTTAGTCCTCTCACCTGTGTTCACAGTTTAATTGAAACATCAGTCAATTTAATGCTTATACCATGATTGCATGGATTCACCCTGTGCGGCTCATCAACGAACCTAGCTGAAATTCAAAAATATCATGATTGAAAAATGCAAATATTACTCACATCTGCTCGTCTAGACAAGGTGACAATTCGTTTGTACAATATATAATAGATTGATCAATGTATGGGATTGACTACTTTGATTGCTGTCCTAAACGTCAAAATATGTGTCAATCCCATACATTAATCATTCTATTCCACAATACGCTGACCAGCTAATTACCACTTGTCTAGGGTGCAGGAATCCTATGATTTACAATAGAGACAAATAGATAATCATTGGGAACATTTTATTAATACCCTATATATTTTCTTATTATTTTATCTGCTATCAGTAACATACCATCAAAGTATCGTTCCAAATATTTTTATTTAAATAAAGTGTCCTAATCTGAAGCACAGATAACATAATACTAAAGTTTGAAGTAATAAATATCAGTTAAACGTCCGATAAACAAAAGGTATCGTATCTTGTGAATATTAAAGGAACGCGACGTCCCATTTTGTATGTAATGTTTTTATATCGGCCATTTATCAAAACTATCAGGTTATTTCGCTGAAGTAGCACATTTATGATAATTTTCCTGGCATCACCTGGGTTTCAATTTAAAGTTTTTAAAATATTCTTCCTTGTTCTAATAATTAGGTACTTAATTGTCAAGTAAAATATGTTATTTCTTGACAATAAGTTCTATGGAAACTTGAATTAAATATGGAAGTGTGACGGTATCTCGTTATAGTCAAATCAATAAATGTCAATGGTGAGTGGATATACCATAATAAATAAAAACTTTAAATAAAATAAATTATTAAAAACAAAAAACCCGTCTGATGCTGAAAAGATCGACACAAGCTTTATAGCAAGCGGTACCCATTAATTTTCATCGGATTTGAGATTTGCAACTGGGTACCGCCTGCTATAATGCTTGTTTCGGTCTTTTCAGCATCAGTCGCGTTTTGTATTTTTGTAATTTATTTTATTTTAACCTTTTTAGTTATGAAATATATATTAATCGCCTTCTAATTGCCTTCATTTTGATACCTCACTTGATAAATTTTCTTTATTTACTTTACTAACAATATAATATATATATATCAATGATTTTATATTAATTTATTAAAATTTAATCTTAGTTAAACAATACGTTTTACTAATTTGAATTGGTAACCAATTACTTTCAAACACAATAAAAGAGAAAATAAAAATCTTAACGTTCTAAATTAATGATGGATAAGTTTTTGTTGTATCTTGGGTGAAATAAACAAGAGTGTTATTATATAGAAGTTTCAAATTTATATAATGATAATTTATAACATTTAATTATTTCGAAATGTATTTATTAAGTCTTTACTTTTATTTCAACATTCAGCACTCCACACAAATTATCATTTCATTATTCAAGTCTCCTTCTGTGAAGAAGTTCTTCAGAATAATTTTAGTATGTAAACAACGCTGGCCGTGCTAATTTCCATATTGGCTCTATATTGATCTCATTTCCCATTTGAGTCCTTATTCTGCCGTCGTCGGCAAATTGCGTTAGTAAAATAGTTAGCTACACAAAAATGAATAATTCTTGCAAGTAATTTCCCGAAGATTTCGTTGCTAGATTAGTTGCTGTCGATAGACGAGTTACATTTTTTTAATAACATAGAAGGTACTACACGCTCGCACTTGCGGCTTTGACGCTCGCGAGTTGATGAATGACTCCTTTAACTATCATCGAATCTATATCTCATAATACTATGAAAAAGAAAGAAAGACAGAAAAAATACATTACGCACTATTTCTACAGTAATCTCTGTATATTTGTCGAACACTACTACAAAGTTTTACACACCGGCGTAAGTGATATTATAGGTATATTATTCTCGGTATCAGTGTTCGGTCTATCAATCGCTGGTCGTCATCTTTTCAACATTGGTTATATTCCTCACGTAGGAATAGCTTCCGATAAGCTCAATAATTATATTAATGTTTTGGATAGCGTGATTAATTGCATATGATATATCTTGTGTAGGTAACAGATGCTATTGTGTTCGAGTATAGGCGTTGTGCAGTAGAGAGTTTTACACATAATATTAACAAAAATAATACACTAAACTTGTTACAACCGTGACTAATTTAAAAATGAAATGAGGATTTAAATCGGCTTCATTTGAATCATTCATTTTAGCGAATTTGTATACATTTGTACCTCTGCAAGATACAAGCAGCAGTAGCTCGTATAGAAACGAAGAAAGGTGATACAGCTTCCCTTGGTCAGGTTGTACTGCCACTTGTACCCTGGCACTTTATTTTGTAAGATAATGAAATATTATAACGTGATGTAATTTAACCGGTTCGCGCTTTGTAAACGAACAATTACATATGAATCTCACTCCGTAGTATAACAGAATAAAGTCTCACATCTAATACGTGATGTGTAAGTCACATACGATATAGGTCACACAAGATTTATTCCTCAAGTACAAAACATAATTCACACTTAAGCCAAACTACTTGAAATCTCTCACTCAAGTAGTATCCTCCGTCATAAGTCTACTGACCCTCTTAGGGGTTGTCGTGATGTTTATGTATTTTTCATCATACGGACGTGGCGTAAGCACTGAATACAAATGAGCCACATCCTTCAGTAATGCGGATTCATAGGATTTTTAAATAATCTTTGACTTATCATATATTTTATGGTATACACTGCTATGATTGAACGACGCGGTTGTAAAAGATCACTTTTAAAATAAAGGCTTTATTAAGACAATATGTATATTATTATATTAAATATTTTCCCTTCTTTTTTATGGCTGATTTCTAAGAGTAGATTGGCATGGAATATGCTCTATGAATAAATTTCTCATAAAAATTCCCTATTTGTATCGGTTCTGCAAAAAAATAAACAGAGTTAAAGAATAAAGATGGTGCCCTTTTAATAAAACAATATTATACAAAGCTTTAAAGAACTTAAAGGACCAACATATACATACTTACAAGAAATAAATAGGTTAAGACCTCACAATGTCTAAACATTTGCTCAACAAAATCCACGAAAGTAATTCAAATATTATAGAAAACAGCCTTAGTATCCCTGTGTATATTAAATAAGGACACAAGTGTTCAGTTTATTTATACATAACAGCTGCGAGGCTTCACACAAAATTAATATAACAAAAATTCAACCATTAACGTCTCCCTTAGTATCTTGAATAATATTGGTCTTAGAAATTATAAAAAATTATGAAGGCATGGAATTTGGCCGAAACAAAACATTCACGTGATGTACGCACAAAGTTCTCTGGTTGTTAAGCTTCGAACGTAAAAATGATAAAATATTTTGAGCCTTCTTTGTTTTAATAAGCTCAGTATTTATTGCTGTGCTTTTAGTTAACAGGCAGGAATGGATTTTCTTGTTTACCTGTATATTCTATATATAAATTACTTCAGGCTACGGTCGAAATTGTATAAACGAACTCCTTATGAGACGATATTCTTAGCAATCCATGGATTCTCCGTGCGGGTGCCGGGTCCATCGCGTTGCTGAGTTGGGAACTCAGGACAGTGCCTGGGACTTGCGACCCAAGTGTAGGTTTAGAAGGGGCCCCTTTTGTTGATGTACATCAACACTCACCTTCACTACCCAAGTTCCCCTCCCTGCCTAACCAAATTTGATACGAACCTACTAGTGCCGCTTTAGACATTCGTCCTAGTAATGAGCTTATTGTAGCTCTCGATAGGCCTAGATCTTTAAGTAGGTTATAGAGAGATTTAGCTGGTATACCTCTCGCTCCCACTTCTACTGCATACAAATTAACCACGTAACCGTTTTTGATTAATTCGTTTGTGAGATCATAGTATTTATTTTTCTTAAGTGTGTGGTCCTTCGGTATATTTGTTTCCCACGGTACAGTAAGTTCCAAAAGGACCACATATTTAGTCGTTTTTGAGTAGAGAAATATGTCCGGTCTAGATGACGAAACCCCAACATCCTCCGGAATTTTATAGTGCTTTTCATACGTGTCGATTAGGAGAGTCCAATCTGGGGCAGTATCTAAGATTGAATAAGGTTTGTTCCTGGATTTTATGGATGAACCTTCAGACACAAAGTTGATATGACGTCTGTTAGTAGTCAATCCTTTTTGGGCTCTAGCTACTGCCAGACTCATTGCTTCGCGTATGATGAAAAGCACTTTATCGTGGCGGCGTGAGTATTGGCCTCTATCAAGAAGCACCCTACATCCTACTAATATGTGCCTAGCCGTCCCTATTGCCTCACCACACGTATAACATTGTTTTTCTGTGGCTTTCCCCCACCTTACCAGATTACTCTGGTCTGGAAGGGTCATCTGAAAGGCGTTAAGATAGAATTTTAACAGGGCCGGCGACCACTCATAGATCAAGGTGCGCCACTTTAAAGCCATCGGTATGCAGAACTCTCCCATTGTCAACCATTCGTTTTGGATTTCCAAATTCATCGCGTGCACTCGATATTTATCATTTTCGTCTTGCTTCAGAAAGGACCTAAGTATATCCTGGTCCCTTTTTGGCTCTCGTACTCCCAACCCCACTTTGTTCACTACTTATATTTTATAATCAACGGGAGAATCCACATTATAGATCCTCCTACCCAATGACAATAAAAAACAATCTCACAAGTCAGTACGACTGCTGATTAATGAAATAGGCTCTGGCACCAGCATTCCAATCGGAACTGACGGGTCAGATAGCAGTTGCTCCTATAAAACTAAAATTAACAAAGAATGGTGTTTCAATCTGCAAGCACCCATCAGCTTTCTAGATAAAGCAAGGATTTACGCTCGGTTGAAGAAGATAAAGAATGAAATCTGCGTCTTAAGTTTTCCTATTTCGTTTTTATTCTATTATATAGTTTAGAACACAATTTTCCTGTTTCATAAAGTGCAATAGTATAGAATAATACTTAACAAAGCGCAGTATATCATCGCCACACTACGCCATCCACTTGAATTAATAAATTCTCAAACAAATAAGCAATTTGTCTCACTACGTTTTAATTAGCTTTCATAAATATTAATATAATTCAGTATATCTCAATCTTTTGTCTCTTCTTTATAACAAAGTACAAAATATAAGATGACGTGAAATGAGATGACAGTGAGTTGAAAAGGCAATTTCGAGAAAATGTCACTCAAAGTTCTATTTCATACTGTGGTTTTGTGAACACAAATTCGATTCTTTTTCAATTTGAAAATAATTATTTGTTTGTAACTGTTCACATGAGCCTTTCTTACAATTTAACTTATATTTTACTGAGGTAAATTACACACGTTAGTAGGTAAAAGTTTGATGAAAAACAGTTTCAACTTTTTGAGAGCAGTCGATCGCGTGCTCATACATAGTGTAGGTCACGTAGCCCAACTTATTCTAGATATTTGAGCTCATTACGTCTAGTTTTCATAAAGTATATAAATCCCTACTTAGTACGATATGATGGTTGTCATTTGCTCAGATAACGAGGACTTTGAAGCTTGAAAAATATGAAACCTTTCCTGAACAAATTCAGCATAAAATTTTATGCACTCTTCCAATATATTCAAGGGTGTACAAGGCTCTACTAACATCTTTAAGGCCTCAGTCAACCTTACATGAATTTTTTTGAGGTATACAACGGTCTGGCAAACAATGGAAGGCAGCTTTGGCAGTTGCTCCTGCCTGATTAACTTGCTCCTGATTAACTTTGCACGTTCGCACCCAACTGAGAAATGGCTGTGAGGATGCTGATGCATCATTTTAATGGCTCATCTGTCTTCCACAAAAAATGCTTAAACTTATATATAATAGTTGTCTCTCTATAAGTCAAATTCCAGATTGCAACACGAGCTTACCTTCGAATGTTCAATATTCTGAGGCATTAAAGGTTGAAATGGTCTAACAAGCGAATATAATAGCAATATACGGTCCATGTCTCAACAGAATACGCGATGTTTGGCAACATAATAGGCGTATCAATTTTTGTAGTCGGTATCAACGGGTGTAAGCTAAAGGTTTTTCGATCTAGTGCCAAATGGTGCAGCTGTCGTACTAATTCAGCTGGTTATTCTACCATCAAGGCCACAAGTTCACCGCGCTTGAGCCAAATGGTTCAACAATCAGGCACTGACACAACATTAAGAACCAAATTCGTACTGGTCATAATATGCAATATTGTTTACGGTTTGAAGCAGATGGTTTTTGTTAGAATAATAAACATCATGACTATTTACTTTATAGACAAGCTGTGTACATGACTTCCGAGTTGTAATGTTTTTGCATGGAATCCAGGCAATTTTCTTTGCTGGAATTAAACTTAAAATGCACGCCGCCTGTGTGTCATAGGTTGCCAGAGGTGAGATTGGCTGAGACATATCTGTTGAACCCCGGCCGTGTCAGTACTGAGAATAACTACATTCACATGATATATTTCTTTTTATGAACGACAAAAATTAATACAATTTTGACAAAAATATCATATAGTAAATTAGTAGTACTCGTTTTAAGTAAACACTATCATAGATGTCAAACACGAAGAACAATATAACGCTTAGTTCAAACACTATTGTTTGTTTGACAGAAAACCAACATTTTCCCCCTAAATTAGGTCTTTCGAGAGTATTTTTGTAGCACTTCAAAGGGTCCCATACTAGACATTGGCAGTGATTTGATTACCTCGCAAATGTTCTGTACTCGGCCGTGTTTGTTTAGGGCACAGTCCCTCCAAAGGTACACACGGAGACAGATACAGACAGATATACGTGTTGCGAGCGCGAGATTCTTTATGCCACATCTGGGGAACGAAAATGGTGAGTGAGGTGAAGCTTTGTTACTTTATGTACACACTGTATAAAGATCTAAGAATTAAATGAAAAATTGAAGATATATAACACTGCCTACCTTATATTGCCTATCACACTGGAAAAAGACGTGACTGTATCTATGTATGTACCAATATGATAGTGTCATCTGGATTCAAAGTACCTAAATAAAGCTGTTGATGTAAGATCTAAAATGCTGATAACTATAAAGATGAAGAAATATACACTGAGCAGGAATCGAATCCGCGACCTCTTTCATAGCAGTAAAACGCTCAGCCATTAGCCAGCCACAGGGGTAACTAAACTAACCCGCTGCACAGGCCGCCATGCCAGACCTATTGTACGTAGAGGCCCTCTTATTAAAAAATATCTAATGTCGATAGCTATAGGGTTTACTTTTGCTTGGAGTGTGGTGTGTAAGGAACTTATATTCAAAGGACGTGAGTTCTCTTTAAAGGTGTTTATTGAACTGAACTATAACTAATAACACATACATGCGTGCATTTAATTCCTATTGATGTGTATAAGTATGTGTGAGTGTGTGAACTAGCTTAGACATTCCGGCCACCAAAACAGACTGTTTTACATATAATTTTGGGTACATGTATAGCATATGACTCTCAATTAAACTTCTTATCCTAAACATTTTTTTTTCTGTTATTTTGAAAAACTATTTATCCTTAACCCCTTTTTTCTAATTTAGATACAATGTAATGTTATTCATTCGACTCAATCCTTTACTTACAATGTAGTGTGAATATACTAATTTCTTATTTGAATGCAATGGACTGTAATTACTAACTTAACTTATACTTTAACAATTTAATTTTTTTGATTATCTATACAATTTATGAATATAAACTAAATTCTCAATCTTTAGGTAAACAAATCAACTTTGAAAGAGGTCTTTTCAAAATGTGATCACCTTTACACTGTACACTCACAACACGCACTAGATTGTCCGCACCAGGATGGATAGCCTTAACGCGACCTAATAGCCATTTATTGGGTGGTAAGTCGTCCTCCTTGATGACCACTACATCGCCCTCAGAGGGAGCTGGTAACTTCGAATGCCACTTATAGCGCTGCTGGAGGGTGTTTAAGTACTCAGATTGCCATTTTCGCCAAAACTCTTGTGTAAGTCTTTGAATCAATTGCCATCTGCTTAGTGAACTTAATGTACAATCCTTGTAATTTGCGTCTGGAACACTTATTAACGGCTCTCCTACAAGAAAGTGTCCAGGTGTTAAGGGTGTCAATGTCTCAATTGTATCATCTAATTGGCACAGTGGCCTGGAATTTAGACATGCCTCAATTTGAGCCAAAAGGGTAGACATTTCTTCAAAGGTCAGCTTAGTACTGGTGTTTATCTTGCTTAAATGACGTTTGGCCGCCTGGACCCCAGCTTCCCAGAGACCCCCATAGTTTGGCATTTTTGGAGGTATGAAATGCCAGGTTGTTCCGTCATTGGCTAAAAGCTCAGCTACTTCCTTGGCTAGATTTTGTTTTCCTCTTGTGAAAAGATTTCTTAGCTCTTTATCTGCGCCAACGAAATTAGTTCCATTGTCGCTCCACAGATGTCGACACATTCCTCTGCGACCGACAAATCTTCGGAAAGCAGCTATGAAGGCTTGTGATGTAAGATCAGATGCAGCTTCTAGGTGTATAGCCTTTGTCGCCATACAAACAAATACACAGATGTATCCCTTAGTGGAGTGATGACCCCTGCCCTTTGATGTTTTTAGATAGATAGGACCAGCATAGTCGACTCCAGTATTTAAAAATGCTCTGTGTGGATTTACTCTTTGCATTGGTAGCTGGCCCATCATTTGTGTATTTGTTTTTGCCTTATGTATTATACATGTTTTACAAGATCTTATGTATTTTCTAACAGCAGACTTCAAACCAATTACCCAATATCTACTTCTAATGTATGTCATAGTTTGTGATATACCACCATGTATGGTCTTGGTATGAGCGTCTTCAATGAGGAGTTTGGTTATGTATACACCCTTAGGAATGATTATAGGGTGTTTGGCTGTATCAGATATATTGGCATTCTGTAATCTTCCTTTAACTCTTAGCAAGCCTTCTTTGTCAAGAAATGGTGTAAGTGATATGAGTGAACTTTTAGCTTTAACCTTTCCATGCTTTCTTATGTCTTGAATCTCTTTACTGTATACACATTCTTGATAATATCTGATACATTTATCAACTACATTATTCATTTCTTCAACTGTTAGGTAATTTGGTTTTGTACTTGTCTTTGTGTAAAGTCTTCTACAGTAAGATATAACTCTCTTGAGTCTTGTCAGTGTTGAAAATCTCTCCCATATAGGTTTTTCTTCTTCATGCTCATGTAGGTGTAGGGTTGTCTTCATTTCTAGGTCGGTGTTAGGTACTATGTAACTTTCATGTTGTATGTTCCTATCACTGAGCCATTCAGGGCCTTTCCACCAGGCTCTCATATTGGCTATTTTGTTTGCCTTAATACCTCTTGTAGCTATGTCAGCACTGTTATCTTCAGATTTTATATGTGTCCATCTATCATTACTTAGAATTCTTTGAATTGCTGCTACTCTATTACCAATGAATGTCTGCCATCGACTGGGTTGTGATTGTAACCAGGATAATACCACCATCGAGTCAGTGTATGCGTAAACTTGGTTCATCGGTACCTTCAAGAGATTGACTATATCTTGTATCAGTTCTGCTAGTAGTAGTGCAGCGCACAGTTCTAGGCGAGGTATGGTTAGTTGTTTCAGTGGTGCTATCTTTGATCGAGCTGCTATGATGGTTACATTGACTTCATTGTTTTCATCTATTACTCTTAAATAAGCTATTGCTGCGTATGACTTAGATGATGCATCAGCTAGCCCGTGGATTTGGATTTCCTTGCATTGTGGTGATGTGTGCAGCCAACGTGGGACTTCAACGTTCTGGAGGTAAGTAAGTTCGTCTCGATATGATTTCCATTCTTCAATCAAGTTAGCTGGTAGTTCTTCATCCCATCCTAAATTGTACAACCACAACTTTTGTATCATCATCTTTGCTACTACGATTACTGGCGATAACCACCCAAAGGGATCAAACAATCGAGCAACATCTGATAATACGACTCGTTTTGTCACAGGATATTTCATTTCAGGCAAATCTACCTTCACCTTAAACATATCTTCTTTTCTATCCCATGTGAGGCCTAGTATTCTTATTACTTTGTCTAATTTGATCTCTAGATTGTCTTGTTTGTCATGTGTCTTTAGGTTTGTCAATACTTCTTCATTGTTACTTGACCATTTTTGCATGATGAAGCCTCCCTTTTTCATGATTGTTTTGATGTCTTCACAAAGTTTCTGTGCTGCTTCTACTTCATGATGACCCGTCATCAAATCATCCATGTAGAAACAGTGTTTTATAGCATCAGCAGCTTCAGGATAACCTTTACCTTCATCGTCAGCGAGTTGTTTAAGTGTGCGTACAGCTAAATATGGAGCAGCGGCTGTACCAAAGGTGACTCTGACGATTTTGTATTCTTCTATATCTTCATCTTTATTGTTTCTCCACAATATACATTGTAGGTTTGCGTGATTGTCAGCCACCTTCACCATTCTGAACATTTTGATGATGTCACTTATTATACAGATCTTGTAGGTTCTCCAACCTATTATTAAACTTCGTAAATCAGGTTGTAGTTGTAAGACTGGTCCTACCATCATGGTGTTATTGAGTGAATGACCATTTGTTCCCTGTACAGAAGCGTCGTATACAATACGTACCTTGCTAGTGTCTTTATCATTGCGTATCACCGCATGGTGAGGTAGATATGAGAGTGCAGTTTCTTTTTCAGTATCAAGCTTAATCATGTGTCCCATATTTAGGTACTCATCAATGATCCTTTTGTATTGTAATTTGAAATTACTGTCTCTTTCAAATTTCCTTTCTAGTTGATGAAATCTCTTTCTTGCTATTTCTTTGGTATCACCAATTAGTTGAATTGTTTCTTCGAGACTATGTTTAAGTGGTAATTCAACTATGTATCTTCCTTTAGTATCTCTACTTGTGGTGGTTTTGTAAATTTCTTCGCAAGCTTCTTCTTCTTTAGAGAGTAGTTTCCTTCTTGTGTATGGTTCATTTTCTATTTCCCAGAACTTTCTTAGCATGTCATTTTCTTCTGTGATATGAAGTGTTCTGACAGTACTTGTTGGAACCGTATCACCTGTTGCTGAGCCTGACAATATCCAGCCTAAACCAGTGTTTTGCGCTACTAAACCATTTTGTAATCTTACAAGACCATCTTCTATGATTGTAGCAAATACATCAACTCCCAAA
Organism: Eilema caniola; assembly: GCA_949126895.1. Classification (NCBI taxonomy): domain Eukaryota; kingdom Metazoa; phylum Arthropoda; class Insecta; order Lepidoptera; family Erebidae; genus Eilema; species Eilema caniola. Next base: position 1,687,525 of record OX421462.1, read on the forward strand.
AGGATGTCTATTCTTCCTGGTTTGTAGCAATTTGGATCAGCTAGGTTTAGTGATTTTATTTCTTCCCAATCTATATTTACTTCCTTAGCTGGTATAACAGATGATATAGATTTGGTAACATAAGCCTTAACAGGAATGTGTACTTGCGACTTTGTTTTTAAAGAGAGGTTGACTGAGTATTTTATTTGATGCCTTTCTTCTCCAATACCAGACACTGATACTCTGGTATTCGTCTTTTTTATCTTCAATAGATCAACAACCCTTGCAGTGACAAATGAAGCTTCAGAACCTTGGTCAATGAGGCAGCGGAAGACATAAGACTCTCCGGAACTTGAAATGATGTCTACCAGTGCTGTGGCTAATAGTACTTGTTGACCAGACTTGTATGTACTTGAATGATGTGATGTCACTGTTGTTTGCTCTGTCTGACGATTATCAGACGTCCCAGGTGAAGGTGTGTGCTCTTCTTCACTTTGTTTCTTGTCTAAGTGTAAGAGTGAGTGGTGTTTTCCTTTATGACAGATTCGACACACTGTTTGATTTCTACATTGATATACACTGTGATTAGGAGCAAGACAGTTAAAGCAAAGCTTATTTTTGAGTGCATAATTGTGCCGATCTTGTACAGATAACTTAATGAAGTCCTTGCAAGAATAGATGTAATGACTTCCCTTGCAGTAGGTACATACTTGAGACTCACTTGACTTGTTATTCTTTGGTTCATCTTTTGATACGTGAAACGCCTTGGATGTAGTTGTCTTGTCTTTACTTGTGGTTGGTGTTATCAGTTCTAATGTTCGGAATTTTCCTTGTAAAAATACTTGTAAGTCACTCCATTTGGATAGTTCATCAAACTTGTCGTTGTATGAATGCTCTTCCCACTCCTTGTGTGTTTGATCATCTAACTTCTGTACAATGAGAAATACAATGACAGGATCCCACGAATCAGTGTCTATTTGTAGGTTCTTTAAGCTATTCAAGCACTCAGTTGAAGTGTCGAATAGTGATTTTATTGAATTGGCTGATTGAGTATTTAATTTTCTTTGATTAAATAGTCGCTTGAAGATTGAATTAGCTATGAGTTTTTTATTTCCGTATCTTTTTTTCAGTAATTCCCATGCTTGTATGTAGTTCTTATCTGTTACTTGAATGTGACGTAATAATGATTCGGCTTCTCCAGTTAAACTTGTCTTTAGATAGTGCAGCTTTTGAACATTTGCTAGTGACGTATTGTTGTGAATAAGCGATAAGAATAGGTCTTGATAGGCTGGAAACTCATCGTACCTTCCAGAGAAGCGAGGAACCTGTATTCCCGGTAATACAATCCCAGATAACCCTCCACTGCTACCTGAAGTGTCCATGGTAGTCTCATCCAGCCGCTTTTGATCTTCAAATTTACTTAATAGGTCTGTCATATCCGCCTTCAAACACAAATAAAGTTCTTCGTATTTGTAGAATTCTTCGTTTAGAAAGTATGGTAACACTCCTCTTTGTTCTCGAGGTGTACACTGTAATAGTCTGTCATTCGTAGTCACAAACTTTTGCCAATATTCTTCGACAGATTGTAATCTGGCTCTGATATAACCTTTTGTTAGCCTTACTTTCGGAGATTTCTTGAAGTTAACTTGTGTTTTTTGTAATAATACTGCACTATCTTCCAAAAAGTTTATGTATTTTGCTTGTTCTTCTGTAGGTTGACTCATTTTTATGTTTAATTTTACCACTGATTTGACCCGATTCTATAACAAACACCAACTTGTATAACTCACTTTAACTTAACAGTCTTAGAAGTGTCTAGTTTTGTTGTAAACAACTGATAAGCACCGAGCACTCTTTTGTTCTCGCTTGCCGGCTTGAAACACCACACATTCCAATGTATTTAATAAATCCGCTCGATTTGGACCATTATGTCGATAGCTATAGGGTTTACTTTTGCTTGGAGTGTGGTGTGTAAGGAACTTATATTCAAAGGACGTGAGTTCTCTTTAAAGGTGTTTATTGAACTGAACTATAACTAATAACACATACATGCGTGCATTTAATTCCTATTGATGTGTATAAGTATGTGTGAGTGTGTGAACTAGCTTAGACATCTAATAATAACAAAAATAGGTTTAAACCAAAGCTTTTCATTATTTTGGGCTGGTAAAATATCTCAATCAAATAACATAAATTTCAAAAAGCTTTTTATTGGAATTTTGGTATCATATATAAGTAAACTAGCTTTTGCCCGCGGCTCCACCCGCGTGGATGTCGTTTATCGCTATAATATCGGTTATCGTTATAAATTGTAGCCTATGTTTTATTCTGATGTGAAAGCTATATTATTGTAAAGTTTCATTAAAACCTATTAAGTAGTTCTTACATGAAAGAGTAAGAAACATCGGTCCATCCATCCGTACTCATAAACTTTTGCATTTACAATATTAGTAGGATAAGAGCGTTTTCACACTCATCCGATATCCGATATCCGACATCCGATATCCGACATCCGATATCCGATATCCGACATTCGATATCGGAGGAAGTCAAATGTATGAGATATTTATCTTTCTTTCACATCGTCCGGCCCGATATCGGTTATCGGAGTCAAAACAGTTTTGGTTTATATCTCATACATTTGACTTCCTCCGATATCGGATGTCGGATATCGGATATCGGATGTCGTATATCGGATGTCGGGTATCGGATATCGGATATCGGATATCGGATATCGGATATCGGATGTCGGATATCGGATGTCGGATATCATATCGGATGAGTGTGAAAACGCTCTAAGCCTTCACATAAAATAATGTACAGAATTTATTTCATATTCTTGTCTTTAACTATATCTGTACGTTACTTAAGCAAAAAAGTTAATCTTGAGACTCTACTGTTGCCATAGCCTCATTCGTCATGAATATTCATGAAGAACAAAATTTAGCTATGTACCAACAACTTTTACTTACAGCATGTCTTCTCTTAGCCCTTAAACCTGATAATTTTAATATCCGAAATAATAAAGCCTTAATATTTGAATTTTACAAACAAACTAGCTGTTGTCCGCGGCTCTGCTTTCTTGGATTTTTATCCCATTGACCCAGGGTAACCGATTACTATGCGTTATTCTTGATTATAATCTAGTTCAGCTGATTGAATAACAAACATCTTACATTTTCACAAACTTTCACATTTATAATATTAGTAGAATATAATTTGTGGCAGACTGTATGTCTCTGTAATTGTAATACTTTGCTTTGTGGCGAAGTTTCTCTATAACTCAATTCTTACCGGTTTCCCAGTGGATCACTTGGTGCACGCAAAACTAGATCGAGGAAAGTTCTTTGCCACCGGCTTTCCTTTAAAAAATTGACAGCAATTTTCACCACAGGAGCCTCATAATACACAGGAGCATATTATACGTAATAAAAAAGTTACCATTAAAAACTTACCTCTGCAACTCCTCCAACCTAGATGTGAACTAACGGAATTGTAATACTATTTGTATTTCTAGCAAATTCTAGCTACAGATAACAATAATACTAATGTATCCTAGCCGTATTTTTATGTATTGTGATGGGGTTCGGGTGATCTGTAATACAGGAATTGACCTACCTCAGGTGCCAGATCCTCACATATACTAGACTGTTCAAGACTACATGGTTTCATCAATATAAGCTTTTTCACTTCTCATGCTCTTAAAATGTTACTTTAGTCTCTGCATATCGGGACTAAAGTTTCTTATTAATCTATTAACAAGGAAGTATTTTTTTTTAAAATTTACTTTGAAAACTCCTAAACAGCCAATCACGGGTTTGTGAATGGGAGGATTATCACCTGTTTAGTGATTTTGTATAGAAATAACCTCAAAATGACATTTGAAAAAAAAAAAAAAAAAACAATTTCGTGAAACATGATTAATGATATTAATTTAATTAATTATTATGTAAGTATTAAGGATTAATTCATTTTATTATGCATTTCCAATTAGTTTTAAATTATTTTTCAAGTTTGAATCTGTTGACTAAATATCCAAGCATTTAAAGTTTACGTCACTTAACAAAAAAAAAACAGCGAGACAAATTTCTTTGCAATTTGAATTCTGAATAGAACTTTATCTAAACTCAAATCGAAAAATTCGAATTACGAATTCAAAGACGATTTTTTAACAAACACACTTTATAAACGCATTTACATAAAATTAAAAATAAAACTTATTATAGTACCGCCAACTGTATCATAATAGTAGTTTGGGCCACGACCGCGGTTGCTCAGGTCGTCGACAGGATCCGGCGGCTGGGTCTCGAGGTGGCTCTGCACAAGTCCGAGGCCATGTTCTTTCATGGCCCTCGGCGCAGGCCAGGCCCGGGAGCCAGCCTAACAGTGGGAGGTACTCCCATCGACATCAAGCCCCGGTTGAAATACCTGGGGCTCGTGCTTGATGGTCGATGGGACTTCGGACAGCATTTCCGAAGTCTGCGCTCCAAGTTGGTGCTCACGGCGAATGCCTTGGGCCGGTTGTTGCCCAACTTGAAGGGCCCAGAGTCCTCCTGCAGGAGACTCTACGCGGGTGTCGTGCGGTCCATGGCCCTATACGGGTGCCCCGTGTGGGCGGACACCCTGGAGGCCAGATTCCTGCCTCTGCTCCGTACGGCGCAGAGCACGATGGCCTCCAGGGCCATCAGGGGATACCGCACGATATCCTTCGAAGCGGCGAGTCTCCTGGCCGGATCGTGACGGGTGGAGCCGCCCGTCACCCTAGCAGAAGCAGGCCACGGCGGCGGCGCGCATCGTAGGACGATGCGCGCCTCCCCACACCGGGGTTGAGTAGGGGACCGCGTGGTCCCCCCCTTCCCGAGGAGGGCCAGGCCGAGAGGGATGGCCCTGGGTCAGCCGGGGTGCGAGGGATATGTCGCATGACAACCTCACCTTCGGCCTAGCACTACGACCCAGAGACGGCGTGCGGTTTAGTCGGTTCGAGTCCGACATAACCTCCCCCTCCGGCTCCGGAGGGGTGGGTATCCGTGGGGATTTCCCGCACGTAAAAAAAAAAATGATACTGTTGCATAATAAGGGTTCTTATAACATGAATGTGTTTTAAAAAAACGAGCCGTAGGCGAGTTTTTTTATAGTATCACACGTGTGTTATAAGACCAAGTTATGTACAGTGTCATACACTACTTTATCTACTCTCATACTATAATACATAAACTAATTTATATTACAAAAAAAAAACAAACTTTGTTTAATTTAAATGTCAAATGTTGTCGCCAAGGCGCCAACATCGATTGCGCATGCGTGTTTCTTTTTGTTTTCCGAATCGGCGGATTCTTTTTTTAAAGTAGAGGTTCAGTCCAGATGGAGGTTGTATAGGTGTATCGTTATGATTAAAAAGTTACTTAATGACATAGGTGTCCATACAAGACCTGTATCGAAATAAAACTTTTTTTGCCCTGTGCGTAATGTTTGTCATAAGAAGAGTAGAAGAGTTTTGATTTCAATTTTATATTAATTTTATATAATTATGTATGATCTTTGTATTATAGTATCAGAGTAGATAAAACTCATTATAGTACCGCTATCTTTTTTATTCATTAAACTAGTCTATGGTTTTAGGCTGAATATGGAAAAAAAGGCGCACGCATGCGCAGTTCGAACTGTGAAAAGAAATGGCACACACATGCGTAGTTTGAACTTAATTTCCCGCGCTTCCCATAATTTCTTTTACCGATCGTGCTTTTGTATTCGGGATTCCAAAAAGTTTACTATAATCCTGTAAGTGATTAAAATATGATTGGAGAAGAAAGTAGTGACGGCTAGATATTCACTCCGCCAGATATTCTAGACGCGGCATCGGCGTTAACTGAAAGTCTCCTGCCAGAAAAGTCAAAAATATTGTGCGACAAAATATACCAAGAATTATGAGTGAAGATAAAGTAGTGTATGAAACTGCATATAACTTAGATATTAAAACACTCGAGTCAACCTATTACCGATAAACAGACTTTCGTGTTTTAATACCCTTTCTTATATGACAGTTGCATAAATTACTATTTCTTAGGTTAGATTAACGATTAATACGTAATTTCAAGAAACTCTGTTATTATAAATATTATATTTTGTATTATGGCTTTATATTCTCGTGTCATTATGGCATGTTTTTATCCCTTGTTGAACAATCTACTATATTATCTCCAAACTGTTACATGTCAGATATGAGGAAAAATACACAATATATTATTATTATTAAGGTTGCATGAATATTCAATATTGAAGAATATCCACTCTCTGCACCAGAACAGACGACTCGATTGCAAAAACGGATGTTAAGCAGTAACTACAGAAATAACCGCGTGTGATATGATATTTCAATACACTTAATACACCATAACACGTAAGCCGCCGCTACGCAGCTCAGAATGAAGCGATAAACGTAAATACGATAATCGTCGTTTTATCTCCTACCATTTTCGCAAAGTACCAACGAGTATATAATTTTGAATATTCAGTGCGACGTCTAAGACACAAAATGTAGTTGAAACAATTATATTTGTGCGATTGCTATAAAAAAAGAATACATCAATTACACAGCTGGTAATTACACAGCTCCTCCACGGGTCTACTATGACGCACATAAATGTCTGTGTTGGGCCGCGGTTCAGGGGGAAAGGGATGGGACTATATTATTGTATTATCCATTTTCATCTAAACACTAAACCCAAAACACAATTGCTTATGTGCATCGTGGTAGGCTATGAGTACGTGTTACATGTTTGGTTTATTGTTGGTCTGCTGCCCCGCTGGCCTGACGGCCTTTGCTTTGGAGGAGCATCTTACCCGGTTTCTCCACCAGGTTTTCTAGCCACTCTTTGACAAGCACTGTACATTTTAGGGTGCTTTATTTCGGCATAACTTAGTAAATAAAAATTCTTATAGTCTAATTATATTTAAAGCACTAATAGCTCTCCAGATGCATTTCTTCATACAGCGCTAGTAAAAATTGATGTTCAACTCGGATTAATTTGTTTGTATATTATTTTTCGGGGCAAACACTGCAATTTTTGCATCACTATAATGTTGGTGAATACTCTTTATTACTGAATGAATTACTGAGGCAGGGTGCTACTACAAGTAATTGTGAGGTAGGGAAGCGAGGATCGGGTCGATTGGTTTAGCATAAAGTTACGCTATTTATAAATGTTTCGATTTATTTTTGTCTATATTAAGATTCATCGCTCGAATTTGGAACTCAAAACGTGCCTGGTATATACCACCACATAAAAACCTGCGGTTCTTTTTTAGTGCTGTTTTTGTAGCAGAGTGAAGTCGCACAAGCTGGGATAGCATTTTGCAGCTTTAGTAATTATAAAGGCCCAATTCATTTTTGTGTAAAATGAATTTTCAAATAGAAAAGAAACAATATGAAATGATCTACCTACCGGTTGGCGCTGATAGCAAGAGACAAAACACAATCATAACCCGCTGACAATATTTGTGTCTCTCTCACACTCGGCAACTACGTCTTCCGCTCTTACTGTTAGAAAATCAGTAAGTAACATGATATGTTTATAAATTTGAATAGCTACCTTATATTACTAAGGGTGGGATTTGGTAACACGTGGTTATTTGAAAACGCCGAAATTATACGAAAACGATTCGCGATAACTGACAATCATCGAGGGCGTTAGCTAGTTATAATAATATTCTAAAATGCCAAGTTAAACAAGATAACATGAATTGCCGCAACATTACACAATTGACAATTGATTACCTATCTATCAAAACAATGTTCGTATTGGCAAATTACAGCCGATTATTAAGGATTGTAATCCAAAGTCTTTAGAAACAAGATATTATGCCCATAATAGATGTCAAACTTTGATTTATACTCCAAACTTTATCAAATGGTTTTATAAAATGAGAAGGATAGAATTTCAGCCATCAGTTATTTTATGGTAAGATAATAAATCTTTGTTCATCAATTTGCTTGATTTACAAGCTTATATTTAAGCAGCAATGTTTTTATTTTAGTTTAGGAAGGTAAAATATTACAAAACTTAATTAGAGCCACTTCCTTTCTCACACTCACACCACACACATCATCTTCCAGAATTCATGTACGCTACTATTTCCATTCATAGATTTACGGTAACTAAAATACAGTTTTTTTTTTCGACAAAACAAAGAAACGTAAAGAAACTCGATTTTCTCCTGATTTGCAAAATGTTAGTTATGCCCCTTTCAGTTATGATGGCAGTGTCGCAGACGAAATTCCGTTGCGTTGCATCGTCGTACTGTCGTCTACTGCTGTCATTGTATGCGGCCGGCTGCCAAATCATACCTTTAACAGTCTAAACTCATATTGGTTCAATTCCGATGAACAATGAAGAAAACCTGTATCAACACCATACAGCAGTTAACAGATTTTTTACACAGCTTTTTGAAACTTTTTTATATTGAACACGTGAATATGATTTCGCCTTGCCGCATAGTAAGCTGAAGTCTCAGGAAAGAGGGGGACAATCCCCATAAAATACATATGAACTCCCTAATTTATTGTGGGCCATCCACACAAAGTATTGTTAGAACGGAGCATTTAAGTTTATGAATCAAATACTGTATCGTTTTCTTTCAGAGAAATTTAGGTAGAAAGCTATTTGAGGAAAAATTTGAAGCCAGTAGGCCATAGTGTTCTTCTTTTTAATTAAGGACTTAAAAGATTCGAGCGTGCCGAATATAGACACTTTGTTTTTGTAGTTGGAGAAAAATTAGCTCTTTGTTTTTCTCCGCAAATTAGATTCAGTTATGTAGGAACAGAAGATTTTACTACATTATATGAATGTTTTGCTTACATACGCTCTCAAACTGGTTATTAAGTTTACGTTTAAGTTCCCTGAAATAGAGGTATCATTAGTACCCTTAATAGAAGTCAAAAAACCTCACATTATATTTTACGTATAAATTTCACGAACGTCGAACGTGTATGTAGCCTTTGAGATTTTAATCATCATTATCATCCTAAAATCGTGTTATATAAGGCGCATAAGGCTTTCATCTTGAAGCCCGGGTTCTTCTTCATCATAAGTCTCGATCAGTTCGAGCTTCATTGTCTGGTGAGCTCAGCCAGATCTAAGTTAAACTACTTTAGTATATGAACAAAAGATCTTGGATCAAAAGAAAGCCTTGTACCTATATAAATTGACGTTTTAAAATACAATTTCATCGTAATATTCAAAGTAATAATGAGAAATTACCCTTTTACCGTCTTGGAGATATATTATTTGTCTACTACGAAGAATACTGAATTGTTTAATGATTCGTTGCGTCAGTAAATCTGGAGTTCCAGTAATTACTTATCTTTATGTTCCATTTGTCTCGTGAAGGTCAGCGATTGTTGAATACTTCTTCATAATTATTATGACATTTAGAGCCAAAGACGGGAATGAAGCAATGATTTCCATAAACGTTGATAATTTGTAAATAATGTACTGCATCTATTGTCGTATTCGGCGCTAGCTGTTCTATGGTTGTTTGGTTCGATATTTATTACTGGATAAATACATTATGTGTAAGTTTATGGAGGTCGTTTTATCTGCTCTGCAATTGAACATTCGAAGCAGTCCCATTGGAGTGCCCTGGAGATATGATAAGTATAACAAGAAACTAGGACAGCTATTAAATCATAATGAATTGGTGTTTAGTTTCTCACCATACATTTGCGAACTTCTTCTGGCTAAGGCCTATGGTATCGTGCCAGTAATCCATCACCTGATGATACGTTTTAACATTTTTTCAATCAATGATGTACATTACATGTTCTCATTTTTGGTAAGGCTGGCGATGTTTTTTGATAAACTATAAAGACTTATCAAGTGTTTTTGTGCAACAGTAGCTATATATTTATACACACTAATTATTATCGATTGTTCTAGTTCAGACAGCCTGCTATCATCTTCTACCCCGACAGGGAAGATATTAAAAGCAGCGAGGATACTAAACGTATCCTCCAGGAGGCTGTGAAGCCAAGTGATGCGGGTATCCGTATCACCCAGGTCCGCAAAGTTGGAAACTCCGGGGTGGTGGTGAGGACTGCCACCCAGGAGGCTGCAGGCCTGCTTAAGAAATCCGTCCCCCCTGGCTTAAGGGTGGGTGAACCGAAGGCCCGACTACCGAGGGTTGCCCTCAGGTTCCTGCGTGCCGACCCTGCCCCGGTGGAGCTCATAAAAGAGCTGTACCGAGTCAATTTAGCGGACGATCCCGGGTGGTCACTTGAACGCTTCCAGGCCGAATGTAAGTTCGGCGTTAAGAAGCAGCTGGGCAGCAAGTACCTGGTGGTGCTAGAATGCACCAGGGCGGCCCGTGATGCACTCATCTCACTGGGCCGTGTTTACGTCGGGTGGGATGAAGCAGAAGTGACGGACCACATCAGGTCTACTTGCTGCTCCAGGTGCCAGCAGTATGGCCACCCGGAGAAGTACTGTCGGGCCAAAGAAATGACGTGCGGCAGGTGCGGCGACAATGGGCACAATAACAAGGAATGCCACGCCAAGACGGCATGTTGTGCCACATGCAAGCGCTTCAAGCGCAAGGATGCCGCAAGCCACTCGACTGCCGCCCCTAATTGTCCGGCCCGCCAACATGCGGAGGCGTTGGCCGCTAATATGATCCAATATGGATAGATTCCCCCAGTTAAGGGTTGGCCAGCTGAATCTACAGGGCATGGAGGCGGCCACGACTGAACTGATAGCCAGTCTCGGCCCGTCTCATAGACTGGACCTGATACTGGTCCAGGACCAGTACGATCAAAGAGCAGGTATCATTCAGTGTGGCCGCAAACCAAAAGCCGGGATCGTAGTATTGAACAGGGCCGCGACTGTTACGCTTCTCGAACACCTTAGTACCGAACACTGCTGTGTGATACATTTGGTTTTCGGGACCCTAAGCATGCACATTGTTTCCGCGTACTTCCAGTATAGCGACAACATCAGTATCCACATAGCGCACTTAGATAAGGTTTTACAACAACTGCCGAGAGGCCCGGTCCTCATCGGTTTGGATAGCAACGCCCACTCACCTATGTGGTTTTGTGAACGTCGCCAGTACACTGGAAGGGGGCACGATGTAGAGCATAGAAGGAGTGAAATGGAGGGGTTTATCCTCTCCAGGGACCTCATTCTACACAATGCCGCAGGGCAGCCCCCCACTTTCAACGGCCCGGGAGGTAAATCGAACATCGACCTCACGCTCTCGTCCAGAGGGGTCAACGTTAGTGGTTGGATTGTGCATGAGGGTGACAGTTTGGCGGACCATCACCTGATCACCTTTAACGTATCCGGAGACGCCGTGAATGCGGTGCGAGACACGACCGGGATTGTCCTGGATCAGTTCCGAGCGCAAGGGGTAAATTGGACCTCCTTTTGCTCCGCGCTCCACGCAAGGATGAACAGGCTTCATCCCGGTCTGTCGGCCTCGGAGTATAGTGTGCGATACTCGAATACTCTCCTGCAAACTGCTAGGGAGCATCTAGCTCAGCGTGCCCGGAATAGCTGCGGAAAATATGAATGGTGGTCCCCATCACTGGACGAACTCCGCCGTAAGGTGAGCTGTGCCCGCAGGGCCTGGCAGCGATCTAAGCGTGACAATTGCCCTCTGCAAGAACAACATCACGCAACCCTGCGTACCCTGCGGGGCGAGTACAAGGCGGCCATGAAAACGGCCGAGGTTGAATTCTTTCGGAAACTAGCTGAATCCGGAAATGAGGACCCATGGGGATTGGCTTACAGGGAGGCCAGTGGCCGTGCTAAGCCCCCCCAGAACGTCCTTTACGGCACACGCTTAGTTGAAGGATATACGACCTCTACGGGGGCCACCATGGAGCAGCTTCTCTCGTCACTCTACCCGGACGATGTGCCCGGTGCTGACACGACTTACCACCGGCAAGTGCGTATTGCAGCTGCAATCGCACCATCCGGTGAGAACATGCCAGCTCCCGAGAGGGATACTGTTGACCGCATTGTGCGGTCTCTTCCTAAGACAGCACCGGGCATGGACGGCCTTACATCGGTCATCATAAAGTGGGCGTGGAAAGCCACCTCGTCCGAAATGCTTATGATGTACCGTAAGTGTATTGAAGAAGGCGTCTTCCCCGACAATTGGAAGGTAGGACGACTCATCGTTCTGCCAAAGGGAAATGACAAGCCCCTCAGTGACCCTAAGGCGTATCGGCCTATTACTCTCCTACCCATCTTGGGTAAGATTCTCGAACGTGTGATAGTTGCCTGTGCTCCCTGCCTGCACAAAAATATATCGGAGTCCCAGCACGGATTTACTCGCGGACGTTCTACGGTTACGGCGTTAAGCCAGTTGAACTCGATAGTCGAAAACTCAGTGGCTCCTTACGTGCAGCTGATCTTTCTGGACATATCTGGTGCGTTTGATAATGCCACCGCCCATGATTCTACTTAAGCTCAAACAGGGTGGATCACCACCGAACCTGTATAGGATCATTACCAGTTATTTTAATAACCGCCGAGTTGGCTTCATTGCAGGCACCGTGTCTTCATGGAAATCAAACACCATGGGATGTCCACAGGGATCGGTTCTCGGCCCGACACTTTGGAACCTCCTCCTCAATGACCTCCTCTTGCTACCTAAGCCCGAAGGAGTGCATTTGATTGCATATGCCGATGATGTGACTGTCGTGATAAAGGCGACGTCACGCGCTGAGATTGAGCGGCACGCGGATATCACGCTAAGGGCAATATCCGGCTGGGGCACCCGAAATCGACTGGGTTTCTCGCCCGGTAAGTCCTTAGCGTTGACTTATAAAGGTAACTTTAAAAGACCGCCAACCATTCGGATGGGCGGCGCCTCTATTACGCACGTTTCACAGGCGAAGGTGCTCGGTGTTACTCTGGACGGGGCTAGGTCCTACGGACCGCATGCAGTTTTTATTGGAGAGAAAGCGGCTAATTGTTTCGGGAAAGTTTCCCGGGTGTCCGCATCTAGGTGGGGAGTGAGATGCCCGGCACTACGGGTCCTGTATGCAGGGACCTATGTTGCTACCGTCACCTATGCTGCGGCCGTATGGTACCGACGCTCGTCCAACTTCGTGGTCAGGAGGAACTTGCTGAAGACTCAGCGGCCAGCCTTAATTCTTCTCACGAAGGCCTACAGATCGTGTAGCTCCGCGGCACTCCCAGTGCTCGCGGGGGTTCTACCTGCCGATTTGGAGGTTTTTCGTGCGAGGCGAATTGCGGAGGAGGGACTCCAGCTGGCCCCCAGGGAACGTAGGCAGCTCAAGGCTTTAGTGGGGCGCGAAGTTGTCTCCCTTTGGCAATAACGGTGGGAAACAAGTACCGACGGGCGCGATCTACACAGCTTCTTTCCAGATGTTGTCGTGAGGCTCAAGTACAGGTGGATCGAACCGGACTATGTCGTCTCTCAGATGATGACTGGACATGGCTGCTTTAGGCAACGCTTACACCAGCTAAGCTTATGCGAAACTGCAGCGTGCCCATGTGAAGAGCACGACCAGGAAAGCCGTGACCACGCACTCTGGGTATGTAAGCTGTACGCCGCAGAAAGGGAAGTTATGCTGGACGCAATACACGCAATCGATCGTTCTGTAGAGGGGCCGCTATGGCACCACGAACTCGTTAGCAGTAGGGATGCCTTTGTGGCATTTAGGACGTTTGCGCACGCTTGGCACTCTATTAGGCGCACATTTGAATAAGCGGTAGTCAGAATCCACTGGACAGCGGGACGCGCAGTACCGTTACTGTGCATGTCAACCCCATAAGGGGGGTTTCGCTAACGTAGAAAGCCAGCCCCGAAGGGGGAGAATACGGCTGGGGACGGATCAAGAATTTGTAGGGAGTCAAGAACTGTGCCCACGGAGAAGCTTCATAGCAAACCGCAGGGCACTCTCCCGTGATTCGGTCAGTACGCCGTGAGGCAGGAATGACCATGGGAGGATGGAGGGAATGTTCTAGTTCAGACATCTAATTCATAAGGATGAAAGTAATGTCGTAAGGAAGGCATTAACTATGGAAGTGGATGGCTACAAGGGAAGAGGAAGACCTAAAAGGAGGTGGACGAACTGTGTGAAAGATGATATGGTTAAGAAGGGAGTGAATGTTGAGATGACTGGAACTAGAGATGAAACTTGGGATAAGGGCAGGAGGATGTTGACATTAATTATTATGAGCACCCCTCATCACTACCTGTAGTATTTCGCTAGCCCGCTCTATACTGAAAGTACACATTTTCATATCACAAGTGAGTTAACACAACAAATGGTGCCCCGAATTGCACAGTTTATTTCATCTCAGTCGACAAGTCATGTCATATTTACACTTGCTCTATGAGATGAGCTGTCTCGTGGAGTTGTACTTGGAGCGATTTTGTGATGATTTGCATTTGATGTAGTAAGAAACTGTATTAATAATTCAGGTTAAATTGTTTTTAAATAAATTAAGATATTCAGGGTAATTACATTTTTAGTAATTTCTTGATATTTATTGATAACTCTAGCTTCTTTGTTAAAAATAAATGTTATTTGAATGTAAAAATAAGTGAAAATCTGTTTATTTCATTAACATAATAATATGTATATTAAAAATAATTTTAATTATTTTGCAGGTCATCGGCCAACCGCTTCTCTCATTTATACCAGTAAACCCTGTAAGTTGAGAAAAAGATTACTTCAACGCACGGGCCTCTCCGGCCCCCACGTCAGTGATTACATTTTTAACGTGCGAGAAATTCTCACGGGTATCTCCCCCGCTGGAGACGGAGGGGGAGGCTATGTCGTACTCGAACCGACTAAACCGCACGCCGTCTGTGGATCGCAGTGCAAGGTCGAAGGTCAGGTAGCTATAGAGCATATCACTCGCACCCCGGCTGACCCAGGGCCATCTCTCTCGATCTGGCCCTCTTCAGGTGGGGGGGACTACTGGATCCCCAACTCGTCCCCGGTACACCGCCGTGGCCTGCTTCTACTGGGGTGACAGGCGGCTCCACCTGTAACCTCCAGACCCACGCTCATGGGGGACGGAGGTCATTCATCGACCTCCGACGCAGTTGGCGAGCATCTAGAGCTTCGAGTCTTCTTCGCTTCCGGTCCCGCGCAGCGGACCATCACCGCGACCAGACCGCCACTAATTTCCGCCTTGGCGCCTCCCACGCCGGACACTCAGTGAGCGTGTGCAGCCCCAAGTCCTCGCTCGCGTCATTAAAGTTTAATGAACAGCGAATTTCATGCGAGTCCACCAGTTTCTAGTAAAATAACAGCATGTTCAAAACAATTCTTTCGCTATAACTATAACAAACAACCCTTTTAAACAGCTTACTAAGTCTACAGATTACTTTTCAAAATGGCAAATCACTGACGCGAACAAGCTGTACATATTTCATAAACTCTCTGACGTCACTTATCCGTATAAGCTCTAGTATTTGTACAGAGCCGTCCTGTTTCTGTATTCGTAATCCTTAGATTACTTCTGGATGGTTGAGGTGCATGAGAAATAGGTACAGAAATATAAAGGCATTTTCCGATAATAAGATCCTAAAGAATATTTTAATTGCCCAACTGTTAAAGTCATTGTAGGTATATATATTACAGTTAACAATTTACCAAGTCAACCGGTAAAACGAACGTGATTTTTGCCGTTTTTTGCTTAATAATATCAATTTAAGTTGTTCCGTAACTTAAAATAAAAAGATATAATATAATGTCTAATTCTTACGCGATTCCGACTCACACTTGGCCGTTTTTTATTGGTCTGTTTGTAACGTAAAAGAAGTTTGATGCTTGGGTTTTATAAAAGCTAAATATAGTGAATGAAATGTGAACTGAGAACTGTAAAAAGTAATTAATGTCTACCTGGCTAGGGTATGAGCAGAAGAGAGATAATGAAAAGATGATTATAACAATTATCAATTATAATGGATAAAAAGCGTTACATGAATTTATAATAGGTAGGTATTATAGAAATGAATCTCAGGGTGGATTCGCAATAAATATTCTGCCGAGGCGTTGTTTGATCCGTTGTGCAGAGATGGTAGTATGCACTTAGCTAGTTCACTCCCGGCTGCTGATGTTGCCGGCGTGCCAGGGTCCTCGCTGGTGTGCCTCACGGCCGAATGATGGCGTGAAGCCCGGTGCGAAGACCCTGGAAAAAGAAAGAGTGCGGGTCAGTATGTCACAAGGGAACTACGTCCAGTGACCCGCTAAAATAATAGCAGGTGAAGATAATCTCCCCAGCGGCAGAACAGCGTAGCTAGAAGCTATAAGAAAAGATATTTATAAGTAGTGCAAGCTGGTGACGTGACCTCCGACCGTAGAGGTCATCGGTCTCATGGTAGTAAATATTAGGCTGAAATAGCACATTCAAAAATATAAAATAATAAAATAAAACATAGATAAGCCATGCATATTAGCAGGCATAAAGCTGCACCGCTGGAAAGTCTTCACCTGTAGAAGAAGTAGGAAATGTTGATCTCAAAACTTACCCGGTGCCGACAGCAGTTGGCCGCCGGGGTCAAAGCGACCTTCCTCGGCCAAGAGTAGCCGAAGAAAGGGCCCACTTTAGCGCCGTGAATAGACACTTAAGTAATGTTGTCCAATCTCGCTCGCACAGCCATAGACAAATTAGTATATCGTATCGAAAATACTAAATTATCGACTAAGGTATAGAAATTATTGGAAATAGATTTATAAGAAATCCACAACGTTACAATACCCCCCCAATTAGTTCTGGGTTTTTGTTACCCAAAAACCCGATACTGGACTGCTCAATAAAATGCCTGACTTACGCTTACACATACATACTTCCTTACATACCTCCCCTATCATGTTCATCCATACTTAGCGGTTGCCACTTCAAAAATGTAGCACACGCGTTCCTTTCGAAGAGAGTTTCCAGGTTAACAGGCACTGGAGACTCAGACGTAAATCGAACAAGATGGAAAACATTGAAATGTCACAGACAACAATTTCAATGGGAAGAAAAGGAGCAATCGAACCACTATATATTTTCAACTTTAAAAAGGGAAAGTGTTATGTTTTTAGTATAGGGCTTATTTTAGATGTATACATTACCGCATCTGCAATAAGGCTTATTTCACGAGTTTGCAAACCGCTCGGAAGAAGACATAACAAAAAGTGATGCAATGAGGCTTGTTTTTAAAACTGAGTTTGCACGACCGCTCAGCATAATGGTATAAAACCATAAAACAGTACCCCGATACTGGTTGAATTCCCAGCTCGAAGAAAAAGGTATCTGTTGGTTTAAAACGCCAACAGATCCAACAAATGGTATAAAACCATAAAAATTCCCGGTGACTGGTTTAGTATCCCAGCACCAAGACACGGTATCCGTTGGTTTAAAACGCCAACGGACCCAAAAACAACATCGGTTGGTTTAAAACGCCAACCGACCCACAACAACCATTACTAGGCAAAGCCTAATAATAAAGGAAACGAACATGAAGTTCATAAGTTCCATCTCAAAGAGAGGAGAAAAGAAGAAGAAAATATATAGCAGTGGTAGGGTAATAAGATTTAAAATAAAGTTAAATTTAGTCTAGCCATATTAGTGTCATTGTCAAATATGAACAATGCAAAAGTATAATTAACTACTTTTAAAAGTTATGACCAAGTCAAATTATTATTAAAAGAGTTATTTTGAAAGGATAGTGGCTTATTATTTCACCCACATACAGTGAGTATTATTTATGCAACATGAGTTGCAAAACGAACAACGAGTGTTCAAAAAATTTAAAAGTTTTAAAAACTTTCCAAAGTTTAAAAAGTTAAAAAATCAGAACCCAAGGTTCAACAAACAAATTATTTATTTAATGTTTTGTAGTCGTTTGCGTTTTTCTTGTGACAAAAGTTAAAAAAAAATATTTACAAATCAAGAAAACAATGGAGGCATTTTAGGGTTAACCCAAAGGGCAAATTTTTTATTTTTTTTGCAAAGTCAAAATGTTTGAAAAATTTCTAAGTTCCAGTTCCAAGGAATAGAGATTTTAATTTTTTTTAATATTTTTAATTAATGTATTTTTTATAATATTATTTTTCATTTAGTATTATTCACCATATTGTAGTGAATAAACGTTGATATAAAAACAACAGGAACATAAAAATGAAATAGCCATCCCAGGAAAAGTCACACAACAGGATACAGAGGCAACCATAGGGTTAAAAGATATTGTATAATATTTAGCACAAAAGACCAAAAAGTTGTTATTCTCAAAAGAATAATTTTATTTTGTTTTAAAAAAAACAAGGCAATTTTGATACAAAATTAGTAGTTTTTTAAAATTATACTACTGGCAACACTTTTTGACTGTCAAAATTATATGACGTTTGACTTGACAGTTCAAGTTACATTTTTCTTTCAGAACAAATTCAAAACAAAGTTTTGATGAAATTAATATGACGTTCTATTATAAGAACCAAAGATATAAACAATAGAAAAACGGTACATTAGTAGGTACGTATGAAGACTCAACAGGATTTATGCGTATTTCAAGATATAAAAAGTTTTTGTAAAAAGTGTTCAAAGTTGGGTACATTAAATTAAAGTTATAACTGTTGACCCTTTTATAGGTAAAAGTGTATATCATTACGACCATGAAGTGATTAAAAGGTTGTAGGCAGTGTACCAGCACAGTACAATAACAAGAAGAAGTTTGTAAAATACAAGTTTTAATTATATTTTAAATTACAAGTATGTGTTGGTATATACTAGTTTGCCACAACAGTGGTGTAATATTATTTAAGTGCAATGTGAAGTTTATTGGAATTAAAAATTATGATTGAAACAATAGTGATTATTAGAACACAAGAATTCATTGTAAGAAGTTAAGTTGTTACTTTAAATTAAATTTTGTTTGATTAAAATATTTTATGTGAAATATGTGATTATTTGGATGACACTGCTATATATATTTGAATTAAATGGTTTACAATAGAAGCTTACTTAACAAGTAGGTAATAACTTGATAGAAGCACACAGTTTGTCATGGAAACTCCATTAATACACAAGTCATCTTAAAACGACTCCGGGAAATGGTAATGTATACTTTAAAGAATTGAAGTAATTAGGGGTAATGATTTTAATGGCTTGAAACACACCAAACCCAACAATCCCATATGCAGAACAAGATGACGGACTATCAATTTAAGTATCTATTATCTTTGTTGTTCTTTTCAAAGATATATATTAATTTCATGGAGATCTTTTACTTTCCTTGTATTTCTTTTCAAGGGATATATATATTTCTTTTTTTTTTAATGATCAAGCTAATTTGGATACAGAAATCCGACAACGAGCAACATGACTACAAAACAGTTCAGTATAAAATTTAAATGGTAAAGTAACCCAAAGTTAGTAAAAGTAAAAACTATGGTGCGATGAGCGAGATTGACAGAAAATGAAGTAAGTAATTTACTTCAATAAAGTAAGTAATTTACTGAAATAAAGTAAAATATAGGTAACCTGTCAGTGAATAGTAGACTACTTGTGTTCAAAACAACAAAATAGTTGAAAAAGTTAACATATAAACGATTCAACCAGCAATAGGTTGATATAATAACATTAAGTTATTATTATGCAAAATAATATGCACATAAGGTAAGTAAATGTAAAAATATAATGAATTCACTGACGGGGTACTCAGTGTGTGTACAATAGACACACCTGCACGAAAATTAATAAAAAGTAAGTAGCGAGATGATATGAAGTTGAGATCAACAAGTCCATAAGAAGTAAAAGAAAATAGAACTTTACTTCACCAGTGGGTATAATAGAGGTTATATACAGTTCAAACAACTGTAAGAGATAATAAACCTGTCTAGTTTAACTAGAACAAGGTTTCATCCACAATATAGTGTTAATGCAAAAAATTGTTAAAGTAATGATAATTACCTTGATGTTAAATGAAACAAGAGTAGCAAGTTAAATATATATGCAATTAAACTGATATAATAGACAAGAATGGTAAATATTCAGTTTAAAATAGAAATAAAAATTTATTTTTAAGTACCCACATTTGGAGTAAAAGTAAAAATTCACTAAAAATTGGTGAAAAAATCACCACACTGGTAAAGTAAAGAGGAAATAAGAATAAATAAAGTATTACAGACCAAACACACAATACCTGCGGCAGAATAATACCTTTGTAGGGGCGCCAATGTAACGTAAAAGAAGTTTGATGCTTGGGTTTTATAAAAGCTAAATATAGTGAATGAAATGTGAACTGAGAACTGTAAAAAGTAATTAATGTCTACCTGGCTAGGGTATGAGCAGAAGAGAGATAATGAAAAGATGATTATAACAATTATCAATTATAATGGATAAAAAGCGTTACATGAATTTATAATAGGTAGGTATTATAGAAATGAATCTCAGGGTGGATTCGCAATAAATATTCTGCCGAGGCGTTGTTTGATCCGTTGTGCAGAGATGGTAGTATGCACTTAGCTAGTTCACTCCCGGCTGCTGATGTTGCCGGCGTGCCAGGGTCCTCGCTGGTGTGCCTCACGGCCGAATGATGGCGTGAAGCCCGGTGCGAAGACCCTGGAAAAAGAAAGAGTGCGGGTCAGTATGTCACAAGGGAACTACGTCCAGTGACCCGCTAAAATAATAGCAGGTGAAGATAATCTCCCCAGCGGCAGAACAGCGTAGCTAGAAGCTATAAGAAAAGATATTTATAAGTAGTGCAAGCTGGTGACGTGACCTCCGACCGTAGAGGTCATCGGTCTCATGGTAGTAAATATTAGGCTGAAATAGCACATTCAAAAATATAAAATAATAAAATAAAACATAGATAAGCCATGCATATTAGCAGGCATAAAGCTGCACCGCTGGAAAGTCTTCACCTGTAGAAGAAGTAGGAAATGTTGATCTCAAAACTTACCCGGTGCCGACAGCAGTTGGCCGCCGGGGTCAAAGCGACCTTCCTCGGCCAAGAGTAGCCGAAGAAAGGGCCCACTTTAGCGCCGTGAATAGACACTTAAGTAATGTTGTCCAATCTCGCTCGCACAGCCATAGACAAATTAGTATATCGTATCGAAAATACTAAATTATCGACTAAGGTATAGAAATTATTGGAAATAGATTTATAAGAAATCCACAACGTTACATGTTAACAAAACAGCGACTGCCGTCTGAACTAACCTGACAGTAGGTACTAGGAGGGCCGATCCCTAGAAACATTATAAATAGGCACGGCAGAAGTAAATGAGTCCTCTCGTAAATTTACCGCTCGCACTCACACCACACCACTTATAAACATCCCGCCTAAATGCGAAGAGGCGCGAACACTGCGTTGATAGAATTCTTTATATCTCTCCGTGAGCCTCTATTTTGAATTACTCTAGATATTACACTCCCGTGGTATATTCTAACGAAGTTCGTATACTATACTATATCGCTAAGGTGTTTAATAATATAAGATAGCCTGTTTTATGGCCGCGAGCCGAGTTTACGATCCCAGAGGGTTATCCTAATTGCTAGTGGTGAAGTGGAATAAAGGATAGTATTATTAGATAGTGTTTTTCTCGTTATTGTAGTTTCGGGTTAGTTGTTCTTTTATATTGAAAGATAAGACGTTTTTTTATTGAAATGAAATTATTACGAATTTCTAGGGGCATTATAAATGAGTAATATCTTCAATAATTTGTTGTTTTTTCTTAAATATACTTAAAATATATTACAATCTTGCAGGGGCACCTGTACAACATTAGTTAAATACTTTTGAACAACTCGAATGGTTATGGGCTCAGAAGTATTTTTTGATAAAGTACCTCGATAATAGGTTCAGAAGGAAACTTCGAATAAACTTCAGATCTTATGTTAACTGTACCACAGGTTATAAATATTCTGTAGTTAATAAATTAACTACCTGGAAAGCGGAGTAAAATAATCTTACTCTATTAGAATCCTTACATTTATAAAGTTAAAGTTTTAGAAGTAAAACAATTTTGCTTGTTTTCTCGCCGCGTTTGTCAGTTGTCACTGATAATGTTGAACTTTTACAAAGTTCGAAGGAACACTGAAATTGCAAAATTTTTTGATGTCACAGTTTGCTCTCTTTTGTACCTTCAGAACAATTGTAACGTAGCGGAATAGTCTTTAGAGAAATTAAAATGCTACGCTTCTAATACTTTTTACTCTACTTTGCTTTTTTTAAAGCTTATCGTTTGAAATGGTTGGAAATAATAAACAGCCCAAAACAACTTCACAAAGATTTTAATGTATTTTGCAAGGCTACTCAAACTTAACGCTTTAACTACATAAGTTTTTATTTGGTTATACGTTTTTTATACTTTATAAGCTTCTGAAATGATTTATAAAGAACTAGCTGTTGCCCTCGGCTACGTCCGCGTGGATGTCGAATTTGTTGACATTAATGATCACTGTTCCGCTCCCTTGAGTAGTAGCGTGATGATATATAGCCTATGTGTTACTCTGATGTATAAGCTATATTATTGTAAAGTTTCATTAAAATTCATTTAAAGTTTTTACTTGAAAGAGTAACAAACATACATCCATACTCACAAACTTTCGCAATTACAATATAAGTAGGATACACGATTTTTAACTTTACAACAATTAATTTTATAATAATCTGTTAACCGGATCAAATAGTCATTTTATTAGTGTTGATTATTAACACGTCTTTAATAATATAAAATGTCTACTTATAAATGATTAAAGACCCATGTTATACATTTAAATCAAACTATGAAAGTACAATCAAAAAAGAATCTTATCAACACTAAAAACCACTTTTATACGTGAAGCTAATATATATTTATATATGTTATTATTATGGTACATATATATGTATATATGTTATTATTCATACAATTGGCACAATATAAATAAATAATCAGTAAGTAGTAATCAGAACCATGGCAAACTTAAAAGAAGTATTTTAACTCTCTCTCTATAATAAATAACTCTGAAACTGCTAGTTATAAATCAGCATTATCACCGAGCATCATCACGAATATCACAGAAAACTTCATGAGCACCGAATTATAAACTAATAAAAACTGATTCAATAAACGCTTTATGAAATTACAAAAATTTAGCACAACCCTACTACTGGACATTGATTGATGATGGCAGTTGTTAACATCGTACCGCGATCTCGATAAGGTTGCTACAGCCGAGTTTTTCAGATTATTTCACTTTTTTACTCTCTGTGGAAATTGCATGCATGATGGTTTTTTTGTAAGGAAATTTCGCTTGAATAAATTGCATGGAGAACAGGAAGATATAAATAAAGCAATTTTGGGAGCGTCTCTTAAACTTTATCGTCCGAGAAAATGATAAGGAAACTGTGAGCATTATAGCAGAGTTTTTTTAAATGCATAATTATTGGCCTAGTGGTATGGGTAATGGACTGCTGAGACGAGGTCTCGGGTTCGATCCCAGGTTTTCCATGGCACACACCAATGACTTTTCGATGCTTTTCGAAGTTATGTGTGTATTTATTGCAGGTTTATAAGTGCCCAGTTAATGGCAATAGGCTCGCCACCTATTACATTGGGACCAAAACATAAACCGGCGAAATGTGGGTGCTAGCACCTCGGCCTACCCCTTCGGGGATAAAGGCGTGAGTTTATGTTATGTTATGTTATGTTATAATTATTGGATTGTTTGACTTTAAATCGGAGATCTGACGAGTAGTAGGTATCACAGAAAATATTATTCTATAGTACAGTGTCGGCCTCTGTGGCGTGGCGGTAGTAAACGCGACTGCTAAGCAAGGGGCGCGAGTTCGATTCCCACCAAGTGCAAATACTTGTATGCACGAATAATATAATATAATATATGGTCTGGGTATTTCCGTACCTCGGAGAGCACGTTAAGCTGTTGGTCCAGTTATACGAACATCTAAAGCAGGCGTTATAGGTAGTTGGAGGTCTCAAAAGTCCGACTTGTCCACAGAACTTAGATTTCGCCAATAGGTTGTTAGAGGTCAGATGGAAGTCGCTTCATGCAAAATATAGAAGATCAATTCACAGGTAGACTGGAAAGCTAAACACAACTTGAAAAAGGTTCAGATAATGATGTTGATGATGACAGTGTTCAGTTGATACGTCCATCAAACATAACCTTTACTTGGGACAGCACAGATCACAACATATGATTAGAAAATATAATGATGTTTTTAAAGGATTTTCTGATCATAGTTTTTCTATTTACAGTTGAAGGATCGAAATTCCGACAGGTACGCTTGGGGATAACAAAAGTATACTCAAATCAGATATTTTAAATGCTCACCGGGCCCAAAAATAAATCGGACTATATTAAGGCTGATTTGTGTTCGTGCATCGGTAATATATCTCTCGACGGTCTTTGTAACAGATTATTTTTGACTCGGTATAAGAACTAGATGGTGTCCGTCACTTTATCAATCTCTATCTAATAGATGTACTGCAATAATAAGATTGATTATAAATAAAACATTGAGCTTTAACAAATCTAGAGCGTTGAAATTAATTGAATACCTGTGCGTAAAATCATGAGGCAATCTGAAAAAATGTTCTCTTAAACATTCTTAGCGAGGAAAAAAAGTAATCTTTAGGTATTCTTCCTTATGTAACACCAAGAAGGGATGAACTTAGCTACCTATGGCAAGGGGTCCGTTGAAACCAATTCATGCCAGCTTGCCTTCGCAGAAATGATTTGCAGATGAATCAACTAAACATTAAATAATTAACAAAAGCTTTCGCTACATATATCAATGACAAAAAATGACTACAAATACAATTAGGTGTAACTTCTTATATTAACAGATGAAAACTTCCAAACAAATCCAAATACTGGCATAAAACTTATGGTGTAAATAATTTTTTTTGTAATCACAATCTGCGTGCATTATACAATGCTATTTTACTGAAATGCGATGATTTCAGAAAGTTTAATTACCACTTATACCAGTTTTGTAAAATTTGGAACAGAGGTTGTCCAGCTGCTTGAGAAAGACAGGCAAGGAGAAAGGTTATATATGGTCGCAATAACCGATATCTACATGGGTGGAGCCACGGATAGCAACTAGTTAGTAAGAAAAAATATTAGAACTGATTTGAAAACACGACGGAAGACCTTGAAAGATTTCGCTTCCATAAATTTGTAAACAATCGGCTTCCACGCCCTTTAATTTGTGTATACTTTGCTTATATCTCGGTATTTCTTATTTCATAATAATTCTCGATTACTTATTGATCTCTTTTACGTAAATATTTGGATTTGTTTACCATGATCTCCTTTTGGCAAATTATATTATTTGTATGTTTTGTAAGATTTTGTGTAAGTGTTTTGAGACGTTGAGAGATAAATATTATTTTACGGATTATGTTTAAGTATTATACGGACAACGTACATTATTTAATTCTATATATATATATTTTTGCTGCCGCGCCAGAAGCGCGCCGGTAACCTACTTTTCAAACTGCAAACACTGCACGCGGTCAACGCAATAATCATCAACCTAAATTATGTATAATTTTAGAGAAGACAGTTGTAATTACCAACTCGAACATCCAACATCCCCAACATTTTACCCTAACATTTATATTTAATTTTAACCATTTATTAAGTTAATTCCTAAGTTTTACTTAATATACACTATCACAACATTTAAGAACAATTTAATTTCCACATTCGCCAACCAAGGAGGGCGCTCGTAGTCACGGTAACGTCGCGCACTACGAGTAATAATTTGTAAGGTCCCGTACCCTTACATTTTGGTCCTTCGAGGTAAAAAGAACTAGTACCAGTGCCAGTGCTGTGAGTGATAATAAAATCAGTGTCACGGTGACGGAGCTGACCTTCTTCAACATCCACTACGGAAGAAACAAACAAACAGCAACAGTTAGGCAGCTGAGAGGTGGTAGCTGAGAAAACAAGTAAGATCGTTTCATTACTACCGCTTGATTAGTACAACGTACAGATCTTCTTACTGCGCAACATTTTTATAAACAATTCAACATGAACTCACAAGAGGTTTTAGCTAGGCAATCGGCGATTGTTGATACAATAAAAAATCTTGAAACAAACTACAAGAAAGATGGAGCTTCGCGCAAAACAATGTCTTACTTGATGCAAAAACTTTCTACGCTCGAATCTGTATGGCAGGAATTTGTAAAGAATCATGCTATATTAAAAGACGCAGGAGTGTGCACAGGTGAATATTTTGAGAAAAATATTTACGAAAAATTAAGCGAGCTCTACACGAGCTTCAAGAATAGCATCTTGAAAGCTAGTGACAATTTAACAGAACAAACAGTGCAGACTCCAAAGTCATCGCAAGCTACTGAGGAGTCCAAAATACAACAATTATTAAATGAGCAGCGAACTAACATTAAAGCATTCGAGAGGCAAGTTAAAAAATTAGACATTTCCAAGATGGCCGAAAAATGGCAACTGGAAGATGAGCTCAAAACAATCACTATACGATGGGAGAACATTGATAGGTTGTATTGGAAGATAGATAATATTTCTGAAAATAACGAGACCTTTGAAAGAGACTACGACCGTCTAGAGAGCATTTACAAGAACACAAAAGAAAAAATCAACAGAAAAATTATGAGTAACGTACATCGCGAAAAATCATCGCCAAAAGTTGAGCTGCCCATCTTCAACGGCATGTACGAACATTGGATTACATTTAGAGACTTGTTCACGGAGTCAGTGCATCTCAACCCATTTATAGCGCCCACTCAAAAAATGCAACACTTAAAATCGAAATTAAGAGGAGAAGCAGAAAAACTCATACAACATTTGAGCATCAGTGCTGATAATTATATTACAGCCTGGGGAATTTTGAGTAACCGATATGATAACAACAGACTTCTATTTAGTCATTATGCTAACGTCTTGCTCAATCAACCTATTATTCAACGCCCAACTGCTGTTGAGTTTAAAAAGCTACACGATATAACCCTTGAGTGTCTAAATGGTATATCTAATCTAGAAGTAGATATAACAAGCTGGGGTCCGTTGATTGTGCACATAATCGTGCAAAAACTGGATTCCGAAACTGTGAAACAGTACATAGAGTCATTAAAACACCCTAGAGAACTCTCCACGATGCATGAATTTCTAGATTTCCTTGAAGTAAAGTTCATGGCCCTTGAGTCTAGCGGAAAAGCAGAGCAATTTGCACCGAAAAACAACAATGAACCCCAAAATTCCTCCAACAATTTTAATTATAAACAGGGAAACAAAAAATCGAGATTTTTCAAGAACAAAAAGCCATCTCAATCTGGGAATACGGAAACACCAAGCAAATCATTCCACGCAGCAAGCTGGAATTGTCCTCAATGTGATGGAAGTCATGGCCTTTACATGTGCCGTGAATTTTTGGAAATGAAACCAAAAGAAAGATTGAGAACCGCTGAAAAATTGGACGTTTGTAAAAACTGTTTATTCAGCCACAACGGCAATAAATGCAAATGCAACACGTAAATGTAAAACATGCGACGGTACACACAGCACATTATTACATGAGGCAATTGAAAATGTTTCGCAATCACAGACGAAGCAGAAAAGAGGTGAACAATCTCAAAAACTTAGTTCGCATGTTTCGAGAGATGACCTAGATGAAGTGCTGCTAGCAACAGTACAGCTCAAAGTCCAATCAGCGGATGGAAATTACGTAACATTTAGAGCTCTACTGGATCAGGGCTCACAGTTAACACTAATAACCGAGAACGCGGTACAACAATTGAATATAAAAAGAAATAAGTATGACGCTGTCGTTTCCGGTCTGGGCGCCGACACTTCTAACAAATGCAAAGGAGAGGTTTACTTACAGTGCCAATCCATTAATGATAGTCAATCAATCCAAGTTAAGGCATTGATTATGAATCGCCTGACCAACAAACTCCCTAACAAACAGTTTGATAAAAATAGCTGGACTCATATTACCAACTTGAAACTAGCTGACCCACTTTTCAACATTCCGGGAGAGATTGATATACTCTTAGGCGCAGATGTATATTCGAACATAATAATGAGTGGATTGATTCGTGGAAATAACACTAACATTATTGCGCAACAAACCCAACTTGGTTGGATAGTATGTGGAAACACGAAAACATACAACTGTCACGTAGTTCTCAACAACACCGAAGACTTATATAGGTTCTGGGAACAAGAGGAGATATGTGACAAAACAACAGAGGAAAATCCTGATGATTACTGTGAAAAATTATATAGGAAATCAACAACAAGGCTGCCCGATGGAAGATATCAAGTAAGGATACCTATGAAACCCGGATTTGAGGGAAAATTAGGAGTATCAAAACCAAGAGCGGTAGCCATCTTCAAGCAATTAGAAAAAAGAATGGATAAAAACATTGACTTCGCAAACGACTATAAACAATTTATTCACGAATATCAGGATATGGGACATATGAAAAAATCAACCGAACACGCACTACAATATTTTCTTCCGCACCATGACGTCATACGAGCCGAAGCTATTACAACCAAATTGCGAGTGGTATTTAACGCCTCCGCAAAAACAAACTCTGGCCTAAGTTTAAATGATCTAATGGAAAGCGGACCTAATTTACAGGCTGACCTACAATCCTTATTGTTGCAATGGAGACAATATAAGTACGTATTTACCGCAGACCTAGAAAAAATGTTCCGATTCATAGCCATACACCCCGAAGATCAACATTTACAAAAAATTGTGTGGAGAAATGCACCAAACAAACCAATAACAACATACCAGCTGTGTACAGTTACGTACGGAACCAAGGCCGCACCGTATTTGGCTCAGCGAACCCTAAAACAACTATCCATAGACGAAGGCGTCAAATTTCCTCTAGCGAAGCCGATACTCGAACAAAAATTTTATATGGATGACGTGTTATTTGGAGCAAACACAATAGACATAGCGAAGTCAATGAGAGATGAATTAGTTAATCTATTGCGTTGTGGCGGATTTAACCTCAGAAAATGGTCCAGCAACGAAGAAAGACTGGTGAACGATCTGCCAGAAAACATGAGAAATCCATGTAATTTCAGTTTTACAGACACTGAAAAACTTAAAACATTGGGATTAGGTTGGAATCCTAAAAATGATCTATTCATTTTCTCGACACCTATTAAACAAAACAAAAACACAAATAAACCATACACGAAACGTCAATTACTTAGTGAAATCGCTATGTTATTTGACCCTCTGGGCTGGCTGTCACCGATAACAATAAAAACTAAGATTTTATTTCAACAAGTATGGATGGCCAAAATAGCATGGGACGAGCCTCTGCCTGAAAATATTAACATGGAATGGAAAGTAATTCGAGAAGACCTGGTGAACATCGAGACTATCAAATTACCGAGGTGGTTGGGTTTCGACAGCACGAACATAGATGTCGAACTGCATGCCTTTAGTGACGCTTCAGAAAAAGCGTACAGCGCTGTAGTTTATTGCACAGGTCGGTCTGAGAATGGACAAATCCTAACCAACCTTATAGCGGGAAAAACCAAGGTGGCACCTTTAAAAAACACAATTACTTTGCCACGACTGGAGCTCTGCGGCGCAGTATTGGCAACGAAACTGGTCCAAAAAATTATAAAAACATATCCAAACATCACTTTCAAAATTCACGCATGGACAGACTCAATGGTCGTGTTGGGCTGGCTACGAGGTGATATTCAACGCTGGAACACATTTGTGGCTAACAGAGTGCGTGAAATAAAAACAACAATTGCTGCTGAAAAATGGAATTACGTAAAATCACAACAAAACCCCGCGGATTGCGCGACTAGAGGCCTCCTACCGTCTCAATTAGCTAGATTTGAATTATGGTGGAAGGGACCCGATTGGTTAACAAAGGAAAACAAAAACTGTGAGGACTTCGGATCACAGAACAAACATATAGAAACCAATCTGGAAATGAAGGGTCAGATATTGACGGTCCAAAATAAAAAGGAACACGTATCAGTTATCACTGAATTATTCAACAAATGCAGCTCGGTGACGAAAGCCGTACGCACGCTAGCCAGAGTATTACGTTTCATAACAAATGCACGTGGTGGCAAAGTAGGTCACACTCAACTGACATTACAAGAAGTGCAAAGAGCGCGGATTGTGATGATAAAACACATACAAGGTCAAGTTTTTGAAAAGGAAATAAAAGATTTACGGGAAATGGGTCACCTAAAAAACAGCAGTAATATTTTAAAACTGAACCCAAAATTAGACAATGAGGGTGTACTACGAGTCGGTGGAAGACTCAAGCATGCCGAATTACCAGAAAATGTGAAATGCCCCATCATTTTACCACGACAACATCGCTTTACAACTTCCCTTATCGAACAAGCACATGCAGCTACCTTGCATGGCGGCCCACGTTTAACACATGCTCACTTAAGACAACACTACTGGATAATAGGTGGCAATCAAACAGTCAAAAATCAATTAAGAAAGTGTGTAAAGTGTGTGAGATTTACAACAACACAAACTCATCAACAGATGAGTGATTTGCCGAAAGAAAGAGTAAAACCATCGCCCCCCTTTTATAATTGCGGGGTAGATTACGCGGGTCCTGTGGACATCAAAGCTAACAAGGGCCGTGGAATCAAAGTGTGTAAAGGGTACATAGCACTCTTTATTTGTATGGTAACCAAGGCGGTTCATCTCGAGCTGGTGAGCGATCTAAGCTCGGAAACATTTATAGCAGCGCTAAAACGGATGACCGCTCGAAGAGGAGTACCAAGAAACATGTACAGCGATAATGGCACAAACTTCGTGGGTGCCAACAAGGAGCTGAAAAAACAGTTCAAGGAACATACAACATTTAACAGTGAAACATTTATAAACACAACAACAAACATGGAAATCGAGTGGCACTTCAACGCACCGAGTTGGCCCACTGCTGGGGGACTATGGGAAGCCGCAGTGAAGTCAATGAAACATCACCTAAAACGCGTACTCGGGGAACAAAAACTAACATACGAAGAATTCACCACTCTTTTGACCCAAATAGAAGCTTGCATGAATTCCAGACCTCTTGTTGCATTAACAGAAGATATAGATGACTTAGAATATGTTTTAACACCCGGACATTTCCTTATTGGACAGCCATTGACAACATTACCCCAAGAAGACATATCTGAGGAGTAGTGAACGCGGCCGCTACGCAGGAGGCGCGGGTTCGATCCCCGCTCAGTGCAAATATTTGTATGCATGAATATGGATATTTGCATTGGTCTGGGTGTTTCTATGTATAATATGTATGTATTTACAACAAAAAGTATCTAAGTATGTATATCCGCATTCTAGATTCCATAACACAAGCTAGTTAAGCTATGCTTACCATGGATCTAGATAGCGTTGTGTGAAATGTTGTGGAATATTTATTTATTTATTTATTTATTTAAAAGATGGCAGCTCACTACAAAACTGTACCAAACCTTTTGGAAAAAATGGTCAACGGAATATTTGAACACGTTACAAACCAGATGCAAATGGAACAAACAAACGGTGAACTTCAGAGCAAATGATGTAGTTATCATTAAGGAAGAGAACACGCCACCCACGCAATGGGCGCTTGCTCGAGTACAAGAAACACATCCCGGAGATGACGGGTTAGTTCGAGTAGTGTCGCTGAAAACAAAGCGCGGAATCATCAAACGCCCGGTAACAAAACTCATAAAACTTCCTAGAGAACAAACCGAGGCATCGACTCCCCTCCCACATCTCCAACCTCGCGGCAATGGCCCCAGCCGGACAATGACCTACTTATGCATGCTCATAACATTCATGAGTTTAATTACAAACTCTGTACAGCAACAAATGAACATATTCCCATTTGAAAGAGAGAGGCAAATGTATTACGACGAACTCGGAAATATAAAAACAATTCACGACAGCTGGAATATCGTAACATATTTCAACTTGACAACATACAAACAAGCAGTCAATAATATGAACAATTACGTTCAACACCTTGACGGAGTATGCAAGCAATTCAGTTATCAAAAAGTATGTGAGAGCATTGTTACTGAACTACAACAAGAAACTGCTGACATAATGCACAACAACTACTTACTACAAGCACACGAACAACAAAACCCAAGGTCAAAAAGAGGGCTAATAAATGCTGTAGGACAACTTGCTAACACTCTCTTCGGGGTCCTGGACGAGCAGTTTGCACAAAAATACCAACAGGATATAGAAAGGATTCAATCTAACGAACATCATCTTCTTAAACTATTGCAAAATCAAACGTCTATAATTGAATCTCAAAACAATATTTTACAACGTAACGAAAATTCGATGAATAGACAATTCGACTTGTTGGATCAACATATAAAGGAGGTAGACAGCCGATTACTCGAATTACAAAGACAAACAAACCAAGATATTCTTATGACCTATTTCAACTCCGTTACAATATCTACGAGCATCATTATTACCAAACTGCATAAAATACAACAAAGTATAATCGAAACATTAAACAACATACACCGAGGTCACATTGATAGTGCGATAGTGTCGCAAGATCAGATTTTACA
This sequence comes from Eilema caniola, assembly GCA_949126895.1. Taxonomy (NCBI): domain Eukaryota; kingdom Metazoa; phylum Arthropoda; class Insecta; order Lepidoptera; family Erebidae; genus Eilema; species Eilema caniola. The sequence goes on from OX421462.1 coordinate 1,720,077, forward strand.
GCAGTTGAGCTTAATCGCGGCACGCCTACCAGGCCCTTTGTCTTTGCCGGTGGAAGATATCCACAAAGAGTTGTTGGATATTTATAAATTGTTACATGTAAAGGCCCGAGTCACAGACAACTATTTCATTATGGAAATAAAATTACCACTGGTACGTGACACACAATTTAGATTGTATAAGGTTATACCATTACCTTATATTTCTAATGGAAAGTCTGTTAAGGCGCGAACAAAATCGACATACATTGCAATAAATATAATAAAGGATGTTTACATGCAAATTACACAATCAGACTTACAATCATGCGTCATACTACAAGAAAACAATTACATTTGTACTATCAATAAACCTACGTACAACATGTACCAAAAACATATGCCATGTGAAGTAAGCCTAATAACAAATAACAACAATTCCAAGTGTAACTATTACACGGAGGATTGTTCGAAGGACTGGATCGGGTTACATCAACACAATATGTGGATATACGTATGTTGTGACGTTTGCGAACTACGTACAATATGTAAAGACAACATAAAAACAGAACGAGTGAGTCAGTCAGGTATAATTAAAATGACAGGAAAGGGTTGCACGATTAAACGAGACGAATCAATCATTCAAACGGACACAATTTACCAAAATAAACTAACTATTGATCCGATAATAACAACATTATACAACAGCAACATCAACAACATTACCAGATTCACTAGTCCCGGTTATTTAAAAAGGATAGCAGAAGATCACAACCAGACATTTAAGGAGATAAATAACCAATTGGAAGAATTAAATAAGAACAGTGAATTGCCAAATCAAATAAACTCCCACGACATACACCAATACGTTGTGTCTTATCTGGCATTAATCTTCATATGTATCACGGCAATAGGCGGAGTGATATATTTGATAAAGAAAAAACAATCACAACGTCAACATTACCGGCCCAGAGATACAAGGACTAAACAACGTGCTGGCGGTACTCTTGAGGAAGCTACTGGGAACCCAACAACCTGTAAAGAAGAAATAGAGATGACATCTGTACCACCACCCAGAACCTCAAGACATATTTATGCCAAACCACAGTTAAAACCTAAATTCAATTTATAAGGCTGTTCTGTTGTTCTGGCAGCATGTACGGACAACGTACATTATTTAATTCTATATATATATATTTTTGCTGCCGCGCCAGAAGCGCGCCGGTAACCTACTTTTCAAACTGCAAACACTGCACGCGGTCAACGCAATAATCATCAACCTAAATTATGTATAATTTTAGAGAAGACAGTTGTAATTACCAACTCGAACATCCAGATATTTATCCAGTATATTATTTAATTATGGATGATAAATAACATAAACGTGGGTTCTTTGACGATATATCAATGTAGTGTTTGAATAATTACAGAACAAGATTAGTCATCCTTCATCTATTATATCCTTAGTACTTTTATGTTGATTATCATGAACTATCAGAAATGATGGAAATGATATTCAATAACTTTAAAAATACATATTGTTTCAGTAGTTATTGTTGTTGTTTGGTTTATGTGTATACATATGTATGGTTGTTGATTGTATAACATCACATTACAACATTATGGAAATGAATGAATATAAAAATTATTATATTACTTTCGAAGTATAATATGTTTTGTACGTTTGTACCTATCTACGTAAAAATATAGTTCAATTTAATATACATTATATTATTACATATTACGAAAAAAGTAATTTTTAATAAAGAGCCGAGAAATAGCGCCATAAATGTTACAGAGTGGTTCTATATTATATAACAATTACGTAATATTTTACTGCATTATAAACCTGACGAACGGAGGAGGCCTACTTCCTTTCATAAAGTTAATAAATTCGCTATTACTCACCTCGAAAACCGTAAAGATTCCCGCATCATCTTTAATCAAAATCTCTTAACAAGATATAGCCGACGTACAGATACCCACACAAATAATATGACTATACAAAATACGTGCGTACCATAATCAACACTATCACCCTCCAAGAAGGCTTATAATTGCTTAAATGCAAAGTTTAAACCATAATACCCGCAGTAGCACCTGACTGCTCAAACGTTAGAACCTTAAGAAAATTAATCATATATAAGCTACTTATGCCGAATTTTGCTGAGCGCCTTTAGATAAGTTTGAGAGCATTATTCCAGATGCAAGTTTCATCTTTCTGATGTTCTTGCGTACGTGCTTAATGGCACCTAGAATATCAGTTAATATAGAATACAGTATGTGAATTCATAAACTATGTCCTACATAATAGGTATAGACACTAACAACTACAACGTTAAATCATTTTTATTTTATCCTAGTTGGGTTTTATGAGTTACGAGTAATGCATGTAACATGATTTAAGGTTACATGATAATTGAAAAATGCATAATTTATTCAGTCTTCTGAGGTTAGAATTAAAATTAACACTTTATAACTTAATACATACAATGCTCACGCATATTTCCTTCTGGGGCAGAAACAACAGCACGCCATCTGCTCCTATGCTTACATACTTCACGAGTTTCATGAAACCTTTCATGCAAGCCTATCGTGAAAATATGTTTTGCAATTAAGGATCTTTTTATGGTTCGCTCGTGTTTGACAACTATCTCACCTGTTGGTAAGTGAGGATGTGGCCGATGGTAAAGCACAGTTGCCTTGAAGCCTATCCACTCTAGTCTTTAAGACATCCAAATTGAAGTTATCCGGAAACAGATTTGGGCGGGGCATTCCACTCCTTGGTGGTACGCATGATGATATCGCCAAATCGTTTAGTACGTACAAGTGGAAGGAATACGGTGTATATGTGGCGCGTCACCGTGCATCTGATCGTATTTTTTTATATCACCGAGTTAGCAGACAAGCACACGGTCCACCTAATGGAAAGAAACACAGAGAGTTTATGTGCCGTCAGTGAAGAAGATAAAGCAGGAATAGCCTTCGGTCTTCCCACTGACAGCTGAAAAAGTCTCCAGTACAGTAACAATTTGGTTAAATATCAAACATCAAAGTCAAATCACAAAATTTTTGGAATCAAAGTTGTAATCATGCTAACTTCGAATGAAACGCAAACCTAATAATGAACTGAAATAATTATATCATAATTAATCACTCAAAACAGATTATTGGGGGAAGGAAAGTTCAAAAGCTTTGTGCACAAAGAAAAAAAAACTCAAGATAAACTTTGAAGCTTTTCACCGAAATTGAGTAAAGATTTTTTCTTGCTACAAAGGGATTAGATTATAGGCGAAAAGGAACAGAGGCACGTACTTCGTACACTTAAAACCAAGACATAGCGATATCATCATGCGTACCACCAAGGAGTGGAATGCCCCGCCCAAATCTGTTTCCGGATAACTTCAATTTGGATGTCTTAAAGACTAGAGTGGATAGGCTTCAAGGCAACTGTGCTTTACCATCGGCCACATCCTCACTTACCAACAGGTGAGATAGTTGTCAAACACGAGCGAACCATAAAAAGATCCTTAATTGCAAAACATATTTTCACGATAGGCTTGCATGAAAGGTTTCATGAAACTCGTGAAGTATGTAAGCATAGGAGCAGATGGCGTGCTGTTGTTTCTGCCCCAGAAGGAAATATGCGTGAGCATTGTATGTATTAAGTTATAAAGTGTTAATTTTAATTCTAACCTCAGAAGACTGAATAAATTATGCATTTTTCAATTATCATGTAACCTTAAATCATGTTACATGCATTACTCGTAACTCATAAAACCCAACTAGGATAAAATAAAAATGATTTAACGTTGTAGTTGTTAGTGTCTATACCTATTATGTAGGACATAGTTTATGAATTCACATACTGTATTCTATATTAACTGATGTTCTAGGTGCCATTAAGCACGTACGCAAGAACATCAGAAAGATGAAACTTGCATCTGGAATAATGCTCTCAAACTTATCTAAAGGCGCTCAGCAAAATTCGGCATAAGTAGCTTATATATGATTAATTTTCTTAAGGTTCTAACGTTTGAGCAGTCAGGTGCTACTGCGGGTATTATGGTTTAAACTTTGCATTTAAGCAATTATAAGCCTTCTTGGAGGGTGATAGTGTTGATTATGGTACGCACGTATTTTGTATAGTCATATTATTTGTGTGGGTATCTGTACGTCGGCTATATCTTGTTAAGAGATTTTGATTAAAGATGATGCGGGAATCTTTACGGTTTTCGAGGTGAGTAATAGCGAATTTATTAACTTTATGAAAGGAAGTAGGCCTCCTCCGTTCGTCAGGTTTATAATGCAGTAAAATATTACGTAATTGTTATATAATATAGAACCACTCTGTAACATTTATGGCGCTATTTCTCGGCTCTTTATTAAAAATTACTTTTTTCGTAATATGTAATAATATAATGTATATTAAATTGAACTATATTTTTACGTAGATAGGTACAAACGTACAAAACATATTATACTTCGAAAGTAATATAATAATTTTTATATTCATTCATTTCCATAATGTTGTAATGTGATGTTATACAATCAACAACCATACATATGTATACACATAAACCAAACAACAACAATAACTACTGAAACAATATGTATTTTTAAAGTTATTGAATATCATTTCCATCATTTCTGAAAGTTCATGATAATCAACATAAAAGCACTAAGGATCAATAATAGATGAAGGATGACTAATCTTGTTCTGTAATTATTCAAACACTACATTGATATATCGTCAAAGAACCCACGTTTATGTTATTTATCATCCATAATTAAATAATATACTTAAACATAATCCGTAAAATAATATTTATCTCTCAACGTCTCAAAACACTTACACAAAATCTTACAAAACATACAAATAATATAATTTGCCAAAAGGAGATCATGGTAAACAAATCCAAATATTTACGTAAAAGAGATCAATAAGTAATCGAGAATTATTATGAAATAAGAAATACCGAGATATAAGCAAAGTATACACAAATTAAAGGGCGTGGAAGCCGATTGTTTACAAATTTATGGAAGCGAAATCTTTCAAGGTCTTCCGTCGTGTTTTCAAATCAGTTCTAATATTTTTTCTTACTAACTAGTTGCTATCCGTGGCTCCACCCATGTAGATATCGGTTATTGCGACCATATATAACCTTTCTCCTTGCCTGTCTTTCTCAAGCAGCTGGACAACCTCTGTTCCAAATTTTACAAAACTGGTATAAGTGGTAATTAAACTTTCTGAAATCATCGCATTTCAGTAAAATAGCATTGTATAATGCACGCAGATTGTGATTACAAAAAAATTTATTTACACCATAAGTTTTATGCCAGTATTTGGATTTGTTTGATAGTTTTCATCTGTTAATATAAGAAGTTACACCTAATTGTATTTGTAGTCATTTTTTGTCATTGATATATGTAGCGAAAGCTTTTGTTAATTATTTAATGTTTAGTTGATTCATCTGCAAATCATTTCTGCGAAGGCAAGCAGGCATGAATTGGTTTCAACGGACCCCTTGCCATAGGTAGCTAAGTTCATCCCTTCTTGGTGTTACATAAGGAAGAATACCTAAAGATTACTTTTTTTCCTCGCTAAGAATGTTTAAGAGAACATTTTTTCAGATTGCCTCATGATTTTACGCACAGGTATTCAATTAATTTCAACGCTCTAGATTTGTTAAAGCTCAATGTTTTATTTATAATCAATCTTATTATTGCAGTACATCTATTAGATAGAGATTGATAAAGTGACGGACACCATCTAGTTCTTATACCGAGTCAAAAATAATCTGTTACAAAGACCGTCGAGAGATATATTACCGATGCACGAACACAAATCAGCCTTAATATAGTCCGATTTATTTTTGGGCCCGGTGAGCATTTAAAATATCTGATTTGAGTATACTTTTGTTATCCCCAAGCGTACCTGTCGGAATTTCGATCCTTCAACTGTAAATAGAAAAACTATGATCAGAAAATCCTTTAAAAACATCATTATATTTTCTAATCATATGTTGTGATCTGTGCTGTCCCAAGTAAAGGTTATGTTTGATGGACGTATCAACTGAACACTGTCATCATCAACATCATTATCTGAACCTTTTTCAAGTTGTGTTTAGCTTTCCAGTCTACCTGTGAATTGATCTTCTATATTTTGCATGAAGCGACTTCCATCTGACCTCTAACAACCTATTGGCGAAATCTAAGTTCTGTGGACAAGTCGGACTTTTGAGACCTCCAACTACCTATAACGCCTGCTTTAGATGTTCGTATAACTGGACCAACAGCTTAACGTGCTCTCCGAGGTACGGAAATACCCAGACCATATATTATATTATATTATTCGTGCATACAAGTATTTGCACTTGGTGGGAATCGAACTCGCGCCCCTTGCTTAGCAGTCGCGTTTACTACCGCCACGCCACAGAGGCCGACACTGTACTATAGAATAATATTTTCTGTGATACCTACTACTCGTCAGATCTCCGATTTAAAGTCAAACAATCCAATAATTATAACATAACATAACATAACATAAACTCACGCCTTTATCCCCGAAGGGGTAGGCCGAGGTGCTAGCACCCTCATTTCGCCGGTTTATGTTTTGGTCCCAATGTAATAGGTGGCGAGCCTATTGCCATTAACTGGGCACTTATAAACCTGCAATAAATACACACATAACTTCGAAAAGCATCGAAAAGTCATTGGTGTGCGCCATGGAAAACCTGGGATCGAACCCGAGACCTCGTCTCAGTAGCACAACCCTACTACTGGACATTGATTGAATTTAAATTCCGACAGGTACGCTTGGGGATAACAAAAGTATACTCAAATCAGATATTTTAAATGCTCACCGGGCCCAAAAATAAATCGGACTATATTAAGGCTGATTTGTGTTCGTGCATCGGTAATATATCTCTCGACGGTCTTTGTAACAGATTATTTTTGACTCGGTATAAGAACTAGATGGTGTCCGTCACTTTATCAATCTCTATCTAATAGATGTACTGCAATAATAAGATTGATTATAAATAAAACATTGAGCTTTAACAAATCTAGAGCGTTGAAATTAATTGAATACCTGTGCGTAAAATCATGAGGCAATCTGAAAAAATGTTCTCTTAAACATTCTTAGCGAGGAAAAAAAGTAATCTTTAGGTATTCTTCCTTATGTAACACCAAGAAGGGATGAACTTAGCTACCTATGGCAAGGGGTCCGTTGAAACCAATTCATGCCAGCTTGCCTTCGCAGAAATGATTTGCAGATGAATCAACTAAACATTAAATAATTAACAAAAGCTTTCGCTACATATATCAATGACAAAAAATGACTACAAATACAATTAGGTGTAACTTCTTATATTAACAGATGAAAACTTCCAAACAAATCCAAATACTGGCATAAAACTTATGGTGTAAATAAATTTTTTTGTAATCACAATCTGCGTGCATTATACAATGCTATTTTACTGAAATGCGATGATTTCAGAAAGTTTAATTACCACTTATACCAGTTTTGTAAAATTTGGAACAGAGGTTGTCCAGCTGCTTGAGAAAGACAGGCAAGGAGAAAGGTTATATATGGTCGCAATAACCGATATCTACATGGGTGGAGCCATGGATAGCAACTAGTTAGTAAGAAAAAATATTAGAACTGATTTGAAAACACGACGGAAGACCTTGAAAGATTTCGCTTCCATTAAAAATTTATCATAGGCCTTTACAAGCAGGTTTATAAATTATAAATATTTTCTTGTTCTAAATACATTAACTTTTTATGAAAGAGGTTTTAAATTAAGGGAAGTGGAAAAGTTCACAAACGAATCTTCAAAATGTCTTACAACTGTCACAATTGCAAAAGGTTGTATCTTTTGAATAAATTGTCCTTGAAAAGGTCAATTTGTCATAATGCTTAACTGTTTTCAAGAAATTTTACACTTGTTAAAATTATTTTCTTACCGTTGTAGTTTGTAGATTGTCCTTGCCTGAATGTATAATGGGTTTTACAATGACGTCATCGCTACCTGTTCGTACTCAGTGCACTGAACAGCTGAGCACTGTGCCTACGGAACGTAAACAAACCTTTGCAAATATAATAAAGGAAAGCGAACGTTGGACGGTGGTTAGACGGAACATGTCTGCTACGAAGAAAAAATTAATAGGATTAAGGGGTACTGCTTGCGAGGCCGAAGTAAATTTTCGTGCTGCAGATAGAAAAATCCCCATATTTATAACAAATGTACATACAGATACAAATGAGGTTGATATCACAGATTATATCTTCAGAAAAACGCAAGAATCAGTGAACTTGGAAAAAATGAAAATAAGAAATGAAAGCTATTGCGCATATAAATTTTTTGTTTCACAGTCTAAGGTTGATATGTTTTTAGATGAGAAAATATGGCCGCAAGGTATTATTTTCCGTAGATTTGTGCATTTTAAGCCTAAGATTGTGATGTCTATTGATAACATAGAACGGCCACATAAATACAAATAAATGGATAACACAATGCAAAGGTTCATTACTTTCAATTGCAAGAATGTAAAAACATCAGTGGGAAGTATCCGCAGTCTGTGCAGAACTGCGGATATTATAGCGCTACAGGAAACATGGCTTTATCCACATGAACTATCTTTTTTGGACAGCATTGATGAGGAGTTTAGCTGTGTGAGTACTTCTGCTATGGACACCACTACCGGGATGCTAAGTGGCCGCCCCTACGGAGGCATGGCCCTACTGTGGAGGAAGAGCGCGTTTCACAATGTATCCGTAATAAAGTGTGATAGTCCGCGAGTATGTGCAATAAAAATAATAGATCAGTCGAAAACAGTGTTAGTGTTCAATGTTTATATGCCTATAAACAGTCTGGAAAATCTGGCTGAATATACGGACTGCTTGAGCTTGGTAAGTGCTACTATAGACAGTTGTGACACTGAGTGTTGCTATATATTAGGTGATTATAATGCTCATCCGACGCGGCGACGAGACGATTCTACAGTGAACTTATGCATTACTGTGACGATTTAGGTTGGTCATGTGTTGATGCTGAACTATTAAGCTCTAACACTTTTACGTTCATTAGTGAAGCTCACGGTACCACAAGCTGGCTTGACCACTGCGTCGTAACAAAAGTCGCGCGCTCTTCGATGCGCAATGTATATGTTAGATACGATGTACAATGTTCGGATCATTTTCCTTTAGTGGTGGAATGCCAATTGAATCTTGTAGTGCGTAAGTTACCTATGTTGACTGCAATACCAGGTAAAGTAATGTGGGGGGAGAGAAATCCAACTCAAATTGATACATATAGGATACACTGTCATAATAAGTTGAAGAGTATTGATTTTCCTTGTGTCTTCAGAAACTGTTGTGATAATATGTGTAATAAATTAGAGCATAGGCATGATATAGATATATTATATGGTAAAATTGTAGATGCCCTCAGGGAGTCCGCTGTGATGGGTCGGGAGAGCATCAAATATGGGAGTAGAAAGAAAATAGTTGTAGGTTGGAATAGACATGTGGCAGCAGCACACGGTCAGGCCAGGCAGAAGTTTATGTGTTGGGTGCATAGTGGTAAAATTCCCTATGGAAGAGTATATGATGAGATGTGTGAGGCAAGGAAAGTATTTAAATCGCGTCTTAGATGGTGTCAAAACCAACAAAAGCAAATTAAGATGGACATACTGGCTACGTATCACAATAGGGGAGACTTTCGTTCTTTTTGGAAGCATACTAACAAAGTAAACAGAAGGCCTGGCCTTCCAGTGTCAGTTGATGGGGTATGTGGAGCCAAAGAAATCGCTGGGGGCAAGTAAGCATGACCCATGCAAAGATTAAAAAGCATGGTTAACACCCTCGCTAAGTGAGGTCCAGCGTATCGCAGGTGTTCGATACTAAGTCCATCATGACCTGGTGACTTGCCTCTTGACATATTTTTAATTATCATATTCACATCTTTGGCAGTATATCTGGTACCTAAATCATGATGGACATCAATATCGATCCTTCTGTCTGAGGGACGTAGGGTCGATTGTACTGTGAAATGATCCCTGAACCTATCCGCAATTTCTTTGGCTCCACATACCCCATCAACTGACACTGGAAGGCCAGGCCTTCTGTTTACTTTGTTAGTATGCTTCCAAAAAGAACGAAAGTCTCCCCTATTGTGATACGTAGCCAGTATGTCCATCTTAATTTGCTTTTGTTGGTTTTGACACCATCTAAGACGCGATTTAAATACTTTCCTTGCCTCACACATCTCATCATATACTCTTCCATAGGGAATTTTACCACTATGCACCCAACACATAAACTTCTGCCTGGCCTGACCGTGTGCTGCTGCCACATGTCTATTCCAACCTACAACTATTTTCTTTCTACTCCCATATTTGATGCTCTCCCGACCCATCACAGCGGACTCCCTGAGGGCATCTACAATTTTACCATATAATATATCTATATCATGCCTATGCTCTAATTTATTACACATATTATCACAACAGTTTCTGAAGACACAAGGAAAATCAATACTCTTCAACTTATTATGACAGTGTATCCTATATGTATCAATTTGAGTTGGATTTCTCTCCCCCCACATTACTTTACCTGGTATTGCAGTCAACATAGGTAACTTACGCACTACAAGATTCAATTGGCATTCCACCACTAAAGGAAAATGATCCGAACATTGTACATCGTATCTAACATATACATTGCGCATCGAAGAGCGCGCGACTTTTGTTACGACGCAGTGGTCAAGCCAGCTTGTGGTACCGTGAGCTTCACTAATGAACGTAAAAGTGTTAGAGCTTAATAGTTCAGCATCAACACATGACCAACCTAAATCGTCACAGTAATGCATAAGTTCACTGTAGAATCGTCTCGTCGCCGCGTCGGATGAGCATTATAATCACCTAATATATAGCAACACTCAGTGTCACAACTGTCTATAGTAGCACTTACCAAGCTCAAGCAGTCCGTATATTCAGCCAGATTTTCCAGACTGTTTATAGGCATATAAACATTGAACACTAACACTGTTTTCGACTGATCTATTATTTTTATTGCACATACTCGCGGACTATCACACTTTATTACGGATACATTGTGAAACGCGCTCTTCCTCCACAGTAGGGCCATGCCTCCGTAGGGGCGGCCACTTAGCATCCCGGTAGTGGTGTCCATAGCAGAAGTACTCACACAGCTAAACTCCTCATCAATGCTGTCCAAAAAAGATAGTTCATGTGGATAAAGCCATGTTTCCTGTAGCGCTATAATATCCGCAGTTCTGCACAGACTGCGGATACTTCCCACTGATGTTTTTACATTCTTGCAATTGAAAGTAATGAACCTTTGCATTGTGTTATCCATTTATTTGTATTTATGTGGCCGTTCTATGTTATCAATAGACATCACAATCTTAGGCTTAAAATGCACAAATCTACGGAAAATAATACCTTGCGGCCATATTTTCTCATCTAAAAACATATCAACCTTAGACTGTGAAACAAAAAATTTATATGCGCAATAGCTTTCATTTCTTATTTTCATTTTTTCCAAGTTCACTGATTCTTGCGTTTTTCTGAAGATATAATCTGTGATATCAACCTCATTTGTATCTGTATGTACATTTGTTATAAATATGGGGATTTTTCTATCTGCAGCACGAAAATTTACTTCGGCCTCGCAAGCAGTACCCCTTAATCCTATTAATTTTTTCTTCGTAGCAGACATGTTCCGTCTAACCACCGTCCAACGTTCGCTTTCCTTTATTATATTTGCAAAGGTTTGTTTACGTTCCGTAGGCACAGCGCTCAGCTGTTCAGTGCACTGAGTACGAACAGGTAGCGATGACGTCATTGTAAAACCCATTATACATTCAGGCAAGGACAATCTACAAACTACAACGGTAAGAAAATAATTTTAACAAGTGTAAAATTTCTTGAAAACAGTTAAGCATTATGACAAATTGACCTTTTCAAGGACAATTTATTCAAAAGATACAACCTTTTGCAATTGTGACAGTTGTAAGACATTTTGAAGATTCGTTTGTGAACTTTTCCACTTCCTTTAATTTAAAACCTCTTTCATAAAAAGTTAATGTATTTAGAACAAGAAAATATTTATAATTTATAAACCTGCTTGTAAAGGCCTGGGATAAATTTTTAACGCTTTAGAATTCTATTTCCCATTAGCTAATAGGCGTCATCAAGCTCACGAGGCCTGCAGACTGCCTAAGGAAAGAAGAGCAATGTGAAGCTCATACAACTCTCAAACTGCCCTGCCCTGCGGATGTGTGCTTTATATGAATCTTGCAATGTTTTTTTAGTGGCATCAAAAGGTAGAAAAATTTAAAATCCTAACGAACAGTCACAGATAACCTAATTTTACTATGTCCTCAGAGTATTTGATTACTCTCAGATAATGAGTGGCTACAAGGGGTATTGCACTATAATATTGTTATAGATAAACATCGACAAAAAAATTAGCCTTTATTCATTTCACAGAAAATACTATTTACTTAATCTTTCAAAATTTATCATTTCTTTATGTAGGGTTTTTGAAGTGAAAACTTCTTTAGCGGCGTTGGATGGGTGTAAATTGTTAAGGAAGCGTCAGGATTAGTTGACCTTTGAACCGTAACCGACGACTGACGTCATACAAGATTAGGTACAGACTATCTATTTTGCAAGCAACTATAGATAGCGTCGTAGCTTAAACGGTAAGCACTTCGACTGTAAGTCCTTATAGTTTCAGATAGTATCAGGCTCAAACCACCTGGTGTTCTGAAACTTTTTGTGATTATTTTTTCTTTTTGTAATTTATTATACTACTTTTTATGATTATTTTTTCTTTCTGTATATTAATACCTTTTGTGATTATTTTTTCTTTTCATAATTTATTAATTTCTTCTGTCAGAAAATTTGCAGAAAATAAGTGATAGGTTCTATGATTAGCGCTATATTATAGGTATGGTATGGTATGTTCCTTTTTATCTTTTTCTATGGGTTCTCTATTTTTATTCCTAAAATTTTATGACATAATTTAACATTGCATAATGTTACTTGTCATAACATTATTTACGCATAATACTCATTTGCCATAAATTTTTAAGCATATTTTTTTACTCCTATTTACTATAAGCATAATATTTCATAAGCATAATATCCCAAAGCATAAGTTTACTTAAGCATAACGACGCATAACCATAACTATTCCGACAAAATCACTACAAAATTTTTATTAACAATATTACACTATTTTATACATTGCTCTTGTCAAATTTGTAGGCGCATCAAAGTTCATTTAGCCTAATGTTTTTTTGACCTAATTGGTCGACGGAGCCCCGCGTAGCGGGCGCTTTATAAAACTACTTCTGGGTGGTTTATAAAAAAATAACCACGAAGGCTTAATGCGGGAGCTTCGCTAGGCTCCGCTCCCGCATTAGCCTTCTAACCTAACCTATCCGAGTCGGGGTGCCCTAAAGTCCAGATTGCATCCAGATCCTTGCCAGCTTGCTAGCACCATGTTAGCAGGCGTTTATCCTTATACCAAATAACTATTAGACAAATAAACAATATGCTTTACAACTTTATGCATATCAATGTTATGAATAAAAACATTAGGATATACAATATTTATGCTTAATAACACAGTATGCTAAAAACCAATTATGGCACACTATTATTATGACAAAGAAAATTATGCCTAATTTGTTATGGCAATTTAAATTAGGACAAAAACTATTATGACAAAAGATGGAATCCCTTTTCTATGTATATAACGAAGAAAGAAAAAAAGAAAATGTTTTCACTTCTGCCGGCACTCCCAGAGTGCAACCCGTCTTTTTTTTTATTTAAATGATATATAATCTTATATAAAACTCTATGTCCTGACTGATTGAGTTGAGACAATGCAAAGCTTAGATCGCTGGTCTTAGAGACTTGAAAGTACATTGACAGGGTTTGGACTGATTACTGCGTAGACATAGAAGTGATTTCAAGTGATTTCTAAAATCAAATTACTTAAAAAAAAATCTCAAATATAATCATCCCAGGTCCGTCCCGGTGGGACTCGACAGTCTGTCGACGTGCCTCGGCCTGCTGTCGGCCTGACTTGTCCAGGCGTCAGTGCTTGGGCTTGCGGAATTTAAAGAAGTTATACACCAGAATATACACCAGTCCTATCGGTTCAAGATTACGGTAGGGTCGGACTGTTATTTCTTATAGAGATTGTCTTCCTCGTAGAACCCCAGGAGCCACCGTTCCTGATCTGAGTTAGGCTTACGGCTTGGCCAAGTGATGTTCTGTGTCAGACAGTGTTTCCCATCTCTGGACGAAGCCAGCCCGACTGCTACCTGGGCCACTCGCCACTCCTACTTTGTCAGGAGGGATTCCTAGAATCTGTCCTCACTGAGCTGGCCGGCTTCTTATCCCACAAGCCCCTCACTGAATTTGATCAGCTGTCGGGTTATTCGTCAACGGCTTACAGAGGTACAAGAAGTAGGAGTCTAAGTCACCCTGCGATATTCCTTCACACAGTTATCTTAGATAACGTTGAAGATGATTAAAAGTGTCAACAATAGTGATTATTAATACTTTATGTATGAATCAGAATTATCAATAATATAGCTATTATTAATAGTCTATTATACACAAAAATTAGAACTAGGCCATTTATTTGAATTCAGTTCATTTTTGGTAACAAATATTTTACTAGGAAAAATTTGTTTTTTCTTGACTCCGTAGACGAAACTTGAAGCGCTTCGGTTAATATGATAGTATTGACACGTGTGGAAAAATGCATTATGTGTTCTGTTGGGTAGCACTTGATCCAACTCCCATACATAGACTGTCAATGGCCTTTGTAGAGAATGTTTGTTTTGGTGCGTGGAGGTGTACTCAGAGAGGACTTTTTGAAATTCAAACCCAAAGGGCCTAAAAAGGGGCAACTCTAGAACGGCAGAACAGAATATCATGACAATCACAACAATCGAATGCTCCATTGCAGATGATCTTTCGTGATTATTGTCTTGACCTCGGTTTCCTCCGGGTTCTCTGTGTAGGCACTTGGTTCGTTGCCTGCGTACTCCTCACTACCTGGAAAATGTGTTTCCAACATTATTTCCAGTATTCTTACTGGGTCCGATATGAGTTCGTCCCCTTGCTTAATGCTGCCTAATTTGCAGGTACTGGTTTTTGGGAACATTTTGACAAGTCTCGCTGCGTCAGGATGTATCTCGTCACCTTCGCAAAATGCTTTCCAGCCATTTCAGTTCTCTCTTCTGCATTATTTTTTGGAAATGCTTCTTTCTCTCCTGTTCGTAAGCCAGCTTTCCTCATCACCCCTTCCGAGTGCTGTCCTGAGGGCTCGCCTGGTCTTTTTCTTTTCTTCTCTAGTGCTCTTGTCCACTATGGTAGGCCTTTTCCTGGTTTTATCTCCTTGAGTGGGCATGCTCGGTGGTACGCCTCCCTGTGAGTATCATCCAGTCGGCTGTCTTCTTTTCCTACATCTTTGATATCCTTTATCGAGTTGCGTTCTGCTAGATTTCACTTCTTCATATGCTGTTCAAATTTCGTCCAGTCAGTTTTCCTCGCGTTTCTTGTCATGGTTTTCTCGATTTCGGTTCCCAGACTAAAGAATATCCGTCTGTGATCCGACTTCGAGTCTTTTTCGTCCACATTCTATTCTGAGATGTGCTGGCTGATCCTGTCAGTGGCGATTGTGATGTCCAGCACCTCTCTCCGGTTTTTCATAATGAATGTCGGAATGTTACCCTCGTTCAGTACGTAAAAACCAGCTGAACTATGGAAATCTAAGAGTAATTCACCTTTTTTATTAGAGTTGGTGCTGCTCCACACCACGTGGTGGGCGTTACCGTCACAACCTAGAATAATGGGAATATTCTTACCGTGGTATTTCCTTGTAATTTATTTCATTTCTGGCAATGGTGGTTTATAGTCCTCTTCGCTGGGTAGGTAAGCGGAGACTATGAGCACCCTGACTTTGTCACCTGTGTTGAACTGCATTGTTGCTGTGCTGCTAGCTAGGTCACTGTTACAATCTACCTTTATTAGTCCTTATGATCTTACCCCGCTGCTGGCGTATATGCATGCCCTGGATGTTGACTCACCATTTTCATGGTAGATGATTTCACCTCCCAGGGAGCTCAGCCCGGAGACACGTCCTTTGAAGACGTACGGCTCTTGCTACTGCAAGAGCCGTACGTCTTCAAAGGACGTGGTAGATGAGAAAATAGACATGGCTCTACTGAGCCATGTCTATTTTCTCATCTACCACGTTTCTGCAGAATTCAATCATTGCATCGCGGCAGTGGTGGATATTAACATGAACTATGCTTATTTTTTGTGCGTGTGGTGTCTGTGGTGTGTTGCTGTTCGTGTTCATGTGTGTGTGAGTGTGTTGTGTGTGTTGCTGTTCCCTCCTTAGAGTGCATTACGCAGGAGGGCTCTTCTCCATCCAAGGCGGTTGCAGTAGTGCAACGCTTGGAGGAGGAGTCCGATCACTGCGCTTAGCAGGGAGAGGATGTGCCTTGACGTCTGGGCGTGATTGTTGGCGGGACGCCATGGACCCGGACAGTACCTACTTCGAGGGACCCAGCCGGGGATCGGTCCCCCCACCTTCAACCAACGCCACCTGTGTGTGCGGCGCCTGTTGTGTGCTGTTTGGGTTGGGGCGCTTTAGGTGCGGTGTACCTGTTTCAGCTGTGCCCACCTTCGGGGCAGCAGGCTGATCGGTACTGCCGCATGGCTCCAAACCCAGTGCTTTTTTGTTGTGGACAGGGCTGATGCACCTGTCCGGTGCTTGTGCTATTTGAGGTTGCTTACCTAAAACGCGGACGTAGACGACCGTGGCCTGGTAGTTGAGCCACGTATCTTTTGCAGCTATTTGGGGAACTCCCACCACAAGTCGGACTCCCAGAGGGAGTACTTCCTGGCGGATGAGGTTCCACTCCGATATCTTAAGGTCGTCTTTCCGGTCTCCGTTCTGGACATTTATCAGATCCAGGGGCTCTATACGGATCTCACCTGCATTGTCAAGGAGCCATATGGCCACCTTGTAGAGATCCAGCTTCTTTGTCCTGAGAGACACGCCGTCGAGCTTACCGAAGTCACACCCTAGGAGCCATGCCATCGCCTCCTCAGTCCTAGGACTTACCAGGAAATATCCCTCCGTCACTAGGCCCGAGGCGACGAACTGCAGACTACGGCCACTAATTCCGCTCAGTGCAGCAATCGCGATCAGGTCCACCAACCTTGTTCTTGTCACCGCAGCAGTGGCGTCGTCTACTGTCGCCTCATCTCCCTGCTCGATGATTACCGAGAGCTCACCTTGGCCCGCAGTGGGCTTCGGTGGTCTCTGGAGCTTCGGTCGCTTTTTGGGATGACGCTGCGTTTGCTCCTCCGGGTCGTTGCCCTGTCTTTTGATTTTATTGGCCCTCTTACCTAATTCACCCGCGGACGTCGCTCCCGAACTGGTCGACGCGCCGAGTTGAATCTGGCCTGAGGGCCCCGCTGAGTTCTTCTTTCGGCGATGTGGTTGAGGCCGTCCCCTAGAGATTCCGACACGGATTTCCCGGTTCTTAATGTAAAATTCTCCTAATATTAATATTTTGTGTCTTTGCTATACATTATTTACACACGATATAATCTAAAATCTTGAACATAAACACACTCACACTCACACACACACAAATATACACAGGTACACCACACGATTAATCATTGAATGAACTTAGACATATATTATTGCTTGTAGTTATATTGTACTTAGTTCCAAACCTGTAAACGCTTGTTAGTACAATTATTTGTTAGGATATTGTAAAACAAACCATAGGGAGGGGGACTGTTGCTCCTTACTACAGGTTAAAACTATCCTATCAAGGAAAACAGAACTTCATCCACAAGATTGTGACAGTAAATAGTTGTAAGGCCTACTGTAAATTATGTACTTTTTGTAACTGCAATCACCTTTTGCAAATAAAAAACATTTATTTATTTATTTATTTATTCTTACCTCTTGGCATGGGTTCTTTGTGGTCTTTCTGGTTGTTGGTTGCGCTGATGTCCCCCCCCCCCCAGACTACGCGGGACAGCTTGCACCACGAAGTGGAGGGATTCTCCGCCATGGCCGCTTTGCATTTTTTTTAAATAGGTTTGACCAGGATTGCCGGTTTGTGATGGGGGTGGGGATGGAGTGGGAAATAGATGGGATTGTTGGGACTGGGCGTGGTGGGAGGAGGGTCAGTGAAAAAGATGGGGGTTTCGACCGAGGTTTCAGATACGTCTGTTTCTTAGGGAACCAGACCCAAAAGCAGGCGGTCCACGTGCAGGATTACCTCTGGTCTTGCCATCGGAGTTCTATACGACTGTTGCGCTCACCCCATGACCTTACTATCCTCAGTACTGAAGAGATGCTGAGAATAAGGCTTCGCCAGCCTAGGCACAAGGTCCCCAGACTGGCTCCACCCCACCCACAATGGGGACTACAAAAGAAGAACTTTTGTTAATATACATATGTTTATTCTCTGTCAGATATAATTTACAATAAATTTTGTAATTTTAAGAGTAATGTACTGTCGTTTTACCTGTAGTAATTTATCTATACTAATATTATAAATCCATACTAATATTATAAATGCGAAAGTAACTCTGTCTGTATGTCTGTCTGTATGTTACGCTTTCACGCCTAAACCACTGAACCGATTTTGATGAAATTTGGCATAGGGGTAGATTAGACCTTAAGAAAGGACATAGGCTTTGTTTGGTTGCGATAACCGACATCCACGTAGGCGGAGCCGCGGGCAAAAGTTAGTGCGAAAGTAACTCTGTCCGTCTGTCTGTATGTTACACTTTCACGCTTAAACCACTGAACTGATCTTGATGAAATTTTGTACAGAGATAGATTAGAGCTTGAAAACGGACATAGGCTACCTTTTTTTTTTACGAAAAAAGGTAAAAAGTATTGTAGACTTAGGTCATCAAGAGGATCCAATTGGGTTAGGAACTGTGGATCTGAGAAATATAGCTAGGTAGGTGCTATGGCACACATTGAGTGAGATTACTGAACGGAATGGCATAATATAATGTGTTTTGATTTTTTCTTGTCTGTCCAGACTTTTTCTTGCCACTTAATATTTATATGAAGATACTATGTAACAATATTTTTATTTTAAAATAATGTTCTTAAACCATACCACAGGTGTAAGACAGGTGTGAAACAGGTGATATTTTGATGAACTCGCTACTGAGAGGGTGAAATAGGCGTTAGAAGTTTATACAACAAATTTGTCAGTTTAGAAAAAATACTTTGTGGTGGCTGGATGTCGTCTAACATCCACAAAGGCGGAGCTACGGGCCAAAAGCTAGTATTTTATAAAACTATTCAAACGTTAACAACAAAATAAATCTTTTTCTCAAATGGTTAATACACTTAACAAAAAAAGACACTGTCCTGAGAAAAACTGTAAGAAATTTTCAATTAACTTGTTTCGTTTCAACAGCTAGGAACTGGAAAATATATGCCCTGCCCTAAGCTCTGCAACGACGACGCGGCGACGGGGAGACAACGAAAGAAAATATTAATTAACAACAACGCAGCGGTCCCAGAATGCATTAAAAAGATTATGTAGACGCCGCAAGTGGTAAGGTTTATTTTGTAACAGTAATCTTTTGCCGTGAGCACTTCATTTGTTTCCTTTATATTTAATTTAATTTGTAAAAGAATACATATCAAGTGCGATTTAGGTGGGCTTCTCAATCAGTCGCATTGCGAGGGAAATACCTTGTGGGATAACCTTAAATTTGTTTAAGTCCGACATAACCAACCCTGTTCGCTGTTAGGAGTGGCAATTGTGGTTATTTATCCACGAAAAAGGATATTCAATGCATAAAACGGACATTAATAGATCATTAAGTCAAATCAAATTCCAATTAATTCACCCAATCATTGTTTTAGATAAACTAATTTGATTGTAATTAACAATAGATCTAATACCCCGACCTCTTGACGTATATTGCACAGGCACAGCAATAAATAAAGTAGACGTCATGAAATTGCTAGATCTGAAGATAGATAGCAAATTAAACTGGAGAGCCCATGCTACGGTATGTATCGGACTATGTCAATCTACCCATGCTTTTAATACACTGGTAAAAATAGTTCATGTTTCTCCAGTTCTAATTGAGCACAATACACATTTATATTTAGAAGAAATTTCTTATAGATGAGTTCAAAATTTGCTTTTACCGACAATGCTTTGCATGACAACAGATTGCACATTTTCTAAGATAGGTACAACTCACATACCTGAAACAAAACTGAACGTAGTTATTAAAGACAAGTAAAAGACAATCTTCGTCACAGCAGCCATACAACATTGTATTTTATCTAAAATTGAAAATTATTATACAATTCATAGCGCATTTACTAAACAAACATTTCTGCATAAAGTGTCAGAATGATAAAGTGCCAAATAGGTATATTATCCACAATAAATATTTACTATAATATCATATACATATTAGTCTTATATTTGTAAAATATACAAACTTTGACAGTGATAAATTACATTTAGAGTGATAGACTTTAGTTTAGAAGGACAAAATCTACGTGTGAAGGTGCCCGAACATTGACATCGCAATTATCATACAAAATGCATTATAAAAAGAGGATGTCTCTAAGGCTTTCGACCAATTATGATAATGATAATATAGATAGGACTTGGCTACGAGTGTTAAGTTTCGGTTAATTAGGTAGTAAGTAGTGAATTAATGTCATTAACTTCGCTTATTAAGTTTTGCGGGCTTAGTAAAAGATACCACAGTTGGGTTGATCAGGCCTTGTATATCGCTTATGATATTTACATTCTAATTTCTTCTTCTTACTTACAAGTATTTTCTAATTATTGTGTAGTGGGGTATCGTACTTTTGCTGACTAGCGATTCTGTTATAATGGCAGAGGCCGTGATTTCTTATCTATTACATTATTATATCATCATCAGGCTATATTAGTCCACTGCTGGATATAGCCCTCCCCTAATGATTGCCATAGCGCCCTGTCTTCAGCTTGCCGCATCCAGCATCTGCCTGCAGTCTTTCTTAGATCGTCATCCCACCTGGTCGGAGGGCGTCCTACACTACGATTGCCGAGCCGCAGTCTCCACTCAAGAACACGTTTACCCCAACGGTTGTCGGTTCTTCGCGAGATGTGGCCAGCCCACTGCCACTTCAGCTTGCTGATTCTTTGAGCTATGTCGATAACTTTGGTTCTCTGTCGGATGTATTCGTTGCGGATTCTATCCTTCAGAGAAACTCCGAGCATAGCTCTCTCCATAGCTCGCTGAGTGACTTTGAACTGATGGACCAACGCTGCCGTGAGTGTCCATGTCTCGGCTCCGTAGGTCATGACGGGTAGGACGCACTGATTGAAAACTTTCGTTTTCAAGCATTGTGGTATGGATGACGAGAGGACTCGTCGTAGTTTCCCAAACGCTGCCCAGCCCAGCTGGATCCTCCTCTTGGCCTCCCTCTCGAAATTGTTTTTACCTAACTGCAGAATCTGCCCGAGGTAAGTGTACTCAGAAACGATTTTTAACGATATTTAAGCAGGAAAAAGAATACAAAGCTTATAAATTCTACGTATCCGAACAGAAATTATCTTTATTCCTGGACGATAAACTGTGGCCACAAGGTGTAATATTCAGAAGATTTGTGAATTTCAAGCGGAATTATGCGAACAGAGAAGACTCTGTTACGGCCTTTCAACGTACTGTAAGATAGTATGGCTGCAAGTAATGATTTGTTTAACCTCGTCAGTTTCAACTGTAAGAACGTGAAGACGTCTCTGGGTGACATAAAGAGGCTATGCACTACGGCGCATATTATCGCACTGCAAGAGCATTGGCTGCTGCTGCACGACATCGACTTCCTGAGCTGCGTGGACGAGGAGTTCGCGTACACGGCTATCTCAGCGGTCGACACGGCGGCGGGCATGCTGCGCGGCCGACCCTACGGCGGCGTGGCGTTGCTCTGGAGAAAAAGTCTTTTTCAAAACGTCTCGGTAGTACAGTGTGATAATAATAGAATATGTGCTATAAAAGTGGTTATAGGGCAAAGGTCATTTTTAGTATTTAGTGTGTACATGCCATGCGATGCGGCGCGAAATTTGCCGGAATTTTCGGATTGCCTCGGCGCCTTGAGCGCGCTGGTTAGTAGCGAGGATGTCGAGTGTGTCTACATGCTCGGCGACTTCAACGCGCACCCCGGTGAGTCATTTTACAATGAGCTAAGTAACTTTTGTTGTGATATGGAGTGGTCGTGCGCGGATATCGATAGACTCGGTTTGTCTTCTGACACTTACAGCTACCTTAGTGATATAAATGGGTGTTTAAGTTGGCTAGATCATTGTGTGGTCACGAAATCGGCTAATTTGACTGTGCGAAATGTGTATTTTGATTATGATCATGTGTCCTCCGATCACTGGCCTCTAGTAATACAGTGTAAATTACATGTTATTATACCGAAAATAATGTGTAAAGATTCGAATACAAATAATTGTAATGTTAAATGGGGAAATCGTACACCGGCTCAGATTGAATTGTATAATAAATTATGCCACGAAAATTTAAAATTAATTGATTTTCCTTCTGAAGTGCGTACTTGCTGTGATAATTATTGTTCTGAGCTCGAACACAGTGCTGTAATTGATAACATGTCTCGTAGTATTATTAATGCTTTGTCTAGCGTTGCAATTGAAAGTAAAATTGTAGTAACGATTAAGAAACGTAAGAAAAGGCCTGTGCTAGGTTGGAATCGACATGTACGTGAGGCTCATAGAATGGCTAGGTGTAGCTTTCAGATGTGGGTGCTAAATGGGAAGCCTAAATAAGGCCGCGCGTGGGATGAAATGTGGGAATCTCGGAAAGACTTTAAAGCACGTTTGAGATGGTGCCTGAATAACGCTGAGCAAATAAAAATGGACATTCTCGCCGCGCAACACTCTAAGCGTGATTTCAGTGGTTTTTGGAAATCCACGAATGAATTAAACCACAAACCGAGCCTGCCTGTGAGTATCGGGGGACTGAGTGCCTCGAAGTATATCGCGAATATGTTCAAAGACCACTTTGCGGTGTCTTCACCTTTGGGCCCGTCGCAGTCGTTCAGTGCGGAGGTTTGTCGTGGACAGGAGACATGCACTAAGTTTAAGGCAAAAGATATCAAGAAAATTATTACATCGATGTCGCGAGGCAAGTCTCCTGGCCACGATGGCTTAAGCATTGAACATCTGAAGCATGCTGGTGTTCTACTTCCTCGTGTGCTTGCAATGTTCTATACGCTATGTGTAGGGCATTCATACTTACCAGCGGATATGATGAAGACTGTGGTGGTACCAATTGTGAAGAGTAAAACCGGGGACATAAGTGATCATAACAATTATAGACTAATATCACGTTTGCTTAATACACAACTTGATAACTACCTAAAGATCTGCCCCTCTAGACAAGTGACAATTCGCCAACTGGCGTTTGGTGGAATAGAATGACGAATATATGGGATTTGACGTATATGACAGTCGTTAACGCATGTCAAATACGTCAAATCCCATACATTCGTCATTCTATTCCATCAAACGCCGGTTAGCGAATTGCCACTTATCTAGAGGGGCTGGTCTTTCAACGGAAACAGCTATCTTGTGTCTAAAGCAAACTGTCAAGTACTACACGAGCCGGAGAACGCCGATTTACGCTGTCTTCCTTGACCTTTCGAAGGCGTTTGACCTTGTCAGTTATGATATCTTATGGCAGAAGCTTAATGATATTTCTATGCCTGAAGAACTTATACAAATTTTTAAGTAGTGGTATTTAAATCAGGTCAACGTTGTTAGATGGTCAAGGGAGCAGTCTGAGCCGTACAGGTTGGAGTGCGGGGTGAAGCAGGGGGGGTTGACCTCGCCGAGGCTCTTCAACCTGTACGTCAACGGCCTGATAGAGCAGTTCAGCAGCACTCGTGTTGGCTGCCATATTGACGACGTCTGTGTCAACAATATCAGCTACGCGGACGACATGGTGCTGCTGAGTGCCTCGGTCTGTGGGTTGACCAAGCTGTTGTCTATTTGTGAGCGGTATGCGGAGAGTCACGGGTTGACTTATAATGTTAAAAAGACGGAATACATGGTCTTTCGGGCTGGCGGAAATAGGGTGCCAGAATTTGTTCCTCCGATCAGACTTAATGGATCCGACATTAAGAGAGTAGAACAATTTAAATACTTGGGGCACTTTGTGACTTCCGGCCTGAAGGACGATGTTGACATCGAGAGGGAGCGGAGAGCGTTGTCTGTTAGGGCTAATATGATAGCCCGCAGGTTTGCTAGGTGTTCAGGGGATGTCAAAATTACTCTTTTTAGATCATTTTGTACGTCCCTCTACGCTTGCGGCCTGTGGGTGTCGTATACGCAGAAACAGTACAGTGCTCTCCGCGTCCAGTTCAATAATGCCTTCAGGGTGCTGGTGGGACTGCCTCGGTTCTGTAGCGCGTCAGGGATGTTCGCGGGATGGCGCGTTGACTGTTTTTACACGACCATCCGCAAGCGATGCGCATCCCTGGCGCGCAGGGTCCGGGCCAGTCCTAATGGTATCCTGAGGACATTCTCAGATCGGTTTGACCGTCAGTACATGAACCATTGTGCCATGGTTCATGTACTGGCTAATAAATCGTATTGATTTTTATTTTTATTGATTTTTATTTAGTATTTTGTGTTTTGTATTGATTTTGATTCTGATTCTGATTCTGATTCTGATTCTGATTCTGATTCTGATTCTGATTCTGATTCTGATTCTGATTCTGATTCTGATTCTGATTCTGATTCTGATTCTGATTCTGATTCTGATTCTGATTCTGATTCTGATTCTGATTCTGATTCTGATTCTGATTCTGATTCTGATTCTGATTCTGATTCTGATTCTGATTCTGATTCTGATTCTGATTCTGATTCTGATTCTGATTCTGATTCTGATTCTGATTCTGATTCTGATTCTGATTCTGATTCTGATTCTGATTCTGATTCTGATTCTGATTCTGATTCTGATTCTGATTCTGATTCTGATTCTGATTCTGATTCTGATTCTGATTCTGATTCTGATTCTGATTCTGATTCTGATTCTGATTCTGATTCTGATTCTGATTCTGATTCTGATTCTGATTCTGATTCTGATTCTGATTCTGATTCTGATTCTCGCTCTCGCTCTCGCTCTCGCTCTCGCTCTCGCTCTCGCTCTCGCTCTCGCTCTCGCTCTCGCTCTCGCTCTCGCTCTCGCTCTCGCTCTCGCTCTCGCTCTCGCTCTCGCTCTCGCTCTCGCTCTCGCTCTCGCTCTCGCTCTCGCTCTCGCTCTCGCTCTCGCTCTCACTCTCACTCTCACTCTCACTCTCACTCTCACTCTCACTCTCACTCTCACTCTCACTCTCACTCTCACTCTCACT
This sequence comes from Eilema caniola, assembly GCA_949126895.1. Classification (NCBI taxonomy): domain Eukaryota; kingdom Metazoa; phylum Arthropoda; class Insecta; order Lepidoptera; family Erebidae; genus Eilema; species Eilema caniola. Next base: position 1,745,566 of record OX421462.1, read on the forward strand.
CTCACTCTCACTCTCACTCTCACTCTCACTCTCACTCTCACTCTCACTCTCACTCTCACTCTCACTCTCACTCTCACTCTCACTCTCACTCTCACTCTCACTCTCACTCTCACTCTCACTCTCACTCTCATTCTCATTCTCACTCTCATTCTCATTCTCATTCTCATTTTCATTTTCATTTTAATATATAATATTATAATATAATTATAATTTATTTTAATATGATTTTTTTAATGAAATGTAAATGTAAACGACAAATCTATAATAAACTTCATAAAATCCGATCATGCAGGTCAGTTAGCTAGATTTGAGCACCAACATGTTCCATTGCCAAAAAATATAGTATGTAGACCAATCACAACATATCGTTTAGAAAAATTTAAAGAAAATATTAATAATAAAGTATCACTTTTGGAACCAAGTATTGCTGAAAACCCGGATGATCTTTACGAAGATTTGTTCGGAGTAATCAAATACGAATTTAATAACATTTTCACAACTAAAACAATTAACACTAATCAACTCAAAATTAAATTTAGTGATTGGGCTACACCTGGAATTTATAAGAGTAGACAGAAATTGTATAAATTATATGAGACAAAGGCATGTACAAATGATCCACAAATCATTGAACATACTAAAAAGTACTCTAAAATGTTTAAGAAAGTCTGTTCAATGGCCAAATCTAATTATATCCGTGATAAAATACAAAAATCTGATAATAAAATTAAGGCAACATTACAAATGCTCCAATTACCATAACTAGTAAATTAAATTCTTCAACAAACGTAGCTGCTTCTCTTCTTGAATCTTGTGTTGATAAATGTAGAGTAAACTTTGATTTTCAGTATATTGACCCCGAAACAGTAATAAAAACTTTTAAGCAACTAAATATAAAAAAGACTGAGGATCTGTGGGGCATTTCAACCAATATAATAAAATCAGTAATGCCCACTATTGCCCCTTATCTCGCATTTATATTTAATCAATGTATCGATGATAAACAGTTTCCCACACTCATGAAGTTTAGTAAAATCATTCCATTATTCAAAGCAGGGGACAAAACTGATCCATCTAATTTTCGGCCCATCTCCATACTCCCAGCACTCAGCAAAATTTTTGAAAAAATTATATTTAGTCAACTGCTTTCACATTTCGCTTCTAATAAATTACTTCATGAGAAACAGTTCGGTTTCACTAAAGGCAGAAACACGACGGATGCAGGAGTTGAACTCGTTAAACATATATTTGATGCATGGGACAAGAAGCAGGATGCCATCGGTATATTTTGTGATCTATCAAAAGCTTTTGATTGTGTTGATCATGAGACTTTGTTACTAAAATTAGGTTATTACGGTGTTTCTAACAGCTCACTTAGCTTACTTAAATCTTACCTCACTGGCAGAGTACAAAAAGTCAATATTAATGGCACTAACTCATCTGGCGCCCCATTAGTCATGGGAGTTCCCCAGGGCTCGATATTAGGACCACTTTTATTCTTGATATATATAAATGATCTTCCTCACTTCACTAAAAATCTTTGTGAAATAGTATTATTTGCTGATGACACATCATTAATTTTTAAAACTGATAGACATAAAGAATTACCTGACGATGTGAATATCAACCTTTCCAAAATATTGCATTGGTTCACAAGTAACAACTTGCTGCTCAATGCGAAGAAAACAAAATGTGTAAAGTTTACTATGCCTAATGTAAGACAGATAGATACGCATATCACAATGAACGATGAGTCTGTTCAAATAGTTGATACCACAGTTTTTCTTGGTATGACTCTAGATAGTAAACTGCAATGGGGTTCTCATATCGCAGCCTTGGCAGGAAGACTTAGCTCAGCTGCCTATGCGGTTAGAAAAATAAGGTCACTTACTGATGAGGAAACGGCACGATTAGTTTATTTTGGCTACTTTCACAGCCGTATGTCGTATGGTCTGATGCTGTGGGGCTCAGCTGCTGATATTGAGGCTATTTTCATATTACAGAAACGAGCGATACGAGCAATCTATAGCCTCAGACCCCGTGACTCGCTGAGAGAACTATTTAAAGAAATTAATGTTTTAACAGTTGCTAGCCAATACATTTACGATAATGTTTTATATGTACGCAAGAACCTAGATCTTTTCAAAAAAAAACTCTGACGTACACAATTATAATACGAGGAATAAAAATAAACTTGTAGTGCCAAAACTCAGACTTCAAAAGGTTGGTAATTCTTTTGTAGGTAACAATATTAAAATGTTTAATAAAATTCCTCAAGAGTTGGTTGACATGCCTCTAAATAAGTTTAAAATCGAAGTAAAAAAGACTTTAATGAAAAAAGGATATTACAAAGTAAACGAATACCTTAATGATAAAAATGCATGGTCATCCTAATCTCTTTGCTTGCTCGCACAATATAAACCTATGAAAAATAAAATAAAAACAAATTGTTTTAAAAAAAGAAACTATAATATTGTTCACTGAGTTTCTTGCTGGTCTCTTCTCAGTAGAACCAACTTACCGAACCAGCGAAAGAATCATTTTCAAATGATTTATTTACTTAATTTAATATTATATTAGTAATTTCCTGACATTATTGTAAAATTTTGACGTTCATATGTGCTCTTTATGTGCCTAATCTGAATAAACGAAATTGATTCTTTGATTCTTTGATTCCTATATGACTTGAAAAATTAGTCGAAATAAATGAATTTGAATTTGAAATTTGAATAATAATTTATTTTTAATATAATAGTTTTGACACAAGTTTTGGTATACAGTGTTTTAATTTATATTTATGAGGATATACACAAATTTGAAATCATCATAATATCATTTATTTCGAAATATGCATCATTACATCATACAACTTTCAACAGGCTCCACTAAATTATGGAATTTGGTTTTGTTGGTTTTGTGCTCGCTATTCTTTCCCAAAGTTTTTTCTCAGTATAACGCTAAAATGAACCTAGTGCTAAGCGAAAACTCTGGGATTATTTTTCCTAGGTTAGTCAAAGGATTTTAGTTTCTGTCCACAAATTTTACCAATAAAATGATAATGAATGAACGAATATGTGCACGCTGTAAAGATAAGTATATATTTAGATTAAGATGGTCCAAAAGTAAGCTGGTAACTGTGCTGGTAATCACAGCAAATCGAGGAAAGCAACAGCGGCAAGAAACACGCTGACTCATCTTAATTGCGCAAATGGGTCTAATTTCGCGAAAGTACTGACGGGGCCAAACGAGCGATTTGATACAACATTGTGCTATTGTATATTAAATACGTTTATCTCCTAGTTATTATTGTCTGCTATGTAATGATTCAATAATGTGACGTCATAGTCATAATTCATAGTTTTTATTAGATCGGGACTTTTCGCGATATAAGACTTGGAAAACTTACTTTTGCCCAAGTTTTGGGTGGATTGCAGCATCCGTGATATTGACTTGACTGGTCTGCGCGCGTCAAGACGTGTGCGGAGGACATTTTTTGTGTGGAGTGGCGATGACTTTGGGGTTGATGAAGTTCAATCCAGTGACTCAAGATGTTCTGCTACTGCCGATTCATTTAACTGACGGTTTTTTATAGCAGCGATATGTTCTCAGACTCACCGTTTTTGTTTTTTTTTTATAGTTGACAGTTGCATAAGCCATGAGTTTTAGAGAATTAGTGAGAAAAGTATGAATGCTAGACATTCGTCTTGATTTTTGAAATTATAATTGTCTGGATACCATCGACTGGCGTGATTGTGTATATGAATATGAATGCTCTATATACTAACTTAAATAATACTGTAAGAGCGATTGTTAAGCCAGTTGGACCACTCTGGATACTTACAACTATTTGAGTACTCTTATAAGCAATATAAAATTGGAATTTTGGTATTTGGATTATTTTGAGTACTTTTGCTATCAACATTTTAATGATGCTGTCTGTACTTGTACTACAAATCATTTCCAACACAAAATCTCCAGTGCCGCAGCAATAAAATCAGTTTTCAATCACAAAAAGAAGCAATGTAGTGAAGGTATTGCAGAAGTTTCTATCCCGACAAAAGTCGCGATTCACGAAGCTAAATGTGTTTTGGTTTCTTAGCCGAAACCGATGCCATATGATGGATGACTCTATTAAAAGTTTCTGCTGAACATTTTGTAACAATCACAGTGTAAGTTACTGCACTTATACCCGTTAGTACCGACATTAAAATATGTTTGAACATAACACTTTTATCACGGGTTGCAGGCGGTACGCGGTGTTCATTTGGTGTTACTTGGAATTGTTAAGTTGGATAGAAAATATCATAATTCTCGTAGGTTTTAGTTATATTATGGTAATATGGTTTAAATAAAAATATATATGCCCCTATTAACAAAGCAGCTAAGCTAGGCTAAAGTATCTATCATGTATAACAATGAGGGCATACACTCACTCATACACGCATTTTCACACAGTGTCACATAAACTGTTTGATGCTGTTTGAATTTTATTTAAAAGTACTTTTCATGATAAATATTCAAATCGATTTAAATTCAAAATCCAATTCACCTTTTTCAATTTAAATCGATTTGTATGATACCGCGTATGCACACACTTTACTACACAATATATCTTCTGTAATACTGAATTTTAGTTAGTATTAAAAAAGTGTTGTAGGTTTGGGTTCTTATTATTCCAGTACAGTAATCAGCGAATCAATCTAATCCAATTGTGGTCTAATTGTAGTGCTCGCAGTATTTCAGTGTTGTAAACACGCTTGAAATGGTGACAATCCAGTGACTGGACTGGAATATATAAGATGGATCACATTATACCAGTAGCATTCCATCACTGGATTTGGAATGATACTGGAATAATGGGCACCGGGCATTAACAAGCCACAGTAACAGTCAACATTATAAATATCTTAAATTGTTTCAGTTATATTTAATTTACACTCTTTCTAAGTAGATCCAGGCTTGACTGAAACATAAGGATTGTTGATATAAGTGATTTAATTTAATCACTCAGGTAAACTATAGTCACTACAAACTCGGATGTGATGATATGTAATTAAATATTTTGGTAGTGAACACTAGCATTTTTTTTTCTAAGAAAGTTCGTACTTGGTCAAACTACTGATTTTGCACTCTATGTCGAAGACTCGAGGGTGGCTATTTACTTGCTTTTAAGAGATACTAATATTTTTCTGCCTGAGTAGTGATGATCAATTAATATTCTTTAGTGAATAAAGAAAGTCATATAAATCAACTATTCTTTGCGATGGAGTATTAATGCCACTATATAGTATGGATTTGTGATACGTTTTTGATAAGAGGTAAGTTATACCCCTCAGTCCATAGAATGGCTTTATGTCTCTTGTTTGAGTGTCTTTATTATTAATTGTATAAGTGATAAGATATTATTATTTCCGTTCCAGCCATCGCTAACGAGTAAGTGACTACTGAACATTGAGCGTAACTATTGAAAGAGTAGTCGGAGATGATATATTTTAAATATTTTGTGTTTAGGACTTTTAGATTTTAAATTTATGCATTTGAAATATTCGTATAAAATTATTATCTCAATTAAAGGAATAACTTAATTCTTATATCCCGTTTTATAAAACAATTAGGAATGTTATAGTAAGTACAAAGAGTTTTAAGAATCATCATCCGAGCGCCAGTCTCGTTGGTCAGTTAATCTGGAGTAAATCAAAAACCAAATGAATAAGGAAGTAAATACAACGAACTTATAAATAAAAAGAACTTTTTCTTATCAAGAACAGAGCTTATTTAAAAAAATACAAATTTATTTAAATTTAGAAACCTTTGCAGAAAACTTCCTAGAATAAAATCTAGAAATATGGAATATGGAAAAAGTTAAAAATAAAAGATATCTTCGCTTTATTGTCAAAGCTCCACAGTCATGTTTTAAGTTTTTTCCTTTTGTAGATGCTCTAGCAACAATCGTTCGAGAATTTTTATTCATACTCTGCGGTGTTGCAAGATTAATCTAGAGACATTCTCGAAGGCAACTGTTTTTCTATCTTATTGCAATAACGCCAACAAACACTGTATCAAATGAACAAGAGATACGATAAACCTAGGCTTGATTCTAGCTAGGGTTAACAAAAGTACTAATAAAACGGCATTATTGTTATTGTTTTAGCTCGTGGGTACAGTACCGTGGGTAAGAAACGGAAGACCTCGTAATTTCGGGTATAAGAATTCTTTAAAAATAGTATAAATTAGGAATTCAAGTTCGAATCTGTGAAGTCGTTATTTTGTGAAAAAATATTAAAAGCTCATTTTTCCCGTCATGATTTTATCAATAAATAAATTTGAAACCAAAAATTTAAAAGAATAATAATAATTTCATTTTCATCCCACTCCAAAAATGTATTTCTTTTTAACCCAAAAATATTTTCGTATTCCGTTCCAATTGAGTTTACCTCTGCCCTACTCGAGCTACTAGAGCTCACTGGAGAGTTTTTGTGCCGTCAGTGGAAAGACCTAAGGCGTTTCCTGATCCTTTACGCTGATGGCATAGAAACACTCTGTTCTAACAGGGTCGGCAGTTCGAGTATGACGCTCCTGGTGTAGCACACGTCCATAGGCCACGGTATCCACTTTCCATCAGATGGGCCGTGTGCTGGTCTGCCACCTGAGTGATACAAAAAAAAATATATTCATAAACAATCGACAAAGAAGATGCGCATAAACCCTTTCATATAAAGTTGTATGCTAAGGTGTATAAATATTTACATTGTCGACTGCACTAAATACGGGATTTATCCTTGAACTTATATCAACTAACTAACTTGTATAAAATATAAAATTTCTATTATTATAATGTCACTCCAGGCCAGCGCCCTGGCTACGTGTTAAAACTTATAAACGAGGATGATACCGTTCCGCCGGCGTTACATAGTTCAATGAAACTTTGTACTGGAAACTTTCGATACTGAACGTTTTATATTTGTTACTAAGAATATGGTCTATAAATCTGAAAGTTTCGCCAGATACTCCAAAAATAATAAAAAATAATGATATAACTTCACAGACGTCTACAGCAGCTCTTTTTCTTCATTTTGTAACGGATGTGGTGAGGATAGTCAGAGCCCCCAATATCTGACTATTTTTGATCAGGGTAACGAATAATGTTATAATCCACCGCCTAAATATTTGATGCTCAACTTCACCGGCATTTTTTCAACTCCTATTAACCTTATTATCAGATCTGAAATATCCGGCATCAGATCGAAAATGAAATCTGTCAGTCTTTTATAAGCTTGATGGATGTCATCACTGTTTTACACAATATGAAATTATTTTAATACATATTTAGAGAACATTTTTGTTGTTTGATTTATTTTGATACTTACTAAGAGAATACTACATTTTTTTTATAAAGAAAATTAGTAACCAAAATTACTTACATTCCCACTAAGCCCTCCAGCTACGCTGAATTGCTTGTGTCAGGAGTAAGTTCACGTCGATAGTGTAATGGCCAGGGTTCGAACCCAGGATCTTTCAATCGTAAAGCCGACTTCTTAACCACTTAGTTACGAAAGGACTATTTATATAATGTGTGATATTCAAAATGAAGGTGCATTAGTTGGTTTTATATCGAATTTCAACCCAAACAACACTACACTACTAAAATGAGTCCGCTCCTCACATAGGCATTTAGCTTAATTAAAGAGGCTACTTAAAACACTAGTAACCTGAGCCTCCGTATCGACAGAAATCAACAGAATTGAAGTCGATTTGTACATTCAAAATTAAGGTTGTAATCCATATAAAATGAACATTTGAGCTTACGTGAATTCGTATAGAGCTAAAAATTGGTAGAGCTTTGACATACACTATAATAAAAAAATATCCAAAGTCCCCATGGATTGGACTTCTCCATTTTGTAGGTTCCAATGAAGAACAATACACCAATGTCCAACCTACTTCTGCCCTAACACCGGGCGTTTACGAGAGAAATGCAAGAATCCAAGTGACTCATCCTAAAGATACTAGATCAATGGGACCACGGAGGATTATTAAGTAGGATAGGACTAACTAACACAATTTCAAAAATATTTTTCTCAATACTACAAACAAAAATGTGTCATTTTATGATTAACAATACGTAACAACAATAACCACCAGAAAGGGTGGACCTGGCATTTCTGGATGTCTGAAACACAATAGTCTGTTAGGGGAAAGCTTCAAAGATGGCAGAAAAAAAACGAAAGACAGATAACGGTATGTTGAATAGACCTAGAAAACGCATTTGGCTCAATTCCACATTACCTTATGATATACACGTTGCAATACTTTCCACCCGTGGTCATAGAGATAATCGCGTCGTTTTATTTACAGCTACAATTTGCTATAAGCTTCCAAAAAGACTACCCAGAACCATTACGGTATGATGTGGGGCTGTTTCAGGGATGCTGCTTGTCACCAATAGCATTTAACATAGTAATTAATATCTTAATCACCAAGTTAATACCTCATGAAAAGAAAAGTGGTTATCAGTTTAAAGATTACAGACCCTGAGGTGTTGGCTTCTAGATAAAAGGAAAAATTTTGATAAAAGGTAAAATAAATACAGATACAAACTGTTGTAATTAGTTTAGGCACCAATCTCACAATTACAGTTTTTGTATTGCCATTAAGATAAAAGAAATAAGTTCTAATTGTTTGTATTTATATTAGTATTTGTAATTGTTCTGAGAAATAAATTGATTTTTATATTTTTTTATTAAAAAAAACTTCTGTGCCATTTAAATTTCTTGGGAGAAAGGCCTAGACCATAAAGGACGCACACAATCCTAAGATGAAGTTGAATTGAAAAGAAATCATAAAATGACCTAAATAAGATAGATCAGCTACCATTGAACAATATAAAAAAGCTTGAATATAATGACAACTACTTAACATCACGTATGACTTTGCCTTTTCTGGTATACGATTTCGGCAAAACCTTACTAGCGAAAATAGACGCAACTGTCATAAAATCACTAAAATCGTGGCTTGGACTAGTGCACTCTGCTGATCCCTCTTCTCTATTTAGGGATCAAAACAATTCTGGGATGATATAAAAGAAACCATCGGAGCTATATAAACACCTTAGATTTACCAAAGCCTACAACTTAGGTAAATCCCAAGATGACACAGTCAGGGCACTCCCGAAAGATAATAATGCGTCCGAGCTTGAATCTAGACTCCTATTCTATAAACGATTTATGATAGAAGCCCAGTCGAACAGAGTGGGGTTAGGTGTACGAGAGCCAAAAAGGGACCAGGGTATACTTAGGTCCTTTCTGAAGCAAGACGAAAATGATAAATATTGAGTGCATGTGATGAATTTGGAAATCCAAACAGAATGGTTGACAATGGGAGAGTCCTGCATACCGATGGCCTTAAAGTAGCGCACCTTGATCTATGAGTGGTCGCCGGCCCTGTTAAAATTATATTTCAACGCCTTTCAGATGACCCTCCGAGACCAGTATAATCTGGTAAGTTGGGGGAAGGCCACAGAAAAACAATGTTATACTTATGGTGAGGCAATAGGGACGGCTAGATAAGCTCATTACTAGGACAAATGTCTAAAGCGGCACTAGTAGGTTCGCATCAAATTTAGTTAGTCAGGGAGGGGAACTTGGGTAGTGAAGGTGAGTGTTGATGTACATCAACAAAGGGGCCCCTTCTAAACCTACACTTGGGCCGCAAGTCCCAGGCGCTGTCCCGAGTTCCCAACTCAGCTGCGCGATCGTACGAAACACTTAGTGCGCGAGCCCGACTTGCACTTGATTGAGTTTAATAGATAATTACGTGGTATTAAACTCTGTTTTAGTCATTTTTATTATTATTATTTTGCTGAAAATCGCAATATGCTCATTTTTGGGACCTTTGACCACGAAAAAAATCGATCTAGTTATCGGATCGATTTCTATTCATTGTATTTTTTTTCATTTAATTTCATGTTCCTTTCATTTGTGATAGTGTTGAACAATCCTACCGAATTGCAGCTGGGTGCTAATTACTGTAGCCTTACTCTTATAATTTAGTTAAGATAGACCGGGCTAGAGTGCTTTCTCAAGTAAACATCAAATTATGAGACTACACGATTTCTGTTGCAGTCTAAAACATCTGAACAACATACTTATGTCAGTACTGTAAAGTGCATTGCAATGTCTATCTTGTTAAGAGACAACGAAGTATTGTAAAATAGAAGTTGCATTGACAACACGAGCTTCGTACCCGACGAAAACCATCTTACTAAACCCAAACAAATCGTACTCTAGACTCTCAAAACATTATTTCTAGTTCAATACGAATAAAATCTAGCTGAACCATTTTGAGCGAATATAAAGGACAAATCTCCATCGCAATACATTCTTGTAAAACATTTATATTTATCTCTATTCACGAGGATTCATAAATTCAAATGATTTTACAATATCTGTGCAAACTTTGCTTGGAAATTGTAGGAAATTTACTGTCATTCGTATATATTTAAGCCAATAGTAGTCTCTATACAGTTGTCATGTCGCATTAAATTCAATTTATTTTCAGATTAAATGAAAATATATCTTGAGATCTCACATGTTGCTAGCAGTAGCATTTTTTATCGTAGGAGCATGGGACCCATATATGGGATGATATCAAGATCTTCGGGACCTAAGTCAACCCCACCTCCTAACTAATACAACTACTAAGTAATTAAAGAACGAGTTTCTGCCACAGGCTTCCTCGCGGAGTTGGATAGTTCTCGTAAAAGTATGGCATTAAAAGGCATTCATGAAATGCCAAGAACGGATCCGAGCTCCATTGTGCAAAATTTGGATGCAACGGTAATCAGCGCTGTAATAATGATCGAGTAATTTTTATCTACAGAAATATAAGATATTAAACAAGAATCTTACCATCGATAGTAACTAGTCACCTGTAAGAACCTGTTAGTCCAATAGTAGTATGCTAACTTATTCTTGCTCCACATAATGTATACTATTTAACTTCTCATTTCGCTACCACTGCATACAAATTACCACTAAACTCGAATGTTTTTCTGTTCAGCTCCCAGCGAAGGAAAACGACGATTCATATAGATTATCCGTACGCCACGTATCGTAAATCGACATTCCCGATATTTCCATACGTCGCACTTAGCACAGAAAAGTATTAGGTCAAACGACATTTGGCTCTGCTCCAGGCACAATCTTGTACCGTATTCTTTTTGCTACATTGTAAAGTAACAGAGCGTAACCGATTTAGCAATAAATGGGTCGCCAAATGGCTAGCATCAGTTTTTTTTATCAAACAGCGCTTTGGGGATTCTCTGCTGCAAAATTTAGTTAGCATTAAAATAGTGTACGTAGCGACTATTCAACTATTTAAAAAATCACCAAAATCTTGACACTTTTGTTAATTAAAATTTATTAAAACTTATTTTCTATTTCTTTAGTTCAGTTCTCTATAAAAAGCGTGTTTTTTAGTTTTTTTTTTTTTCAACTATCATAAATGTATTTCTTTTAACTATTATTTATTTTCTAGTTTTTTTTTATCCAATTAGTGTATTGTCATTGATCCTTGATAAATCTACAAAGTTTGACCGAAATCTGGCCGTTTAAAGTGGGTCAAAATCGCGCCCAAAGGAGTCGCTTACAAATAATCATACAGGTGAAGCTAATACAAAGTAGGCTTTGTATTAGCTTCACCTGTATGATTATTATAGGTAATAATGATGTCATTGAATGTTTAGGAGTAGTAGTATTTGGAATATCTAATTCATTTTTAACTGTATGGCTTAGAAATGCGCTGTCCATTGCCAACTAACAATTAACTCAAAAATTGAATTCTAACAGTGTTAATACCCGAATTGGAAATTTTCATGACTTCAACTAAACTTATTAGTATTAGTTGGAAATTGAGAATAGTAGTATTAACTATTCTCAATTTCCAACTTCTGAGTTTAAGCGTTTTCTTCTAAGATTTATATTACGATAATCAATTATTATTATATCGAGAGATGTGACATTTAATTAGATTGATTAACACAGATCTAGATCACTTAAGTCCGAAGAAAAGATAAACTAAAATGAATACTCTCTATTGCACACCAAACATAGGATATGCGAAGATGGCGACGAAAGAATACATCACGACAATTAAATTCATTATAAGTATTATGTATCAACTTTCCACAAATCCTCACCTCAAGCAAAAATATAGCTTATATACTAGAATACAATTCCATTACCCATAAAAACTATCGTGTGTGATCGTATATCTTCTACGACACTCGGACTTAACCCAGACTTAGCAGGTGTTCTTTCATTACCTAATAAACGTTGAAAGGTAATCGTATTAGTTGTTCCGTCAACAGCACCACTAATATTATATAACTAATAGATAGATGGATACTTACTTATTGTACACTAACACTTACAAGAGATAATAGTATGGCTTATAGTAATTATAGTCAAATGCATAATATACTTAAAAAGAGCAAAACTAACAGATCAAATACGAAATCTCAAAAACTATAACACCTACAAACTTAAAATTTGGCAGGTAGGTTCCTGATACGGTGTAGACATCTGCTAAAACGGATTTTACGAAACTCCGTCCTTATATGGGTAACGGAGGTTGGAAGCTTGTCTGAAAGTCCTATATTTTTGAAGAGAGACTTGAATTTTAAAATGTATGCCCTATAGCTGTATGCTTAAAAATCAACCCCCTTTTGGGGTATAACAGGGATAGTAGTTTGTAGGAAAGTGTAACTCAGTACACGCGCATGAAGTGGCAGGCAGCTGCTGCCTGCTGCTGTGTTATATATAACGCAATAGTCTCGTCTTAATTAGTTCTGCAGTGATGTCAATAACTTTGTGCTGTTCTTAATATCATTTGTACTAGTTCTTGTAACTAGTTGTGGTAAAGTCCAATCTTCTGAAAGTATATTGTTACGAGCGTGGGGATCGGTTTGAATAGAAAATGCGAGGACAACCGTTGAAGACAGACTTTATTCAGCTTCACTTCAATTACAGCAAAGCGCGTAGAAATTCGAAAACTCTTCCTTACACAACACACAGTCACTTGTATAATCGCACTGTATAGCTTCACACACTTTATCGCTTTGATCGCTTCGAATACTAGTCTTACACTAACTTGAGCAGCGGCTGTTAGCTCGCCTTTTATATAGGGCGCGGCCGAGTAGCGAAAGATCGAGAAAAGACAGGTACGTTCTGAAAAAGACAGGAACTTTCTGGGAGGTTCTATTAGGTCTTGTGTCTCTTTCTAGCCTGACGTCTCGTTCTATTCATTCCATTCCTTCTAGAACAGTGACGTCAAGGCATGCTGTCTCTTTCTATAGTGCCGTCTCGCTCACTCCTATGAAAATTTGGCCATATATTGAAGTGGCCAAGCGCCGGGCGTAGCACTACCCCCTTCTTAGACATGCTCGTCCCGAGCATTATTAGATCCGTAGTATCTCGCCAGTCGGTCAACATGTACAACCTTCAAGGGGCTTCGCTGGTTGCGTTGTATCCGGTATGTAACGTCATTGATCCTGGTGACAACTTTATACGGCCCTTCCCAGGTTGGAGACAACTTCGGAGATTTGCCTTTGCGACGCATCGGATTATGTAGCCATACCAACGAGCCTTCGTCGAACCCGGCTTGATGAGAGTTGCGGTCGTATCGGGTTTTCATTCTGTCGCTTGCCTGGAGCCCAGATTCACGGACGTGGGTGTGAACGTCATTTAGTCTATCGCGCAATGCACTAGCATATTCCGTGATTTCTTGCGGTGAATCTGGAGGACGTCCAGTCAGTAGATCAGCCGGTAGTCTCAGTTCTCTGCCAAAGTTTGCACACGCAGGCGTCACCGTTGTGTTTTCATGTATCGCTGTTCTATAAGACAACAGGAACAAAGGAATATGACTATCCCAGTCCTTCTGGTGGCTCTCAACAACCTTAGCCAAATGCCTTTCCAAGGTTTGGTTAAATCTTTCAACCATTCCGTCAGACTGCGGATGATATGGGGTAGTCCTGGTTTTATGAATACCCATTATCCTACAGGTTTCTTGAAATACCTGTGATTCAAAATTCCTTCCCTGGTCACTGTGTATTTCCAGAGGAACTCCATATCGGCAAAACACTTCCGTGACTAGTCTTTCCGCGACTGTAGTTGCTTCCTGGTTAGGTATGGCAAAAGCCTCCGGCCATTTAGTAAAGTAGTCCATTACTACTAGGATGTATTTGTTTCCAGACTCCGATGCAGGAAATGGCCCTGCAACATCTAATGCAATCCTTTCCCAAGGCGCTCCAACATTGTATAGCTTCAATGCTCCCCTGCTCCTTGTATGAGGCCCTTTTACCGATGCGCAACATGTACATTTCCTACACCAATCTTCAACATCCTCACGGCAATGGATCCAATAGAATCGTTGACGAATCTTCATCAAAGTCTTCTTCACACCAAGATGGCCGCCTGAAGTTCCGTCATGAAATGATCTCAAAACCTCATTAATTTTAATCTTTGGGACAACCAACTGCAGATGTGAGTCTTTCCCGTTTGCAGACTCCCATTTTCTACACAGGACTCCATTGTGTATCACGAGGCTTTCCCATTGTGCCCAGTAGCTCTTCGTAGCTGCACTCATTTGGGAGACATCACTCCATTTCGGCTTAGGTGTTCCTGCCTTTATCCATTCGAGAATAGGCTTGATGTCTCGATCCTCTTGCTGTGCTTGCTGCATGGCTTCGCTACTCCACTCATCGCTGACAGTAACAGTCCTTATCGTTCTAATCGGCACACTGTCCTTAGCTTCCTGCCTGCCACAATGGTTACGTTCCACCGGACAAGGTCTTCGAGAGAGCGCATCTGCATTTCCATGCGCTTTCCCACTCCGATGTTCGATGACGAAGTCGTATTTCTGGAGCCGTTCAATCTGTCGCGCCGCTTGTTCTTGGCCATTACCTTGTTGAGTCCGTTTCGGGCAGCTAGGCCGAATATGTCCTTGTTCTTTGCAGAAATAACACCTGGGGGCGAATTTCCGACGGTACACACGTTGCTCATTTGTTGAGATCTCACGCAATCTATGTGCTCGAGGGTCATGTCGTACAGCTTCCACTTCAAGGGCGAGAGCAACAGCATCTTTAAGGGTTGCATGGTGACCCAGACGGACGGCAGCTCTCACCTCCAAGTCTCTGATCCCGTCAATAAAAGCTTGCACCAAAATGCTGTCAAGAAATGACGAAGAAGCTCCTTGGTAAGCTTTTCTTACGAGCTTTTCTATTTCCAAAGCCCACTGCTGCAGAGACTCATTAAGACGCTGGTTTCTGTCCTTCAATTGGGCACGGTAGACATGTTCCAAGTGACTATCACCGTAACGTGATTCCAACGCTTCAAGAAGGCGGTCGTAAGTCACTTCACCTCCAAGCGCCTCTAAAACACTGAGTGCTTGGTCTCGTAACCCCAATGTTAATGCTGTTTTGGCTTGCTCCTTATCCCAACCGTTCGCCTTTGCCACAGACTCGAACTGCAGTTTGTATGCAGTCCACGAGGAGGTCCCATCAAATGGCGGTACTTTGAACTTCCCGACAGCCTGTGCAGATGGAATGGTTACAGAGCCAGCTGTTCCGCAAGCTATTTTCGTCTCCAATTTTTTTACGTTTTGAGCCACAGACTGCAACCGTTCCTCATAACTCTCAAATTTCTTGTCGTGGCTTTCTATTCTGTCTTGCACTGAATGAATTTCTCTTTGCCATTCTGCTTTAGACTCTTTCAAGAAGGCAAATAGATCTTCTTGTTGTTCCCGGAGCTGGACCTTTAGTTGCAAGGCCTGCTCCTCCTGTTGACGGGCCTGCTCTGCCTGTTGTTGCTGGAGCTGTGCCTTCAATTGCAGAGTATGCTCTTCCTGGCGACGGGCCTGCTCTTCCTGGCGACGGGCCTGCTCTTCCTGGCGACGGGCCTGCTCTGCCTGGTGACGGGCCTGCTCTTCCTGGCGACAGATCAGCTCCTCCTGTTGTTGCTGGAGCTGTGCCTTCAATTGCATAGTCTGCTCTTCCTGGCGACGGGCCTGCTCTTCCTGGCGACGGGCCTGCTCTTCCTGGCGACGGGCCTGCTCTTCCTGGCGACGGGCCTGATCTGCCTGGTGACGGGCCTGCTCCTTCAATAGGGTCATAATCGCGTTCAGGTCAATTTCCGATGATGATCTTGAAGCACCCGTCGACGTACTCGGAGTAACCGCAGCCTCTTCCGCGGCCTGGCTTCTGGTTTTAACTCCCTCCCTGTCGTCTCTCGGCGTTATCGGCATTTTCTATCCCGCTTCTGACACCAGTTGTTACGAGCGTGGGGATCGGTTTGAATAGAAAATGCGAGGACAACCGTTGAAGACAGACTTTATTCAGCTTCACTTCAATTACAGCAAAGCGCGTAGAAATTCGAAAACTCTTCCTTACACAACACACAGTCACTTGTATAATCGCACTGTATAGCTTCACACACTTTATCGCTTTGATCGCTTCGAATACTAGTCTTACACTAACTTGAGCAGCGGCTGTTAGCTCGCCTTTTATATAGGGCGCGGCCGAGTAGCGAAAGATCGAGAAAAGACAGGTACGTTCTGAAAAAGACAGGAACTTTCTGGGAGGTTCTATTAGGTCTTGTGTCTCTTTCTAGCCTGACGTCTCGTTCTATTCATTCCATTCCTTCTAGAACAGTGACGTCAAGGCATGCTGTCTCTTTCTATAGTGCCGTCTCGCTCACTCCTATGAAAATTTGGCCATATATTGAAGTGGCCAAGCGCCGGGCGTAGCAATATATTTTTATACACATTTATTGTGTAGTCTGTTACCCAACTTTTTCAAAATAGTTATTTATGTAATAAACATTAAGTAAAATAATATAAAACGTACTATTATAACAAGAGCTCTTTTTAATACAAAAAATTGCGCAAAAGCATTATAAAAAAATATAACTTTAAAATCTTTATGTCAAAAGATTTAAATTGAGCGTCTACTATAGTTTATAATCCGTTATTTTTTTTAAATCATGTGTGTGTAGATACACTTTAACAAGCATTCATCCTATTTATTCAACTTTTATTTTTATTTTTTGGCCAAACAATAGACAGAAACACCTAGAAATACATCTAGATGAAGTGGTGTCCCAAAGTACCTTATGGAATTTCCAATTATCGAAATCGCAGAATTACAAGACTCGTTACAACTTTGCAGACAGAATCATGTCATTCGAATGTAATAATGTAATGGAATATCAAGAGCTTTCATTACAGTTGACAGAACAGTAATTCAAATTACTAATGCCAAGCAATAATTTTGTTAGGAATTGATACAACTATGTTCTTAGAATTTATATTGATTGTGAATACTGTTGGTAATAATAGTTACTATATAGAAGAAGATTGACTACGCGGTGTTTGCGGCTGATACGAAAAGTTCGGCGGACTGACGATTTCACGATGATTCTCGAGTATTACTGTCCCCTACTATTGAAGCTAAGTATTTTTCAAATAAGATTTTTTTTTGTGAAGGCTTATCCAGAAAGGAAATATTTGCAAAAGGAGAGAGTTGTTCTATTTAATTTTAATAATTATATCATTGTATTAGCAATAGGGCCTATTCGTTTATTAAATTTTATATAAATAATCAAAGTGACTAATTATTCTACTTAAAATTTTTATGCCAACAAAAATTGGATGAATTTTTATATTTTGGAGGAGAATCGTATTAATTCTATCAGTACAGTGGACACAATATATCTTTATGCCGTTTTAGTTGCTATTCTTCTAATACAGTTTACTGTCCATCATCTTTGCTTACATTCTGTAGAAAGAGTATAAATAGTACGCCTCTATTCAATTATTTTTTTCATATCTATTCAAACAGAAATGGCACTTCTTGGTCATTTTCTTTTCTTTGCATTTACACTTTTACTATAAGTAGATTACTCTTTAACACTGCGCTCATAGTTAAGGAAGTTATTTTTCTGGAGCCCTTTACCCGATACCAGAGGGGTAGACTTCAAAATACATGAAATATATATATTACACATGAAGTTGTATACCTACTTATATTAAAAAAGGTAACAACATGCGCATCTATCGAGAATCAGTAGTTGCACAGTGGGCTGACTGTAACAAATGGGGGAAGATGTTGCCTTGATTAACTTTCCGTTCTCATCGCTTTAGATGTTCAGTTATCTTTGTGTAACACAAGTTTGTGCATACAAGGGTGAGGAAGGAAATACTTTAACCTTTTAATATCAAATAGTATCTGAATTGATGTGTAGGTACTTATGAAACAGCACTGTTTCACACTTAGCGAGATACCCTTATTGTGCCCTGTTGAGCTCAATTTTAGAAATGAATTAGTAAATACTAAATATTATTAATACATATTTGAATTCATAGTGGAGTTGGTTAAGCCTCTTTTTTGCACTGTCGCCTAGGAAACGGTTACAAAATTAGGTAGATAATAATAATAAAAAAATTGACTTCAGTGTTACTTAATACTGTGGGCGTATTGTACTATATTAATAGGTGAAGAACATTCAATATTAAAAATATAATGAATATCAAGAAGCAAATTAATAATAACGAGTGCTTTCTTTTTTTTAAATAATTATTTGAAAAAGTAAATATAATTCTTAGCTATAATCCTATTATTTATTCTTACAAAAGGAAATGATTAATGCCAAAGAGTTTACATAAATATTCCGGATATTAAGTACAAATCTTACAAAAATTTATGTTATCTGGGGTCGGGTCTCCTCACTCTACAGCGCCAGGTTGATCTGTCCTAGGTTGTCGGTTTTGGCAATTGGGCTTCGATTTTTGAACATTAGGTTGATGGCGGGTGGCCTCTACCTCTCTTTTGTTCTGGCAAGCTTAATGTGATTTTCACTACATGGTCTTCATCCCGTCTCATGAAATGGCCTACAAATATATCCTACAAATATTATTAATATGACAGTTTAGTAATCAATCACATTCTAAAGGCTGAATGGACCTGGCTGTAATTTCGTACAGGGACCATATTATAGGCAAGTTAGATAGAAAAGTTTCCATGGGTAGCGGGATCAGCGAATCAAACAGTATTAAGGGAAAACGAATCCAATTCAAACTACTGCAGAATAAATATAGTTAGAACTATGTACCAGCTTGGATTGAAAAAAATCAGACAGAAATCCAATAAATGGCTAGACTTAAAGCTTCGTTAAGCCGTCCTAATTAAACTCACTTCAACGTGACGACGCGGTGTGCTGCATTCTAGTATGTTCTGCACTGGAATGTAAAAAGAGCCACGGATGTACACAAAAGGATTTACTTTGTAAATTAAAGAATAATCCTTTCAGACATTCTTTCGCTTTCTACACAGATCGTTATACTCTCATATCTCTATGTTTAGATTGAAATTGACTGAACATTGCCTGATGGTAAGCTAGGGCGTCGTTAAAAGTCAAAGAATATATAGCTTTTGTAATGGTGGCCCATCCACCAATCCCTATTTTGACGGCCTCGATAGATGTTTTTTGACGCCTCGCTTACAGGATTCTATGAAGGGAGGTAAAGCTATCCACCCGAAGCGAAAACGAAGAAATGAATACCCAAAATGTAATAATAGCTCCCCGTAACTGTGTATTCAAATAGTCAACTGGGTCTAGCTCGTGTAACATAATATCATTACTAATTCCAGTATTTATGACATAACTTCATCAAATGTCTGTGTTGTGGACCCATTTGAGTTATGTATTTCAAATATATCTTTATTAAAAAAGTTGTCTCTCTCGGTTATATCGAGAGGCTTTATTTTTAAACTTCGTGCCATGAATTTTAATTAGGGTGCAGTTGGCCAGGATGATGAATGGGTACAGGATTAATTAGAAACGAACAAAGTACCCGTGCATCGCTTTAGAACAAACAGCTTACCCGTATTCTAAATCCCATAACACAAATCACACATACACAAACACATACTTTGGGCCTAGACAGTGCCGTATAGAATGTTGTAGGGAGAATGTTTATTAATAAATTTTATTATCGCCACAAAATGAAATTACATGTATTGTGAAACAGCAATGTATGCACAGAATATGCGTAAAGATGGATGAAATTAAGTTGAAGGAGCTATCAAGTCAATGACAAAAGTTGATTGTAATTAAATTATTTACTGACCTTTATTATAGTAGAGTACAGGAATCAATTTGGATGTATACCTACATAGCTTTATAATTCCAGAAAAAGTCAACATTCAGGACGAGACCTGATTTTTTTAATTGAATGTACTGCTACAATAAATATAAAAGGCTTAAAACCAAATAATGCACAAAAAATATCACGCATGCATTGCAATAGTTATCTACCCATAGCATATGACATAAAGACAAACCGAGAACTGTATAAGGTAGCGACCAACGACATTTTTACAGCGTCGGTCCCAATATCGCAGATATAAATTATAGCTATAAAAATAGTTTGAACAGTAATGAGACAGAAACGACTCTAAGAAGGGTGGGCTCACGTTGAAGGATGTGTGAGACACGCGGTGGAGGGTTCACTAGAGTGGCTAGACTTTTGCAAATGCAATAAACGCATTTGTATTTTGAACTTCGTCAACATTACATATTTCATCATTCCTAGAATTTAGATTTAAAGAAGATATGGCCAGCGTGTGTGAGCAATCAGTTTCTGGATAAGATGCTTTAAGCAGTACAAATCCAGAAATAAAAATCACTTCAAATCTGACAAATGCAAATCTAATTTCACTAGAGTTACCAGTGTACTGTTAAAAGTGTAATTTGTGTAATCATTATTTACTAATAATAAAAGGATACCCGATGTTATTGGTTCAAGACAGCCTCCGTGGCGTAGCGATAGTGAAGGTGGCCGCTACGCAGGAGGCACGCGTTCGATCCCCGCTCAGTGCAAATATTTGTATGCATGAATATGGGTATTTGCATGGATCTGGTGGTAGCACGTTAAGCCGTCGGTCCCGGTTGTCATACAAACATCTATGGCAGTCGTTACGGATAGTTGGAGCCCTTAAAAATCCAACAACTAGTCTAGCTGCAATGCTTCGATATCGCTTTTGGGTTGTAGCGGTCATATGGCAGTCGCTTCACGGAAAATATTGAAGTTTAGCCAAATCCGCAGTTAGACTGGTAAAAAGCGGACCCCAGACTCCAAGTTGAAGAGCTTCGGATACGACTGGGATTAACGCTAGGATAAAGAAGAAGAAGAAGACCCGATGTCATTGCATACCAATGACATATTAGATAAAGGTGTGGGACTCAATACTCCCTTATTTAAGGCCTTTTAAAATAGGACTTACGGGGACGAACTAGCATTCATTCATAGTCATCATTATAGAGGTAATGTTATTGCACTATTATAAGTGCTCATACTCGTAATACGATCATACCGCACGGCAGCTAATTGAAAATATTAAAAGCATTTCACTTAACGCTAGTGAACAGATTGCATGCAATGTATTAAACGTGATTACTGTTAATGGATAGGATATTACATGTCATGATATTGGAATAAAATATTCCGATATATAACTATAAATTAATGAAGGCGTAAAGATTGAAAAAAAGAGGAATGTAGATAAATGAGACGATAGAAAAAGGATGTAGCGTTGAGAGTTGAAAAAGGAATACTGAGATGTTCTGGGAAGAATAAATGAATATTGAGTGAATGAGAAATCAAATACCTATCTCAAACAAATGTAAGTAGGCAGGTTAGTTCGGGTCACACTCGCAAAAATACACTGAATATCATGATGTTTTGATAAAGAAACAACGCGAAACTATATTATAATAAAGTCAAATGACATCCTTTTAGTAAAATTGTCATTGTTCTTCTCTAAAACTATTTAATTTGTAATTCCAACTGCCATTGATAATCTGGTACGTGTATGTAATCGTGACCTTCTTTCCTGAGACTTTTCCTTCAGCTTGCCATCAAGCGAGGTGAAGTAAAATTGACGTGACCTATATAAAAAAAAAATAAAGAAAAAATTGTGGTCAAAACAATTAAGTAAACAATAAATTTTTAGAGATAATTCACTATTCAGGTACAATCGTTAACAACAGCCTTATATTTCTTTTTAAATTCAAATCCTTTTGCCCAACAAATGGGAGGCACCCGACACAGTAAGTTTACGATCGCACCAATCGTCTAACTTCGGGTTGATTCGTGAACCGGAGCGATTTATGAGCGGCCAATAAAACCTCTCCGATGATAGTAAAATAGAATTTAATGACATGTGCAAGAGTGCCGATGGTTTAATGTGGGAGGTGTGTATGTAATGTTGAATTAGCTCACATTAATTAGTCGTCACAAGGTGTGTATTATTGGCTGAGGGTGTCGTATGAATGACATTGCTCTTTTGTTGGTTTCATGTCGTTGTTATTGAGGTTCACTTTTGCTGAGTATTACGATTTGGTGGGAATTATTTGTTTAAATATTTCATCAAATATGGAAATATTGAAACGCAAAGTACAAGTTAAGATTGATAATATAGACATTTTATGATATAATATTTTTTGAGGTAAATAAAGTACAGTTACAAAAGTTGACGCTACTTTTGTCGTTGGATTTTGCAGTACAGACTCAATCGATATGGTTAGTTTGGTGGTTAGGGAAATGGCTATGCCAGAGGATAAGTCCCGTGATCTTAAAAAAGGGCAACATGTTTCCCACCTATGAGGCGGAGCATGTCCGCTGCTTTGCACCTCGTAGCTCCTACCGCCCACCAATTCAGGTAACATATTTTTATTCAGTTTGCAATATTTTTACGAATTCAATTACTTATTGATGAAAATTTATGTTTCATCTCCAATTTGTATGGAGCGCACTGTCCGTAATATCCTCTTTACGAACACACTTCAAAATTGTTTTCATCTCCCGATGTAAATATTTCCATTAATATGTTAAATAAAATATACCTATATAATTCACTCGATATTTAATTCAATGACGCTTTCAACTGTATTGTAAAAACCGTCGCATTGAAATCATGAACCTTTTACACCATTTATATTGTTTGTTCCGTGATTTTGGGATAGTGTTCTGAATATTACCTCTGGAAATAAAATTCAACGACTGCGACTGCTGTTTTTATGGTATAGTATGTCACGCAATTATAAAACATGTTTCAACGTAGTATCTCGAATGAAATTACGCCGGAAAATTCTTTGACAACATAAATAAAATGTGGTCCATATTTTACTGGCCGACATCTATCTTATTTGTAGTATCCCGCATTAAATTTGGTATAAAGAAACTTTGATGACTGTTTTTATTTAATTAGTTTGCGCTTTTCCGGCATAAACTAATTATGGAAACTTAGAGATGATATCTTGTGGGTACGATACAGTATTCAAAGAAATATAAAAAATACACTGCTCATCTGATGGTATGTTATTTTAGTTTAATTAAAGTATTGCATGAACATTTGCAAATTGCAAAACCCGGAGTTTATATTCGCGTGTTGTCAAATGCCGATGTAATTAAACTCTAACCTAGGCAGTCTGGTAAGCAATATGAAATGCTGGATTCTATTGAATTCTTTAGCATGTCAAAATCTATAATTTTGGATGAAACAGGGAACAGCTTCAATTATCATGATAATTACCTATTAGAGATTTTAAGCATCAATATATAGCATTTTGTATGGTTTTTAGAAGTGCAAGAAACTTTACCTCTTTATCATTCCTATCCTCCTTGACTTCCCAAGAAATCTCTCTGGCGTTGAATACCTTCATAATCTATGCAAATTACTGCTTACCAAACTAACTCATTATTCCATGATAAGTACTTACAAACTCATACTAAATAAAAAAAAGATAAGAAAACATTGTATAGAAAGATAAATCCTTCAATACAAACAAAATCGAGGATTCTACATGTTATACAGTCTACACATAAGCCGTACGATTCAATCCACTTATTCGTCGGTTGGCCTTCATCTCCGTTAGGCCAGCATACTTGGTGACTATGACTTATTGCCGAAGTCTTGCATCGCCTACATACTTCTGACTTAGTAACTGCGATCATTAATATCTGCGAAATGTATTTACTATTCGCAATAATGTATTTTATATCGTTAACTAATGAACTTCATGTTGCTTGTGCTAGCGTTCTTTCTTCTTGCATCTATTTTCAGTCAAGAATATATTAACAATACATTGTTACACACACGGTCATATCACCATATCAAGTAATCTACTATTGCTTGCTGATGCAAGAACTGCTACATATTCCCTGTGCAAGCGTTGTGGCGTCTTGCATCTGTTTCCACTCAAGCCCAGTATGTTGTAACACACACGCTCATATCATCATATTAATTAATCTACTATTGCATGCTAATGCAAGAACTGCTCCATATTCCCTGTGCAAGCGTTGTTGCTTCTGGCATCTATTTCCACTCATGACCAATACGTTGTAACACACACGCCCAAATCACCATATTATGTAATCTGCTATTACTTGCTAATGCAAGAACTGCTACATATTCCCTGTGCAAGCGTTGTTGCTTCTGGCATCTATTTCCTCACAAGACAAATATGTTGTAATACACACGCTCAAATCACCATATTAAGTAATCTGCTATTACTTACTAATGCAAAAACTGCCACTTATTCCCTGTGCAAGCGTTGTTGCTTCTTGCGTCTATTGCCACTTAAGACCAATATGTTGTGCAAAAGCGCTTATTTATTACCATGTTTAGTAATCTGCTAATACTCGCTAATGCAAGAGCTATCTTCAAAAGATTACGCAATTGCGTCCAAAGTTTGCACTTGGAGTTCGAGGGTCGCTTATCGTTCACCTGGACTGAGCTTTCTTTTCAAGGTAGGGTGGTCAGATGGCCGACATACCAAAATGGTGTGGTAATTTTCCGGGCAGATATATTTGTTTGGTCGGCTATTCCGGGAGCAATATCTGACACATCATTGATATGTCGGCTTTTCCATGAGCAAATTAACTAGCATCTGTCATGTTTTTTTTTAAATTCTTGCTTATTGTATAGCAGGTGCGTGCGCTGAGAAGTATTTAGAGTGCCTTTTATAAATACCGCATATTGTAAACTTTATCCAACAAATTGAAAATCTTTTATCAAGTTAAAAAGCACTATTGTTAGAGAAATCCAGCTAAAATGTCGAAGATTTATTGGGTGTCTAGCATTTGTGTAGTCTCAGCGAAACGCAAGCAATTTCTATCTTTCACTTACACAAACTAAAATGCCCGATCTTTTAGGTACCTACATGACTTTCTAAAAGGAGTGTAAGGCATGAACCACATTTATTTGATACATTATCGGGACGACAATTATCGTTTGCATCCTGATGGTTTTTTTTTTCAGCAGACAATCTCCCCATGACCATGACTCAGTTTAAACAGTAAAATCACGTCAAATAAATCGCCACGAAATCGATTTAAATATGTTTATTTCAATAAGTAATATTTTTAAAAGCTTCCGATAGCACGTATTAGTTTATTCAGTTTAATTAACTTTACAACCTAACTAGAAGACCTATCATAATATAATATTACATAAACGTTTTTATTTACTTTGAGATTTCCTTATACTAGTTCACCGACCTTTATTGCGCGTACTGCTTAGAATAGAATACAATATAATAATTTATTTGTTCATAAACATGGTTACATTAAGGTCTAGAAGTGATCTGCCCTGCTTGCTTCTGTGTTTCCAGAAAGCCTCGAGCTGGGCTGAGCTACAAAGAACCCGGGAATCATCAAGAAATAGGTTACATATGTATATACACGCTTGCTCCACCGTCGGCCCCATCGTCACTTATAATCAACTTCTCTAGACAAGTGGCAATGGATTTGTAGAATATAATGAATTGATCAATATGCATTTTTCATTCTATTCTAAAACTACAAATTACTGCCTAGGCGAGCAGGTGAGATAGTGCGGGGAGCTTAGTTAATAAACACAAAATCTATTTTCTTTAATATAAATGTTTGCCATCTGTCCTTCCATATCCATTGGGGAAAAACGAAAACTGTTTTGCACGTGCTAAAGATTAGTAAGATGATCGCGAACATTATATTTGATAGCTGTTTTCCTGTGTTTAAAAAGAAGACAGAACAATTTTCGACCTAAAAAATTGTTTTTGGAAACTTTTTCATCTAAAACATTAAAAATAATCATCATCATCATCATAATGATTTCCCAGTTGAGTTTTAAGTTTGCACTTTGGAGCCCGAGGCCCGCTTATTGTCCCTGATCGGTATGTCCGGTTTTACGGGAGCAACTGCCGTTTGACCTTTCAACCCCGAGAGGAAAATCTTTACCTTCAGCAGGTGAACCGCATAGGAAGAGAAATTTGTTTGTGCTCAACGGTACTGGGCACTCAATACATTTAAAAAAAAACTGGTTAAGTGCTAGTTGGACTAGCACTCCGAGGGTTTCATACAAAATTTGATTTAGCGATGAACTGAACAGGGATACATAAACCGGTATATATATTTTGATTGAGTTCAATTAGAAGTTTTATTTGTAGTTTTAAGGCTTACAGACCTGAGTATAAATAGAATACTAAGTTAATCACTCCATGTATTCCTTAGAAAAATATATTGACAGACAGACAGACGGACAACGTGATTTTATAAGGGTCCCGTTTTTCTCCTTTTGAGGTACGGAACCGAAAAAAATGTGAAAATAATGTCGTCAGGGCCGATTACCCTTTCAAGTTTCAACAAAAAATTAATAATAATAGGACGTTCTTTTACGAGACAAAATGAAATTGATTAAAAACACAAAAACAACTAGATACGGCGGTTGGTACCAGTAACGGCACATTGCGCACTCGTATTTTTTCATATTTTCCCCTGAGTGCCATAACTCATGGAAAAATGGATCAGACGTACAACACACCCTGGATATAGGACATAGGCTGTGTTTCTATTAGCGACTGAGAGAGGGCGGGTCTAGATATGGAAAAACAAATTATTAGGTCGTTTGTTATTGCTGTTTCTGGTACTAATAGGTTGTAAGTGCAGGTACTGATTTGTTAATATGTGGTTTTAAATTAAGGTTATTAAAGTGTAAATTTCGATAAATATGTTCAAGATACAATTACATTTATGAAGAAATACGATGCCCAGCTTAGATTTTCGAAGCCGAGCTAACCTCATCTGCTACGGTACACCTAATTATCAGACGAGGTTCTGGCGACTTTCATCTCTGAGTTAAGGGTCAGATGGCGGTTACTCTTGTAAAAACCAAGATTAGCGAAATGAGTTTTTTATAAGTTTTATATATTGTGATCTATGTGTGTAAAAGAAATAAATAAGTGAAACTGTTACTAAAAGAACACTTATCCAAAAACAAAACAAAGTCTTCGTGGCTTAACCAAACGGCCAGTTATTTTACAATATTCACTATGATATATATTCAGTATAGTATAATATGAAATTGAAACTCGAAAAGAAAAAAATCTCTCAAAGTATTGGCACTGCAGAGTCATCCCGTTACATATACTTTACCGAACCCGCGCTGTACTATACAAGGAAAATGGTACATCGATTACAATAGATGTAACCCAAGCCTTTCACATATGCGAATAAATTTACCTCTTTCGGCCACATCCAGCCTCTCTAAGCATACCTCTACCTCCGTCCATTCAGGTACGGTGTGTGATTTATTCCGGCGGAGTTACCACAATATGTCACGCGGTACAAACGACACACCATTCAGTGCGTATACCGATCACTCGTTACTGCCTTCGCGATTTAACTTGGGTTGATTGCAATCTAATCGGGAAGTGATCGCGTCGGAACATTTTGTAAAGTGATTGAAAGATGTTTTAGGAGTTGTATTGATTTCAGATTTTGGAGATTGTGCGATTATTAATGGCGATATCTTACTAAAGTTTGTGAACTTGTTTGAATGTATATTAGATGTTTGTAACTCAATCAAGCTCTAAAGGTTGAACGGATCTGACTAGAATTTGGTATAGTAATAGATTACTGTCTGGCAATGGGAAAAACACACAGGCTTTTTATAAAATGATTAATAATAAAATGATATCAAAGTTTTTTTTATGCAATAGGTTCCTATGGGTTGCTGCAACGGGATAGAAATTCCTCGCGGGCAATAGTTAGTATATGATATGAAATAATCTTTGTTAGAGGGATCGTCTCATTCCTCATAACTCTGAGGGTTGTTTGACTATGCTTACATTTAGCTTGGGCTTTACCTTACTGAAGCCAGTGATGACGTAAGTATGTAGGAACCAACTAAAATCATACAGTGTTTCGTTAGAACAGCTTGTGACTGATGAATATGCTGTGCCCTAGAAGAGAGATTTCAGAGACTCCACTCCAACAATTATCAATATTTACTACTAGCGATCCACCCCGATTTTTTTTACCGGCTTCGCACGGGTGGTAAAAACGTACCCGTGGAAATCCAATATAGCCTATGTTACTCAGAGTGAATGTAGCTTTCCAATGGTGAAAGAATTTTTGAAATCAGCACAGTAGGTTTTGAGTTTATTCATTACAAACATACACATAGAAATACAAATCTTTCCTCTTTATAATAAACTTGTGGACACATCTATTGGCCCACCTTAGAGTTAGGTTTCGATGGCCCCTACCTAAATATGATTGCTAGATTGAACTAAAACTATTGATGCAGTTTTAAACCTGATACACTTTACCATCTTTTTCGATCGTATCGTTTTAAATTTGAATTCAGAATACCACAGGACATGGAGCTACGCCTAACAAGTCGCGTATGCGCCTTGGATGAGAGCAGTTGATTTTTTGAATAAAAAACATGTTTTATCAAAATAACGGTTTAATTATCAAATAAAGGTTTAATTTAATAACGCGTGTTGCCTCCATGGGCATCTACGACAGCTCTCATACGATTAGGCATAGAGTTTATCAACCGTTCTATGAAATTTTGAGGGATCATCTCCCATTCCTCTTCTCTGGCAGTTTTCAACTCCGGCATCGTCTGGGCAACTGGCTGACAAGCCCGAACACGTCTTTTTAGCTCGTCCCACATGTGCTCAATCGGGTTCATGTCTGGGCTTCTGGCTGGCCAGTCCATAACTGTGATGTTCCTATCCCGAAGATATTCCCTGACGATGCCGGCCGTATGGGCTCTTGCATTATCATGCATAAAAAGGAAATTGGGGCCCACATAGTCCACGTATGGCATCACGTGAGGTTCTAAGCACTCACGAATGTACCTTTCAGCATTTAATGTTCCTGTAACTGCTGAGTCCCATTTAATAGAGAAAAGAAGACGCGCTGTTCGGTGGGTTCGCGTTAGTTTAGGGCCATTAGCTGGTTTGTGTAGTACCATATCGCGTTCTTCTAACCTTCTCCGAACAGTTCGAGCGCTCACAGATACTCCGTGGAAGTCGTGAAGTTGGTTTTGTATCTCAATGGAGGTAAGGTGACGATTTCTCAAGCTGGTCGTCACGATGAATCGATCCTGCCTTTCAGTTGTGACCCGAGATCGTGGCCTTCCTTGGCGACGAACAAAGTCGGCAGTCTCTAGGTACCTCCGATAAACATTTCGGACCGCAGATCGACTTAAATTAAGTTGAGCACTCACATTTCTTTGGCTGTATCCGGCCTGGATAAGTGCCACAGCTTGGGCAGCGACTTCAGGCGAAGTATCCATAGATTATTGATAGAACCTCACCTTAATGCTAAGAATAAGTAATGTTTGTTGCAAAACCAAAGAGAAAAATCACACTTTCAAGAAATAAATCCAAGTAAACGAATAAACTCAAGTTTTCTTAGTATACGATTGTTTAATATCAACGAACAGGCTCCAAATTGTCTTTTGTTTCTTTAAATTCTGTGTTCGAAATTCAAAATAAAACTATTGAATAAAATTATGAATGTGGCTGGTTCAAAACTGCATAAAAACTTTTTGCTCGACCTAATATACATTTTTAGCTAGGACTAAACGAAACTTAAAATGCAAGGTGGGCCAATAGATGTGTCCACAAGTGTAGTAGTGTAGATTGGCTATTGGCATTGGCACTTGTTTTTTCGTCATATTACAAATATGAATGCCAGTCAGGCCCATGATACGATGCTACAAAAATATTACAACATGGAAATATTTCCTGATGGCTGCTAATATTATGTTTAAATGTATAATACTCTTTGAAGCAACTTCCTTTGAATATAATCAAAAGGAATAAAGTACATTTGAAAAGTACACGTTTGCAGCCTTCGCGCTGTATTGATAAAATGGTATGTACCGTAATGAATCAAGATCAGTGAACATGGGTATTATCGACTGCCTTTGATGATATTGCTGGCTGAAACATTAAAAGTAGGGCATGAGTGTGACAGTGAAGATTATATTGCACAAACTTTAAAATAGAAACATTTCTACTTATGCAAGAAAGGAGTGGATGGGAAGCCACTAATATCAGGAAATATATAAGTGGTATACCTGAATGAAAGTTCTCACCACTATTATACCTTGATTATACCACTACCTGGTAGCATCTCGTAATACTTATACAAAAATCTTTTACTTGTCAGATATTCTTATTTCATGAAAAGTTTATCCCATAAAAATAACAATACTTGTCAGAAATAGCAAGTCTTGCCTCAGTTGTTCTACCGTAAAAAGTTGTGAGCTTCATGTAATACCAAGTCGGTTATTAATTTATTCAGTCGCTACTTAAGGTACCTCTTCTATCTTAAATTGTTACGTAATTATCTAACCTAACATTTTACAGTGACAATTTCAATTTGAAAAATCTTTAACGTTTGTAATAAATAAAATATATTGACTCGACCATCGCATGAAAACACAATACTTATATATCTCACAAGTAATACATAATATAAATTAGATTGTAATGTGTGCGCGCCTGCTAGATTATTGAAAATTCAGGCTTCTCGTTTTATTCACACCGAAGTTATACTTTTATCGAAGCAGTTCAGGCCATTTTTGACCCCTATGGTCAAAAATGGCCTGAACTGCTTCGACAAAAGTATGGTACGGCAGTGTCACTCTTTTTTTGCTCGACCTGGGGGCACTGCAGTGCCCCCAGGTTTTACAACGTTCTAACATCTTAATACTCAGCTTCATTGTAACGTATCATAAAACAATGTTACTTTAGCACTAGGATAAATAAATTGGCTATACATTTAGAAATAAAAACCTGCTTAAATATTTATTACCCCAGTGTACCTATTAATAAAAATCCACTGAACTGATTCCTAAATAAATAACTACAACCTTAAAAACAGATAGTACTGCGATTTATTTAGTGATATTTTATTATTTTCACGATAGAATCCCTCAAAATCCATTTTTCACGCATAGAATTGTTTTATTTCAAAGCTAAAAGCTGCTGATAATATCGTATAACTATCAACATAAGAAATGATCCCCATTGAAAAGTTGTGGTCATACAGTGTCGTCAATAGATCGTTGACAAAACCGCACAATACCACAGTCCAGTTCGTTTGTCATGTTTGTTTGAAAATTTGCTAAAGGAATTTTTTTTTTTAACTCTTCAAACTATTCAATGGGTATGTCAATTTAACCAAAGGTCATTTGATATTATCTAAAATATACGCGAATATCACGCATTGAAATAAAACTATTTTACGGATCATATCGCGAT
This sequence comes from Eilema caniola, assembly GCA_949126895.1. Classification (NCBI taxonomy): domain Eukaryota; kingdom Metazoa; phylum Arthropoda; class Insecta; order Lepidoptera; family Erebidae; genus Eilema; species Eilema caniola. Next base: position 1,777,230 of record OX421462.1, read on the forward strand.
ACATAGCTGCTAAAATGTAGCCGAAACGTCGGCCTAAAAGTAAATAATAACAAATAAATCTTAATAGAATCCGTAAAAATTGGTTTTATTTCAACAAAGGTCACTTTTTTGAGGTACACTTGGGCCCAATGTGGTCTGCTGAATCTATTAATATTTCCATGGGGACCATCTCCAGATGGCCTTAAGACAGCCAGTTTCACCTTCAGCAACATAAGAGTAAATCAGCGTGCGCTTTAAGTTGGTTCGAGTCCAGCCCCCTAAGCACGCTGCTGGCATCGGCGAGAACGGGGTCTCTATTAGTAGTTTTACATTTCAAGGTCTAGTTCTGGAAATTTGTTTTTATCTTGTTCTAAAAACATGTTTAATAAAAAAAGAGATTTATATTACTAATTATTCACCCTTTCAGCCTAAATCGGCTATTATCGCTTAGAGACATATCAGACACTTTAACCGTGAGATATGGGACAGCCCCTTAATCTCATGAACACATTTACATTTCTCTAGTTGACTGTTATTTGTGTTCATTACCTCTTTTTCTTTTCTTACTTTTATTTCTTAAAGAAAACTGCTGACTTTGAAGTGATTATAATCAGTAGTTTGACTCTCTCTTCGTCCTCTTCATCCTAACGTAAATCCCAGTCCCATCCAATGCTTTCACCTCGGAGTACGGGGTTTGGGAACTGCTGGTTTGATTGGACTTCGATATTTTCCGTTTTTCCCTGAAGCAACTAACATCTTACCGCTACAATCCAATGGCGGTATTGAAGTATTACAGTGAGACCAGTTGTTGAACTTTTAGGCGTTCAAATACCCGTAACGACTGCTTTAGATATTCGTATGGGCTTAACGTGCTCTCCGAAGCACAGAAATACCCAGACCAATGCAAATAGACATATATGTGCAGATAAATATTAGCACTGGTAATTAACCCTGACGTAGGTTAGCTTCAACGCGTCGTCGTCGTTCGTTCGTTCGTCCTTTTTACACCCCCCCTACCGGGTGCTAGTCGGGGACCACCAGACCGATAGGAATGGCCCTGGGTCAGCAGGGGTGCGAGGGATATGTTGCGAGACAACCTCACCATCGACCTAGCACATCGACCCACAGGCGGCGTGCGGTTTAGTCGGTTCGAGTCCGACATAACCTCTCCCTCCGGCTCCGGAGGGAGGGGGTATCCGTGGGGATTTCCCGCACGTAAAAATGAAAAAAAAAACCTCCTATTTACAAACTAGGGTCTTGTGGCTGGAGTGTCAGGTGGCAGTTTCTTTTTAACGAGAAGCAAATCACATGGAGAAGAAGTAAACGACTGCAATTCATGGGTGAAAACGTCATTAGCAATATTATATACGAATAAAACATACGTAATATTGTGAGTGTATTTGTATCAGTATTGTTTTGCAACGAGCATGTATAAAAACAGTTATGAAAGTAAAACAGTCAAGTGGGAACATGTGGTTTCTGTCGACCCCATGGGCAATGGGTGTGAATGTATGTATGATATATGTTATACCTTAACCATAAGGCACTTCAATCGTTCAAGTAATAAGGCTTTCAATCCTTTCTGTTTATGTAGCTGTAATTCATTCGCTTATAACTTGAAAGTTTTTAATAATTTTGGCACAGGAATCCAAGCGCATAAATCCACTACGCTTAGCATATTTGAAGCTTGGCGCCGTAGCCAATGAGTTTTATGTTAAACTAACATTACATACTGTTGTAATCCAATGTCACTTAACAGATTAGTGGAATGCTACTTTTCAAAATGAAGGACGGTTTAACAGATTTTTTTACGGGTACATCATGTCAGATAAAATGTTATCTGTGATCGTTGATAAATGGTGCAATACGGCAGATTGATATGATGATAGATTGAAGATTGATAACCATTAAGATAGCATTATATACGATTGAATTTACATGTATTTATCGTAGCCAACAGCCGTTCAATCAACTAGCTGGCTCTTTACTGAACGACGCCGTTCAATTAGCGGCCTGATTGGTGTCCAGCCATTTGATTAAACGGCTAGGCTAGTAGCTTGGCTCGATGGCGTTTAATTACTTGCCTAGCCATTTCATGAAATAGCTATGAAAATAGCTTTTTTCTGCATCGTTTTAAAACAAAACCACGAAGGCTAATACGAAAGCGGAGTGGAGTGAAGCTCCCGCATTAGCCTTCTAACCTAATCCGTCCTAAACATTGATTACGTAGGATCGACAACGTGCGTATAACCCTCATTGCTTGATGTGGCGACTGAAGGCAATATTCTTGTTTATCTTCTAACTGGTTTGTATACAAAAATATAATTATATCTTTATTTAGGCCAACAAGCTACAGCATCGTCTCCCCCATGTTTTATTATACTTTCAACCTAATCCAAAGATATACTTTATGTCGTAAAAATACCATAAAATTGGCACCATGTAAACGTCGCCGTACGCTAACACAATTACGAATCAGTAAACGAATTGCACTTTTATGGTGTTGTAAAACTCACGGTGCAAACATTGAGCACTGTAATGTTTTTAATACGGTTTCCTTATTAACTTAATTTGTAATATTTCAGCATGTACCTATAAATGTGAAAGTTGGTGAATATGTTTGGATGATTAAATATTTAGATGATCGTTATTCAGGCCATTTTTACAGCCAAGCCGACCACTGATCATTGGCGTAGACAGATCAATATCGATGGCAGAAAACGTAATTGCTGTAATTAATAATAGCAGAACCTCATAAACTATAAATCGCAAATTGTTTTTTTATTTTTTCCGTGGGGATTTCCCGCACGTAAAAAAAAAGCAGTCTTCAAATGAAATAATTTAAGTTCTTATGAACAGACTGTTTATAATGGAGATTGATGGTACTTGGTGGAATCTACTACATGTATTGAATAAAAATTTCACTTGTATTTTTCCACAGTTTATGAAAAAGTACAAGTGAAATTGTTATTCAATTTTCATTGACAGGTAATGGGACATTTACAGCAATTCAGTTTTTATTTTCGGAACGTTAGAATGTCGTAAGTCGTTGTATGGCGAAGATTGACATCGATGATTTTACGGTATTCAGTTCAAGAAATAAAAAAAATATTTACGGGTATAATATTAGAAAAAGGCGTTCAAGACAAAAAATTTGCGTACATACAGCAAAATGTACAGGGGTAATTGTCGAACAGTGACGTCGTAAGTTCTTTTTTTAGTGAGACCCGACGACCCTGCTCATTCGGCGCAGTATTTTTTCTGATTCTAATGGTATTTTAAACCTACTTACGCCATTTTAGCTACTTATAGTAGTTTACGTCTTCCATCATCGATATGTAAGTATGTAAATGTATGGAAACGTTCTTGATTTGAGGTATAATACCGAAACCGCATACGACATTCGCCGACGCATGCAGTAATTATACCTTACGTTGATGGGTCAGCGCTGACGTAAGTCAGCGTGCGCGGCCACACGAGCTGCGGGAATGTAATATCAGCCTCAATCATATTCCAACGGGTGAACGGATCTGGCTGAAATTTGTTAGAGATAGTTTTTTGAAGTGAAAACTTCTTTAGCGGCGTTGGATGGGTGTAAAATGTTAAGGAAGCGTCAGGATTAGTTGACCTTTGAACCGTAACCGACGACTGACGTCATACAAGATTGGTACAGACTATCTATTTTGCAATTTACAAGAGATAGCGTCGTAGCTTAAACGGTAAGCACTTGGACTGTAAGTCCTTATAGTTTCAGATAGTATCGGGTTCAAACCACCTGGCCTTCAGGGATTTTTTGTGATTGTTTTTTTTTTATTATAATTTATTACTTTTGGTGATTATTTTTTCTTTTTGTAATTTATTACTTTTTATGATTATTTTTTCTTTCTGTAATTTATTATTTTTTGTGATTATTTTTCCTGTCATAATTTATTAATTTCTTCTGACAGAAAATTAGCAGAAAATAAGTGATAGGTTCTATGATTAGCGCTATATTATAGGTATGGTATGGTATATTCTTTTTTATCTTTTTCTATGTATATAACGAAGAAAGAAAAAAAGAAAATGTTTTCACTTCTGCCGGCACTCCCAGAGTGCAACCCGTCTTTTTTTGTTTTTTGTTTATGCCACTGAGGTTGTAGATGACGGCAATTCGTGGCCAATGGACGTGTGTAACACCAGGGGAGTCACACTCGTGCTGCCGACCACAGAGTAAGTAAACACAGAGAGTTTCTGTGCATTGGAAATCGATTGTAACCTATCAGATTACATCAGTACTCATTAACATTGAGCTTATCTGTAGACAAAACACTCAAAGGTTGTCTATTGTCAATTCATTTGCTCGAGATCGCTGGCAGCAGTTAGTATTAAATGACAGTCAAAAAATTGCAGCCATAAAGAAAGTATATAAAACTCTCTAATCTTTTCGAATCAGATTTTAGTATTATCAGTATAATGTATTTCAAACCGAAAGATCTTGCATTTCAGCAAGGATATTCAGCAGTCAATTTACTCACATGGATGGTAGGCAATCACTTACACTGAAGTAGAATTCTCTGTAAGCTCGAATTTGTTACTCCATAATTTTAACAAGCAGTATCTTACCATTCCCAACTTTATCCGACTTTTATAAATCCTGATATCTCACCGCAGGTAAAACAAACGACTATTTTTCTTCTTTTAAATTCAACAAAAGCCCTTATCAGACAAGTTAATGTTCTTAAAAATAATAAAAATAAAAGCCATCTTAACCATAAGACAAAGAATGCACGTAAAAGGGCAATTTCTCTTTAGCTACGGCAAATTATCCGACCGTCTACATACATTACCGTTAGAAGAACGGAGGGAAAATAAAAATCTATGTGATCCTATCTCTCAAGTGTTTTAGCTAAAGGTGTGAGGGGGCTTAAGTAGGTTACCTTACAGATGGTAGCGTGATATATGAGACTCTTTCAGCCCACATAAATGCTGCTACGTATGCTGAATATAATGATATTTTATTCTTTATCGGAATTACTTAAATCGTGCACTTATATACACTGTTGGAACTTAAACAACTAGATATATCCAGGCGAAAAACACTACCGTCAAGTTCAGAGAAAGTAATACCCATTCTGCCCGTACTCTCGTAACGTAGTACTTGGCAGAAGGTTGTATAATGCAGACATATTGAGGCAGGTTAATATAATTATGTGTTTCAGGACAAGTGGGTGGCTGCCTCTGCCACAATCTTAACTTTATAGTTGCCGAACGCATTCGTCAAGATTTAAGAGAAATAAATTAATTCAAAATTCTTCAGTCAATGCTTAGATAGTATTATTTTAACCGAGCCTAAAAATTAACTGATGAAAATATCAAAGAATAACAGAAGTGTCACTTAAAATGTTATAAGTACACGTACTATGTTTGCCAATAAACCTTGACCTAAATGTCCATTCATTCAAAACCATGAATCAAGCTACAGTGCATAAAGCCTGTGTCTGACATAATCTATATTTCACTCAATTACGTTAAGTTAGTGATCTAGTGTGATTCAACGGGAATAATCCAATTATTTGCATGCAATGATATAATTCAGTGGATTGGAAGATTGTACTGCCTATAGAATGTAATAATAACTAAACACTGCAGTTCATTGCTGGACATAGGCCTCTCCCAATGAGCGCCATTTCTTCTGATCCTCGGCTTGCGCTTTCAGTCTTTCCTAGCCAACTTTAATAGGTATAATTGTGAAGTATTTACTTTATACTTATATTACTTTACTTATATATATAACGGCGGGGAAACTGCGGAATCGTCCTTAGAAGCCGTGACGTCAGCCTGACTGTCGTCACGACTGGCTTCGCTAGTGCTCATAATTAAAACTTGAAATCCACCAAACAATCAATTTATTAAACACACGTCAAGAATAATAATAATAGTTAATTAAAGTAAATCCTAAACACTTATCTGTTTCGAAGTGAGAGATGTCCTTCCCCGTTCAAGGCTCGAGCGAAAGTGTTTCTCTCTTTTACCGCTTTTAGCGCCTACAAAACCAACGGATATGACCCTCAAACGCGGGACACATTTCTACAATTATTTAACGGAAGTTGTTGGTTTTGTAGTAACTTTACAAGGAATTACTCTTACTCTACAACATGAATAATAGTTAAATAAATAATGAGAATTATAACAATAATTACTCACACTTTTACAAGTTGATTTCTTACGAAGTAAATGTTTACCAACAATCACAAGCTCTGAACTTTAATTACTTATTACAGAAAACGTAATACTAGGTTCATGTTATAATGTGATAAATCATTAATTAAATAATAAGGATTATTACAATATTGCACACATTTTATAAGCTATCTCATAAGAAGTGGATGTTTACCAAGAATCGCAAACTTCAGTATTTAACGTGGAGTCCGTACCTTTAATTACTCGTTATTGAAAACATAAAACTAGGTACATGTTATAACATGATAAATCTTTAATTAAATAATAAGGATTATTACAATATTGCGCACATTTTATAAGCTATCTCTCATGAAGGGAATGTTTACAGCGACTCACAAACTTTAACAAACTAAAATCTTAAATAGCTTATTATTAAAAGCATAATACTTTGCACATGCTACAATGTGATAAATCTCCAATTAAATAATAATAACTATTCCAACAGTCCATACATTTTATCATCTTATCTTTAATTGATAAACATACTCACCTTATTAAGAGTTGTTTATCAATTAAAATTACAAAGTAGGATCTATAGTTATACTCGTTATTAAAAACATTACTTTACTTGTAAATTTGACATTCATTTCCATGTTTTATAATAATAATAATTCAATTGCAAGAATACCTTAAATATTAACTTTGGTAATTACATTGTTTACATTGATAGGTACCACACATCCGACTCAGCGAGATAAAATCAAAAGAGATACTCATGTAATTACTTGATATGGGAATACATCTTATTACCGTCAGACAAACATGACAATGTTAGCTAGGATTATTCTTATACTTAACTATTACTTTTCTTAGACTAATTTAGATAAGTAAAGTCGTCCGTCTTCGCGCCGACATATATATATATCTACTTTATTTAAAACATTGTTATTTTCTTCAGATAGTTAAATATGACTTTAGAACATTATGATACAAGTGTGTAAAGTTGGTGATTACCGCTGAGGTGCCATTGACACCGGAGCCGTTAGGTGAGCGTCTTAAGAGAGCCGACGACGGTAATCATTAATACATACGTGTATCATACTATGTTTTTCAACACTCTTGTCAATAAAATAATATTAAAATAGATATTTACCCTTGTAGATTTCTGGAAGTAAACTATCCATAACGTTAAGGGATCACATCATATATCGGACGTTGTACAACATAAATCATATTCTTCATAACTAGTAATTGTAGACATTTTAATCAATAAATAACTATAATTTCAAGAGTGAATACAAGCAGGATTTTGTTCAATACGCGCGCATCTCGATCGGCCATAGAATAAAAGAGTTTACTTCTTTTTATTTGTCGCGGAGTAAATGGGGAATTTAAAGTTTTTACAGAGAAAACAAAAGTCATTAGTTAATTGAGTGAAACTATTGTTTATTAAACACGTACAAATAGAAATTACCTGTTTAAATACGACGTTGTATGAAATGAGCAAGTCATAAGTATATTTATTTATTTGTACTAATGAACATGACCTTTTTGGTATCGAAACTTTTTTTAAGTAAAATTGAAGCAATAAAATTTATAAAAGAATCTAATACTCACTGGTGAATTGTTACCATTAAAAAAGCCATAATTTGATTATAGGTGTCATTATGTAGTCATCGGAGTCCGGTTCTTCAATTGGCAGGTGTACTGGCTTTTAGCTGTAGTGGACTTGATCCTAAAGGTCGTGGTTAGGCCTCACATACCAGTGTGGCAATTCGTTGGCAGTGTTTTGTAGAATAGAATGATGGATGTATTAGATTGCACATATTTTTACGTTTATGGCAATAGTTAACGAATGTCAATCCCATACATTGACCAAACTTTTCTATTCACAAACATTTTACCACTTGTCTAAAGGGGCAGTTTTCAATAATTCTATAACAGAGATCCGATTCACAGCACTCCATGGGTTCACTGTGCGGTCGCCGGGTCCATAGCGTGGTACAGAGAGGAGCACCGTGACGGCGACTGGGACTGGCGACCTAGATAGGGTGGTCACCTTGTGATGCACCAGCGCTCACCTCCAGTAGTATTCCCCCCCCCCCTACCTATCCAAATTTGGTAAAATACTATCAATGCTGTTTTTGATATTCGATTTAGTAAAGAGCTTATTGAAGCTCTTGGCAATCCGAGGTCTTTAAGTAAGTTATACAGGGATTCAGCTGGAATAAAATTCTATTCCATTTTACCTTAAAATTGGCATTTTAATTTTGACATTTTAGAAAGCAATCAATTAACAGGCTTCAATATTAGTATCGTTATCTGCCCCCGGGTTATATCCTTTAATATTTTGAGACTAAAGGATAAGTATTGATACAATATAATATAACATAGAAAGGGTGACAGTAACAAAACTGGCAACTTCCAAATTGTTGTGCGAAAGTTTAATTTACGCTGTAAGTTTGCTATGAAATTATTTTATACACACGGTCGCGCCGGATAGGCAACATAATTAACTGCCATATTGTTCAATATTAAGAGCAATAGTTCTAAAATTTGTAACTATGATAGTCGATTTGCATTTTAAGCACAAATAGTATGAAATGTAATTATTGTGACAGTAAAGTGCGTACACCGCGTACGTGACCATTGGTTTTTGACATAGGTGTTTGCGTTACTTGGTCGTTAGTTCAGTTTGTACATAATAATTAAATTACATGAAATTTATACAGAAATTTATACAGAAATTCATATAATTTATATAAATCTTGGATAGTGAACCAGTGGATCCTGGTCTACTAGGTGAAGGTCTGAGATGCGACTGGGACTAACGCAATGCCATCTAGACCCAGACTAAGTATAGCTTGTAAATCTTGAATGTTAGTTGGGGAATAAAATATACGTACATTATCTACATTATACACATCATCATCATCAACTCAGCGTTGTTTATCGATTGCATGCGAGGTCTTCATCTCAGAACCCGGGCCCGCTTTACTGTTTTTGCTTCTCCACTTTGCACAAACCTGGGCACTGTCTGTGGAAGTCAAACCATTGGCACATAAGCAAACTATCTACTTAGCTATTTTCTGGAATGCAGACAGTCAGGCAATTAGAAACATTCATGTATACAAATAATATTACTGAAAGAGAACTGAACCCAGGACCTCTACCCCAACATTCGAGTGTTTTACCACCAAGAAACAAAGCACATGAATTTACATAAAACTAAACAAAGCAAACTTCTACCTTTTAATACTTCAAGTGAAATTTTACTTTTAATTTTAAAAATGGTAAACTTCAACGCTTGCTATTACGAGTACATTTAAAACGGTTGTAAATTGCAATGAATAGAACTTTTGAATAAAAGAGTGTAGAGAGGAAACGTTTAAAGTCACAAATGTGATTTATGCACATATTACCTATGAAAAGAATGATATTTTCACATGCATACCACGTCCCGGCCGAGCAGCTCATATTCTCAAGTGACGTTAGCATTACAGGCACATAAAATGATGTTATATTAAGAAGGGTTCAATTTTAAGTTGAAATTTCAAATGAAAATAAAAAGAAAGCAAAAAAGCATTGAAATATAGTGTAGTTCTCGGTTTGTTCTTAAAATGCCGAAGTCCATAACATCGATGGGCGAAAGAACAAACGGATCTTGAACTTCGGGATCTTGCACTTTGGTATTCAGATCCTTGGGATTTTTATACGTTACCATTGTTACCACACGATGGTTCCTGTGGCCATCATACAGTCGTCCTCAAAAATAAAACAACACAGTAAATCAACAAACTATTGATGTATAATTTAAAAAAAAATTGTAATCTTCGGAAATCAAATTTATTATTATTTTATGTAAAGTGTTAGACCTAATTAATTACATAATCCCTGAATTATGTAAACTACGTATAATCAATTAATTGCAGCATTTCTATCACATTCCAAAGCAGTGTGTAGCATTTGTCATTGTAAAGAGAAACAATTACACTTAATAAAATGAGCGAGAGTTACACGCTGTTAAATAATACCATTTATTAGACAAACCGTTCGGATAATGATTTATAACGTTACTTAATGATGTTCAAATGTTCATATTTCGACTCTGGTCCCTTATTAGGCTTGACCAACCATCATGTTAGCTAATTGAAATCCACCGTCTACTCTCATTACGCCTGCGATTAAAACTCGTTGGCAATTACAATAATGGCCCCAGTAAAAATCGCAGAAATCTATGTAAATAGATTTCTGCTTCTGATGTCAATGTACAGTGATAATCGTATGAATTAAACTCCCTAATCGAACAATGAACATTAACGAGTAATAAACAGCTTTCGCAAATGAAAACATCATTACCAACGCGAGCTCATTTCGGTGCGAGCAATATCGTTTCGATTAGCTCGAAAATCAATGAGCCGTGAAAGCGGAACAGTATATGCAGAAAATTTAATTTTTACCTTGAATCTCCTCCTAGCCTCTTAATATTAATAGCGAAAAAATTTCAGGAAGAATTGAATTCGATATACCTATACTTTTTAAACTTTTGTTTGATAGAATATATTATGTCTGTCTGTTTACCTTTTGAGGGTTCATGTGTGTCATGAGATGGTCATTATTCAGTAAAAAATAGCATTTATTAATTTTATTCTAAAAATATTATATTTTATTCAATACTAATGTGATTTTATTCAATAGCATTTTGTATTCGAAGCATTCGTTGCCTTTGATATTATTTTCTAGTTCCTTTTTTTATTTATTTATTAACAATTTCTAGTCTCATCTCTAAGTAACTTTAACTTGTTTTCTTTTTAATTGTCATAAATTTAATTTAATAATTAACAAACTCGCAAAAGAAATATGGCACTATGCAATGTAACACCAACTAACACTGAACAAGCCCTTTATGACAATGGAATATCCTATTTGTAAATTGTTAGAGATAACTGAGAACTAATTGAGTTTCACAATATGCTAACACGCCATCATAGGGATTACGTAACTCCCTTAAACGTTACAACTACCGATGTGGGTAATCAATATGAAAATTAAGCACTATCATACACACCATATGTAATTAGACAAACGTAGCTTAATTAACATATCACTTACTAAGCGAAAACGGTAACGTAACGTTAACGTTATTTTATGTAATTAGCTGAGCAATGTGATAACAACTTTGAAATAATAACCAGAAATATATTCTGAGAATTATATGAACTTTATTGGGGCATTTAACCCTTGTCTAGAATCTATATTTAATTTCTTACGACAATACAGTAACTATGAAATAGTAGTTCACAAATTACACAGCAGTAAATTGTATAAATATGAATAATTGAAACTGTTAATACACAGATCTATCCTAATTATGGATAGTTGAATTGAGTTAGTTACCTCATCCACACAAATATTAGAAATGCTAAAGTAATTCTTTTGTCTGCCTGTCTGTCTTTTGGTATGTCTAATACACTTTCACGCCTAAAAACCACTAAATCGGTTTTGATGATATTTGATGCAGAGATAGCTTCAACCTTAGCAAAGGAGAAAGGCTATGTTTGGCATAACCGACATTCACGCGGGTAGAGAGATAATACAAAATTGGACATGCATTACACACATTCAACCAAAATGAGGATCACCTCCTTTTAAAACAGTTACAAATTTAAAAACATCATTTCTACCAGCAATATAACTGGACTCCCGACTGTTACGGTAAGTACTGTCCGAATGCCATAGGGTTCTATGGCAGCTATCACACTTCGTTATTGCGGAACTTGAAGTTGGTACGGGAACTTGAACAGGTAAAGTAATTTGTTCCAGTTAAGGTCAGTTTCCACTGAAAGAGCCACGGCCAGTAGCGGTTTATGAGGCAAAATATTGCAAACTATTTTGAATCTTATCTACGGAAGTCAACATTCGCTGAGCCTTTTTCTCGACTTAGTTGGGGGTCGGCTTTCCAGTCTAATTATGATACGGCTGGACTTCGATCTAACACCTAACCTCCACAAACAAATGACGATATCGAAGCATTGCAATTTTAGACCAGCCCTTCTAGACAAGTGGCAATTCGTTGGGCGCCGTTTGGTAGAATTGAAATACATTTTTGACAGTCGTTAACGCATGTCATAAACGTCAAATCCTATCCAAAATGTGGCAATTCCACATGTCTAGAGGGAGGGTTATTGATTTTTTTAGGCCTCCAACTACCCGTAAAATAAATAGTATTCTAACTATTCAAAGGTGGTTTTATAGAAGAATTTTAAATGCTCTAGAATTGTTCATGAAGCTTAGTTGCTAAGTTGGTTAAAGCAAGGAACTGGTCGTGGCCCTGTAAAGAACTGTTTGTGTGTTCACGTCCGGTTTTGAACATTCAATTTTTCCGATCTAAATGGAATATTTTGAATTTACGGGCGCAAAAGTTTAGTCATTTGTATGCAAAGGTACCGGAGTAGGTCGCGGAGCTGCACAAGTCTTCCTGTAGCTGCAAATTCAGGCCGCTACCGGTTACTTCAGTGGGAATTGACTCTAAATTTATTATGTAGTCGTTTACTTAACGTGCTTAAAACTACGGTTTGTAAGATCATAGTTGAATTCTGAAGTTTGGAATTTTTTTTTTTTTTTTTTTTTTTTTTTTTTTTTTTTTTTTCTAGCACCTCTTGGCTGTACCGGAGTGTCGCCAGAGCCTATTCTAAACAATTCAGTACTCCTCCTAGTCTTTTATTAATTTTACAAAACCCACTCAGGGTTTAGAACTTTTACTTATTATGAATTACTTAATATCTTAACTATCTCGCTTTCATTCTTGTCCTCTAGTAACATACCAGTTCTCGCAATTATGCCTCTCGCACTTTCACTCTATACCTTTCATACTTTGGGGATGGGGGGGGGGGTAGTGGTTTTTTTTTTTTTTTTTTTTTTTTTTCCTTTATTATTATTAAAATATAGTTATTTACTGTATATAAATATTAACAATGTCTATAGTTACTTAATTTTAACGTTTTGTACTTATTACTAAAAATTGCTTCTTTCCTAACATAATCCTGGTTTTAACTATTTGCATCATGTGTGGTGGTCCACCTTGGGGTATTTATACAAAATAACCACCGGTGACGGCCTTATCAACTATTTCTCTTATTAACTATTAGTGCTATTTTCTCCCAGTATTCTAAGAAGTACTGTCTATACTCCTTGGTGAGCAATTTTGGCAAGTTCTCAACGTTAATTTTTATTTTTATTTTTTGCTCCAAATTGTACCGATCCCTTGCATGGATCGGGCAGTCCACGACAAGGTGCACGACCGTCTCACTCACCCCTGGCTCGCAGGCACATGATGGGTCCTCCTTGCACTTGAAGCGGGTCAAGTACTCGGAGAACCCACCATGCCCTGTTAGCAACTGGGTTGTCGCGCTGGCGACCCCCATCTTGCGGACGATGCTGTATGCCGCCACCGCGCATGGGAAGAAGAGCTTGGTCACGGAAGCAGTTACACCCTGCCTGTACCTTTCATTCCATTCGTGAAGCGAGGTCTGACGTAGGTCCCGCTTCACGAATGAGACTGGGCACAGACTGTAGTGTGGCGCTCTCTTGGACCGCAGAGCCGCCTCTTTGGCGAGCTGATCGGCTCTCTCGTTTCCCTCCAACCCGATGTGGGCCTTGACCCAGTACAAGGAGATTTCCTTGCCCTGGGCCAAGCCCCGCCTGATGTTACATCTGGCTTCAACAGCCAGTGGGTGGAGGGCGCGGTGGTTTGTCACCGTCTGGAGTGCGGCTCTGCTGTCGCTGAGAACGCCGAACGTAGCCGCGCCGCGTTTGAGGACCTCACTGGTCGCTTTGCATATGGCCAGAAGTTCGGCCTGGTAGACGGTACAGTGCGGCGAGAGAGCAAGTTTGAGGGTCTTGATTTCGGCCCCGTTATTCCAAATGGATAACGCGGCGCCGACGCGACCCTCAATCTTGCTCCCGTCCGTGAAGATGCGCACCTCGATGTTATTGGTGCGCTGATATTGATCCTCGTCTACCAGACTGGTGAACCCCAGGTTCATATGCTCCGCGGGGTGAGGTGCTTCAATTGCCGGAGCCATCCGTTCGATCTCCCTGTCTCCCAACCATGACTGGAACACCCCTCTCTTGGCCTCGTACAACGAGGCCACCTCACGAACTCTGAGGTCCAGAGGGAGCATTCCGGCCAGGATCAGTCCCGAGTGCAGAGAGACCGTCCGGTAGCTCTTACAAAGTTTTTGTGCGAACCCGCGCTGCACCACGTTCAGCTGCTTCCGTATCCCAAGCTTGTCCACTGCCGCGCACCAACTGCTGGCAGCATACAGCACCGTCGGCTCCACAGCCGCGTTGTAGATGGTCCGGATCACCTCGGGATGAAGTCCCCAGCTGATCCGGGCCATCCTCGCTAGTTTGTGGTAGATTCCTAACGCCTTCTTGCACACGTTTGAGACATGGGTGTTGAAGGTGAGCTGGTGGTCTATGGTCAGCCCCAGGATTTTGATGTGTTTGGACATTCCAATGTCTATCCCGCCCATGCTGAGGCGTGGGTCATCGTACTTACGCCTCCGCGTGATTACCATCGCACAAGTTTTGTGCGGTGCGAATTTCAGCTTCGTTCGGATGCCCCACTCCCGCACATGCTCGAGAGAGGCATTGGCTTGTCTCTCAATCTCCAGGCCGCTGTCTCCATCAAACACCAGCACCACGTCGTCCGCGAAAGCCTGAACGTGAACCGACCTACTCTCTAATTGGTGTAGCAAGGGATCCAACAACAAGTTCCACAGTAAGGGTCCGCCAATTGAACCCTGGACGCACCCCTTCTCCGTGGAGCGTCTGCACTCCTCGCCCGCATACCTAACCCTTACCTCCCTGTCGCTGAGGTAGCTGCTGATAACCCGTCTCAAATTTGCTGGACACTTTTCCTCCGCCAGTCTTACCTTGATGGCTGGCCACCATGCGCTATCGAAGGCGCCCTCTATGTCCAAGGACACCATAAGGACCACCCTCTTCTCATTGAGTTTAGCTCTTATGTGGCCCATGAGGTCATAGAGGGCGTCTTCGGTGCTTCTCTGTGGCATGAAGCCATACTGACGGGGGCTAATTTTTGGCCATAAATAAAAGTTGAGACGGGCTACCAACATCCTCTCGTACACCTTCCCCAGGACGGGCAGTAGACCAATAGGTCTGTACGACTTAGGGACGGTGTACGAGTCCTTTCCTGGCTTTCTCAGTGCAACCACCACGGCTTCCTTCCATATCTTGGGAAAGTAGCCGTGGTGAAGGCATCGATTCAATAGCTTCAGGAAAAGTAAGGGGTCGGCCCCAATGGCGTGGGTGCAGATATCGGAGGTAAAGCCATCCGCCCCCGGAGCTTTTTTGGGATTGAATTTCTGAAGGGCATCGAAGAGTTCCCCAACCGTAAAAGGTGGGTCATCATCATGATGACCCGTATCCTCGTCCACTTCTCTTGCCTTTTCTCGTACTCTTCGATGTCCCTCATCATCCTCACCCTCCCGGTCTACCGGGTAAAAGGTTCGGGCGAGTAATTCGGCCGAACCCTTTGCGTCCAGGAAGGAGCCATTGGCGGCAAGCAGAGTGTCCTCCTCCCTTACTGTGGCCCTTCCTATTACTCGATAAATCCCCTCCCAGAGGCCCTCCCTGTCCTGCTTTCCGCAGAAATTCTTCCAACTCTCGACCTGTGCCTTTTTTACCTCACTTTCATACATCTCCTTTCTTTCCAGGTACTGCGCTATCACAAACGCCCTACGGACGGGCGCCGCATTCCTGATGCGGCGCTTGTAGGTGACCATTACCTTCCTCAAATCGGCGAGTTTTTCCGACCACCACGGCGCAGCGATCAACCCCCCCGGTTTTTTGACTGGGATACTCTCCCTGCACGCAGACTCGACTGCTCTCGTGTATGCTTCGACTAGGACTTCCATCTGGTTGTGGTGCTCTGTTTCGTCTATCACTATATCCGAGAGCAGCCGAGTCATGTTTGCTCTGAAAGCATCCCAGTCGGCCCTACGGGTGTTATAAATACGCGTGGTACGTTGTATATGTGTACCTTTGGCCTTAACCAGGTTGAGGTTGAACACTATGCCGTTGTGGTCTGAGCTCGCAGCAAGGCTTGTGTCGACCTTCCAAGCGCCGACCCAGGCGAGCGCGTTGCTCGTGCATGCCGTAATATCTACGAAGCTGCAGTACCTCTTTCCACGTCTCACAGTGTCGAAGGTCGGAATGTTTCCACTATTCAGGACATGGAGGTCCATCTCAGCGAGGACTCCTCTCAGTAGCGCGCCTCTGTTGTCTTCGAACCAATGACCCCACCAGGTGCTCTTCGCATTGGCATCTCCCCCAAAAACAACAAGCTGGGAACCTAGACTTCTCCTCACCTCTTTGAGGCGCTCTAGATATGGCCCCAGTGGTGCTGGCTTCGGTTCAAAGTAGAAGCACACCAGCGTGATCATCCAGGCACTGGTCCGGATCCCCACCACTACGATGTTGTCAGTGGTGAGTTGCGGGTACTGTACAACATCCAAAGTCGGATCGAAGACGGCAATAGCCGCCTTCACAGTCCCTCCTCCTTGCCCAGTGTTCTGGAAGACCCTAACGCCCTGGTATGACTTCATCCTTGCCGAGTTGCCTACGTAGGGCTCTTGGATTAGAGCGACCGTGGCTTTTCGCCTAGAGGCTTCGAGTATGAAGTCGTCGATTGCCAGCTTCTTCTTCTTGAGGTTTGCCTGCAACACTCTGTATGGGGTCGTGTTCCCCGGGACAACGTTAGCACCGGTACTGAGTGGTGGTCCTCGCTATGTTATCCCATTTCTCTCGCACTGGGCACAAGTCACTATACACACTATGTCCTGTGCTGCCCAGCTTTTCCCGCTGGCAGTTACAGCAGGTAGGTTCCACACCGGCGGCATAGTCTGGGCATTCGGCTCTTAAGTGGAGCCCACCACAGTGACTACACCTGGGTTGGTTACCGGTGCAGGACCTCCTGGTGTGTCCGTACCCTAGACACAGGGAACACTGCACTAGGGGAGACTGATCTGCAACCCTGATAGGTTGCAGGTCCACATGCAGCCTCCCTGTGTCCAGGGCTCGAGTCCAAACCTCTGGGGAAACCCTGAGCACCACATGACAGGTGTGAGGGTTTCTTGCCGTCTTCCTGTACAGTACTGACATCCGTATCTGCCCCGGGGTCAGATCTCGGAACACGTTATGGTTTCGGGATCTTAAAACCCTGAGCAGATCCTCGTCCTTATGTATCCTGAGGACGCTGTACAGGATGAGGAGCGGATCCTTATTTGGGATTCGCTCGACGGCCAGGTTCTTTACTTTTGCCTCGAGTTGTCCTTGTGCCTTCTTTCTTTCTTCTTCTGTTTTATAACCTATTATTACCTTTCTGTCCTTCGCCTTTCTAACTCTTTCGACCATCACCCATCCTTCATCTTCATTCGCTACTTTCCTGAGTCTTTCAATCACCTGCTCGCTTGTTTCATTTTCATCCGTGGATGTAACAACTACGGAGTGCAGTGTCGCCCGCTCCGCAGACTGTGCTCCGGAGCGGCCCGCCGCTACACCCGCATATGTTATCATCCCCTTTCTTTCTCTTTCTTTCTCCTTTTCGTCCTGTCTTTCCATTCTCTCCCTTAGTTCATTCATCACTCTTCCATTCTCTCTTATTAATTTCTCATTCTCCGCAATCTTATTGAGGATCTCCTTGCTATTACATGCTGAGGACGGGGTGACGGGCGCCAGTGTCTCTGGCGTCGCGGCCCTTCGCCTCAGCTGACCCTTCAATTCATCCTCGTATTCACGGATGTACCGTTGGAGCCCAGTGGTCATCTCCTCTATTTTCGCTCTTATTTCTCTTTTGAGATTCACCGCTATTGGCAGCTGGTCCTTAATGATTTTGCAATTGCGCATTGCGCTCTCGTAGCGGCCCCTCTTTACCGGTTCTGGTGACGGGGTAAGGGTGACCGTCCCTTTTTTAGGTTTCGGGGCAAGAGATCCCAACTTGGCATCTTTTGCCCGATGGCCCATCACTGGGGTCTCCAACTTGCTAACACTATCTTTGACCAATCCCACTGGGCTCGTGTCCACCACACCTTTCTCGGCGGAGGATGACGAGGCTATTCTCGCATTGGAGGGTCCTGGCATATTGATTGGTGTCCTGGCCATTGCCATTTTGCCAGAGGTGCGCGTACTCAAGTAAAACGTATAAGTGCGATAAAAAAGCAGTATAAATGGAAGTCAAAATTAAAACGAGGTTAAAAGGTAAAAAGAAAAAATTGAATTTGAAAGAGACGTTTGAAATTTGCTATAAAATTGGGTAGAGCTAAATAAACAGTCTGAGTTACAGAGCAGGTATATAATGTTCTATTTCAGGCCCACGGTTCACTGTGGTGGCGGGTCTTCGACCAAGACAACGGCTCTGGGATATCTAATTGTGTGTGAGTAGTGTGGTGTGTTATGCTGTGTGGGTGTTCTGTGGGCGTGTGTTTGTGTTTGTGTGTGTGTGTAACCTGGGTTGTGTCTAATGGTGCGTGTGTTTGTGTGTGTGGTGTACGTGTGCAAGTCCCGATATAATCCCTAATTCACCAAACTCTGTATAGAGTTAGTACTCACCGAATACAACAGGTCAGTTTACAGTAACAAAATAAATGAGAGTAAAATAAAAAATAAAGAATAAAATAAATTCGGTAGAGCCGTCTCTTCCTGTCCTCTGTAGTACAGCTACCCGTCCTATGGTATGCCAATAGGGCACTAGTCTTAAGCTAACTTAATCTACCTTAAAATTAACAAAAATGTATATAGAGTCGCAAAAGCGACCGTCTCAGTACAGTTTTGGGCGTTTTGGCCCTTCGTTTATCGAGGTACCCCAGGAGATGAGGGTCCTGTAGGAATTTAAACTTCTCGTACCGCCTGAGTCGGCTCTACAGTCAAATTTCTACCCGGACTCTATGTAGAGTCTCCCTACTAGATCGAGCTGATAGAGCTCCCCGAGCCCCTCAAAACGATACCAAACTCGAGGGTCCTAGGCCCACGGGTTCGGAGACAATCGAACTTCAAATTTTTGGCGCCAAAGTGGCATCAAAACTTCGAACCGGGTTTGCTCACGAACCAGTAGTCCGAATCCGTCGAGATCGAGCTCCCCTGAAAGGTCTCGGCGAGACCTACCCTCCGACACACCTGTCGGTCCTATTGGGTGACCCCCAAGATTTGACCCCCCAATTTGGTGGGGTCAAACCCCCTCCCTACTTGTTCGAAGCGGAGTGAAAAGCCGAGTCGCCCAGCGAAAACCGCAATTCACTACGACAACCTGTTGCCGAGATATACGGGTTTGCAATTTGCCAAGATGGCGGATTTGACCGACTTTGACCTCGTATATTTCGGGTCCCAGGTGTCCCAGCGAGCCGCGAAAAGTTTCCTGCTGATCGGCTCGGCCGTCTCTACCACTTCCTTACGCAAAACGGTCAAAAAAAATTTGACAAAAAATTTTTGCTAATTTTGCCCCCTTTCTCCCGAAAAGTGTAGGGTGGGAAACCCGGTGTTTCCCTGATGCCCCCAGTCGAAGTCCGGAGCTTCTACGACCACCCGCGGCGGAGCTACGGCCGTCCAAAGAATCCCAAGATGGCCGCCGTGCGGCCAAGGTCAAACTTTGACCGGCTATAACTCCGGTACGGTCTGTCCTAGAACTCCCAAAATCGATATCTGGGGTGCGCTTGATAAGTTCTATCCCCTGGGGGGGTTTTCGAGCCTAAAAAGTCGAACTCCCCGGATTCGCTCAAAACCGGGCGGAACACAAAGATAAGGCTGTCCCTCAGCCTAAGTAAAAAGAATTTCTCCGCTAGGCCGATCCAGTGCGGAGGTATGCACGTTTAAAAAATGGTGCCAAAAAATTTGGAATGGCGGAAATTACAAAATTCCTGGTTTTTAGAGCTAGAACGCTATGGTTTTGGGTTGGAAAGGTGTAAAGGGCCTATGTAAACCCACCCCCTAGGTCAAAAACCAGGAATTTCTACCCAATTTATATTTATTTCCAAAAAATGCTTAAAATTTAATACCTCCGGAATGGATAATGTTAAAAATATACAAAAAATTGCATAAATAGCGTAAAATCAAGCTCTAGCGGATGAAAATACAAAAACACAAATATCACATAAAACAGCATTAACATATATAAAAAACCATAAAAAATGGTTTTTTGATTTTCATAAGTCCAAAATTTGTCCAAAAGATATTCTCGGGCTCCAGCCCTTGTCTCCTGACGAGCGCGCAACTTATAGCAATTGCCAAAATTTGCTAAGTGCGCTGGTTCCGCTGCTACAAAGGTCGAAAGTTGGCAACTTCTAATAGATATAAAAAAA
This sequence comes from Eilema caniola, assembly GCA_949126895.1. Lineage (NCBI taxonomy): Eukaryota > Metazoa > Arthropoda > Insecta > Lepidoptera > Erebidae > Eilema > Eilema caniola. Next base: position 1,797,746 of record OX421462.1, read on the forward strand.
AATCTAGCAGGTGAAAAAATTTTCTAATACTAGAAATCCGATGCTCGTTGAGGGGTCCTCCAGGCTGCAAAAAATCAGCTCTCTCGGACCGCGGGAAGAGGCACCACGTGCCCACGTGGTACTTGTTTTTTTACGTTTTCTGGGAAAATCGGGGCTTTCCCGGAAAAACTGATGGACGAGGAGGGTGCAGCTCGGCTGCCCGCTGCCGGAGACACTTTTTTCTTATAAATCCGATCACAATTCACAGTTTTATTAACAGAAAACTGGTCACACACGTTGTCAGTAACCTTAAAAAGTTACTTAAAACCGTTTTGACGTTTCAGTCGCTATCGTGCGGCTCGATACCGATAGGTGCACAGATGGGGGCAACTGAGGCGCAACTTTTGACGTATCGCACTTGAAGATTCGTTAAGAAAAACCCACTCTAAGTGATTTTTTATTACGGAGCACGGTTAAAAACGAACCGGTCGTCACGGAGAGTGGTGAACGACTGTCGAAGTTTGGAATTAGATGAACTGTAGTTTCAATAAGTTCTCGAGACTATTGGTTTAGGGAATTGAGAACTGACTGCTATTTGTAAGATTGCGTGCCAATAATCTGGTTAGGCTAACTTTATTGGGCTAAGGATTCTGTACTAATATTTTACTAATAATTAGGTACCAAAAAAAACTGCTTTTAGATATGGAATAGGTAGATACGTTGTCTGAATTGAATAAAGGTATATCAATGCATCAGAATAGGGTTTTAACAAGAAACGTAAATTAAATAATATACATCTACACTAAATAGTAAAACAGTGTAGATAAATGAGTATTTGGAAAATATAACTGTAATTGAAGTTTATTAAAGTAGGCTACATTTCCTGTACAAATGGCCAACCCATTTGTAACTATAAAACATTGAAGCGGGGTGCTAGAGTAGATTTTAGTTAAAAGACCCGGTGGAAATTGCTAAATCTGGGTCGGCAGTATGAGTGTAACGTCCCTAGTGTGGAATGCGTCCATAGGCTACAGTAACCGCTTTCCATCAGGTGGGCCGTGTGCTGTCTGCCACCAATAACTGTTTATTGCAGACATCTTCTAAATATCTATACATATAAATAAAATTGGAGTGTCTCTTTGTAATATTGAAACCGTTTTTTACTACATGCATATGAATATTATACGGTACATGCACCATAATATTTTTTTTACAATTTTTGTCTGTCTGTCTGCCTGTTTATTCCGACTAATCTCAGAAATGGCTGGATCGATTTTGACGGGACTTTTATTTTTCAGGTAGCTGATGTAATATGGAGTAACTTACGCTACTTTTATTTAAAAAATAGCGTTTATTTTTACCGTGAGGGAAAATCCTTCATGGTTGCTATGCTGGACTCCTACCGACTGAAAAACCCTCACGTACTGCCCAACAACCTACGGTTGGGAGCCCCGGGCAAGCCCTCGGAAGGATGTCTCTAACAGCACTGCACTCCACTAGCGTGTGAAGCGCTGTGTTCTCGCAGTGCTGACACTCGGCCGTGGTTACCGTGCCTGGTAAGTATATGTGACAGCCGGTAGGAGAGAACACCATGTCTCCTCTCGAGCCACTCATCCATGACCGGTCTAACGGCCGATATTGTGGCCAATTCTTAACGCTAGAATGACTCAACACTAAGCGATACACAGCTAGTCAACAATAAAATAAGATTAATATTTACAAAATATTTGCTATCGTGTTGGTTCCCGGTGGAGTAGAAAGGGTATCTCTTTCCGGGGTCTTCAAGAAAGCGACACAGGCGTAAGGGATCGGTCTAGTCTGCATCCGACAGTAAACTTACAGCCCATGACAAAACATCCGCTTGAAGTCATTAAGCTCGCTTCATAGTTGACAAAATATGGATGTCAAGTGCCAATACACCTTTACCTACCCCTTCGGGGATTTACTGGTATGTAGGTTTGTAACTTATAAACAGGTTATTGAGTTAGTTTTCACAGTCTAACTACACACTGTCAGCCAGAGCACTCCTATTCACTTTAGAAACTTCGGTATAATAAGTAGATATTTATGATGAAAACGAATGACAAAATGGTTTCTCATATTAACAGTAACTATGATTTGATTATACTTAAAATTTGTGAATGTTTTGTATGGTTATATAACGTGATTTTTTTAACAACTTCTTAAGGTACTCCTGTATAGAACCTGAACGGGTCATTCGAGACGGAATAGGCTCAACTCTGCATCGTTAATTTTCATTTAGTGTAGTTTTCAGCTTTGTAAATAATATTTTAAGTCTGTTTAACAAGCCTACCGCTAAGCAAACTAAATATCCTACTTGTTACTAATATCGTAAATATGAAAGTTTGTGAAGTCGTTTAGATGTTAGTTCTTCAATCACTCTAATAACGCTACGGATCTGGCTGAAATTTGTACCAGGTATAGATTTTAATCTGGAATGACATATAGATTATATTATTCTGGAAATAGGTTGCTATGTGTGGCAGGAAAAGCATCATGTTCCATGCGGGTGGAGTCACGGGCAACAGCTAAATATTATAATAAGTTAAGCGGGCATCGATCACCAGGCAACAGGGGAGGCTTAATTGCTAAAGTTTACATGTTGCAAACTCGACACGCGTCCGAAGCAATTTGTTCAGAACTTGTTAGGCATGAGAAATTCCTGGCGGTGTAATTTTTAAAGTGTAAAATACTTTAGGGAGAAGTCTGTGAGTAGTTCATGTCATATCATAATCATCGGCATACTTGTCCTATTTATCAAACTAGGACAGACTAATTAATGCGCTGGACAGATTGTTAGCTATAGTGAGATGTTATCAGAAGGGTATCTTGAGAAGAAAAAATGCTGTATGTCAATGAAGCACTTGAGACAGCCTCCGTGGCATGGCGGTAGTGAACGCGGCCGCTACGCAGGAGGCGCGGGTTCGATTCTCGCTCAGTGTAAATATTTGTATGCATGACATTTGTATTGGTCTGGGTGTTTCCATGTATTATATGCACATAATTACAAAAAAAAATATCTAAATATGTTCATCCGCATTCTAGATTCCATAACACAAGCTAGTTAAGCTATGCTTACCATGGATCTAGATAGCGTTGTGCGAAATGTTGTGAAAGATTTATTATTTCATAGAATTAATAGTATCGAAGACAGCATTTCCACGTTCACTATTTTTACATATAATAAATTTGAGTTATGGTTTGGAATATGATGTTTTGAAAATTATGAAATTTAGTACCTGGTATTTAACGTTATTCATATTTTATAATAAAATATAGCTTCCTAAATAGTGATAAATTTCAGTTCAATTATTGCTAATAGTGATATCAACTAATGAGTTCGTCGACATAAATCCCTTGATAGACCTCATCATTCAGTTTGATGCAATGTTTCAATAGGTTGTAATAAATTGTACATTAAACATTTGATACACTGGCAATATAAGTCACCCATTCATGTTATTACCATTAACATCTTATTACAGTACAGAATCTTTCATAAGGTTAACTGAACACACACAATTGACCATAAAATACATATTGTTAATAATATTGAGTGGTAAAGTTAGCCAAAGTTGTTTTAAAGCTAAAACAAAATTATCATTTAAGTTATCTCGCTTGGCCGGGTCAATGCCCTCACAGAGGACACGTCTTTTCAGTTTTGAGCCGACCTTTTCGGTTCGTTTACTTCTTCGATTCACTCACTATCTCACCTGGTATTACGTTAAGACGTGGTCTATGATAGAATGCATTAATCGAGCAGATATTCATTCAGGCACGACACGTATAAATTACTATTTTTTAATGTTTTTTTTTTATGATGATTTGACTTTGAATTTGATTTAAGATATTTGGATAGGCGACTTATTAGTAGTATTTGATTTGAGCGCTCCCGTGCTTCGGTGGCACGTCAAAAGTTTTTCGCAGCCGTTCCAACTGAACTGTGATATGAAAGTACAATCCTAGCCACTTCATTACAAATGACATGAACCCACCTCTAACACCTTACACCTTATACAAGCAATTTAGCTTAGCTGGAAGGGTTAGGGGAGTCAAGCCGTCAAGCTGAGTGCCACCATTGTTAACATGGTACGTGTATGTAATAGTGACCCTCTTTCATGAAACTTAGCCTTCAGCTTACCATCAGGCGAGGTGCAGTCAAATTGACGTGTCCTATATAAAAACAAATAAAAATTGTTTAATTCTTTAAAAAAAAGATTGTGGTCGTCGTGGATGTCATAATTTAAAAATAAAACATCCCTGTGGCTGTGACCAAATGTGCGTAATAATTAATAAACTAATTAACAACATGAAATTATCGATCGATAAAGTGTCTTTAGTCTGCAGAGGCTCTTAGCTGCAGATGGTACCAGCGTAGTACTGAGTGCTTTGCCAATATCGCTAGAAAATTGTAAAATTAAACGCAAGCACTCAATAGAAGAACCTGAGCACTTCACAGTTCTCGGCACTAAAGAGACGGGTGCAAGAGAGGCAGGTATTAATTGAACACCTCAGGTTTAATTAAGTTTCAAATAAAAAGCTATTTACGCAAGATTTCTTAGTAATGTTAGAGTAAGGGGTTGAAGGTAATGTGAATGTTACTGAACTCCTAAATGTGGCTGCAACGATTGTAATCAAATTTCGTGTATTTTTGGATAGATCTTTGCTTGGTTAGGATCCTGCTGCAATCAGATCCTAATTATTTAGTGCCAATATTTAAATCGGATAGGATAATTTTTGTGGAATTCGCTATCATTATTAATGAATTATAATGGTATTTTGTAACCGAGACGGAGTTTAGACTTGATCAATGCATAGTTCTTCTGGCAGTAGCTTTACTAGTGAAGGCACCAGCCCTTCTCGACAAGTGGCTACTCGTTGGTTGGTGTTTAATGGAATAGAATGACGAATGTATGGGATTTTACGATTATGACATGCGGTAACTACTGTCATATACGTCAAATCCCATACATTCTATTCCTTTAAACGCAAACCAATGATGCTAGACGGGCAGATAAATATATACCCATTATATACCTAATAACACTGAATGAGAAATTAAATATTAAAGTTCCATTCCATTCCATTCCATTCCAGATCACAATTTTATCTATTTTGTTCTGACTTTTGTTGCTATCCGTGTGTTTTATACCTAATTTACGTTAGTATTTACCGTGGAATTCATGAGGCGTCGAAAAATAAAGTCCTTTTATTGGTTCACTGAAAAAGTGTAGTTCTGAGTTTTTTAATACTACTTAGGTGTCAGATTTGCTTGAAATGGCCCACCTGATCGAAAGTACTAACGGTAGCCAATGGACGTGTGCAACACCAGGGGCGCTCGCGCTGCCGACCCTTTAAGAACTTTCTAATGCCCTTCTATAAGAACTCCATATTATAGGCGGTTGGAAAAACCACGCCAGTGAGTTCATTCCATAGCTTAAACAGAGTGGAATGAAGTTTCTTTCATATCTGACTGTGTGTGTGTGTTTTGTTTAGGAAAACTATCACCGATTGTTAACCTGGTTCAAACTTACTGGGGTCGGGTGTAGTCTACAATTTTCTGTGCAATTCAAATGTTTACAAATAACTAGTCTTTGTGCCTGACCTTTCTAACGCGATCTAAAATCCCTGGCCGACGTTAAAGCACAACGGGGACTGACTTTGTCGGCAAGCTCGCAGGCTGAGCATACAACTGTGTGTGTACAGTGAGCGTCAGAACGATTTTAACTACAAAGCTTTAAATGATCTTAGTTCAAAGGTATTAAGAGTAAATTCCAACTGTTTTATTGATTTAAATTGTATTAGTGTCCAAACTAAAGGTGTTTAGGCAGCCTCCACTAGTGCCCGCGGCTGCTGCGCAGGAGGCGCGTGTTCGAGTCCCGCGCAATGCAAATATTTGAATGCATGAATATGGGTATTTGCATTAGTCTGGTCGTGCCTCGAAGAGCACGTTAAGCTGTCGGTTTCGGTTGCCATACAAACATCTATGGCAGTCGTTACGGGTAGTTGGAGCGCTCAAAAGTCCAACAACTGGTCTAGTTGCAATGCTTCGATATCGCCTTTGTGTTGTGGCGATCAGATGGCAGTCGATTCACGGGAAATGTCGAAGGTTCAGCCAAATCCGTAGTTATACTGGTAAAAAAGGAAACCCGCCTCGAAGTTAAAAAGCTTCGAATGTGACTGAGATTAACGCTAGGATGAACTACTGTAGTTTAATTTGTTTTAAGGAATCTTCCTTTAAACAAACAATAATTCTCGTTAGATAAGCTGAAACAAAAATAAAAATCTTCCCATTATAAAATTAAGTAAAATTAGTAGTACCTAAGAATTAAAGTGCTGAGGTCTTTGTCCCTTAAGAATAAAAAGAAAATTTTATAAAAGGTAAAAAGGAAAATTTACAAAGTTCATAACTTCATGTTCAAATAAAGATGCGAAGTATGACCAGCCTTTAGTTCATTAAGTCCTTTTAAAAATATATTCACCCACTTTGCAGAATTTAATAGAAATTTATAAAATACTAGTCAATATTGGCGACTCTGCCCGCATGAATGACGCTTTTTACGGAATCAATCGCAATCAAACACACGTATGAGTTTGAGTCTGCCCAACACACCAACTAAAAATAATTAAAAAACAGTGTCAAAATTAGTTCAATAGTTTTTCCGTCTATCGCGGACAACCAGTGTAGAATTCAAAAAAAAATTTAAAGGAAAAAAAAAGTATATCATATTTTTGCTAAGGTTTCAAGTGGTACTAATATTTAATTTATACAACAATAATAAAAAAAGAATCATGCTGCAATATTTCAAACGTGAAATATTGTTCAAAATTTTATACCCAGTATTAATACAAAATTAATTTGGTTTTATTTTTAATTTACAAGTTTTTACCTTCGTTTGCGAGCAACCCTTGCGTCTGTCGCTCAACTGTCAAACATTTAACAAATTGGATTCTGTACAAGGAGCAGATGGTAGCTGTTTGATTCCCAGTGGATGAACTTCCCGGAACGGGTATCGAGTTAACAGAAACTGGGCAATCAAATAAGGGAACTAATTCCAAATAATCTGATGCAATTGGGCGCTGAAAACGGGTTGAGTTTTTGTAAGGGCTTTTCTGGTGGTCATAAATTATGGTTTATTGCGAAACCTAATCGTTGTCTGCGGTTCTGCCCGCATGGAATTCTGTTCTTGTATCTGTAACTCATGAGTAACTATTTCTAGGTTAAATAATTGGGTGCAGGTGTATTCCTATCCACCACAGAGCAAAGGGTCCGCATTGTCTTACATAACTTTTCAACTCCTATCATCGGAGGTCCGAAAATGTTTCTCATACCATTTAAAATTATAATGACCTTTATTCATAAAAAAAAATTAAACTGAATATTAAAAAAAACATTATCATTTAAATTCATAATATCACAAATTATACACCTAGTTTTTACTAATACTTGTTTTGATATATTACTAAGGGGAATCTTTATTTGCACCTCTAAATAAAATAATGCTAACAAAATTTTGACACTAATAAACCATGCGCATAACTTTTAAATGGTTGCACTTCAAAAAAATCATTTACTACTCATATCAAGCATAACTAAAAATATATTAACTCTTATCAAAAGTTGATGATCTTTTTAACTGAGTGTGCACCTAAAATATTTCTAACAACACTGAAATACTATCTTCAATACAAAAATAATCCCGTGACACACCAAAAATACTGATTTGCACACAAAATTGACAAAAATATCTTGCACTCTAAATTGTACAATCATTACAACGGAATTTCATATAGCTGTGCAATCCGACTTGTTTAGTTTAGGTTAGAAGGCTAATGCAGGAGCGGAGTAGAGCGTAGCTCCCGCATTAAGCCTTCGTGGTTATTTTTTTTGTTTTATTTATAATAATAATAAGTTCATTAGTTGCTTGATTCTAATAGATTAGGGTTACAATTTTTGTGGTAATAAAAAATATTAGTCATACATGTGAATTATAAGTTATGCACGTAGAATAAAAGTTTGCATTCGGAAATAAAAAGTGTGCAAAATTTTTATTTTTTGATATACAAATTTTGTGGCGCATTCAGTATATTTGTTTTAAAAATGGTATTTATTAGTTAAGCGTTTAAATACCACCCTATTACTAATGATCGAAACTCATAATCATTCGAATAAATAACTATAATATTCATAAATGTGTTTCATTCTAATATTTGTTTTTATAAATTTCTTAATCATAATTGCTACCAGAAACGAGATGCCACCAGACAAGTAGGTTAGGTTAAAACTGTGACCACAACCTGCGCCCCGAAACTAATATTTGTTAGAAAAGTAGACAAAATTTATGGTCCAGCCGTTATTGAGAAACACGTGTAACAGACGGACAGACGGACGCAAGGAATTGATAGAACGCAAAATGATAATAATCTGTTGTAAAGTAAGCTATTCTGAACAACGACGCGGCGACGTTATGAGTTAAAGTATGTTCGTAGTAACAGCATTATTATTATGCAATATGATAATAGAATTTTATGAAGAAAAAAAAAGGTTTTAAACTGGTTCTTGGTAGTAACAGTATTAATAAAAAAAAGACGGGTTGCACTCCGGGAGTGCCGGCAGGAGTGAAAACTTTTTCTTTCTTTGTTTCTTCGTTATATACAGAGAAAAAGATAAAAAGAACATACCATACTATACCATACATATACCTATAATATAGCGCCAATCATAGAACCTATCACTAATTTTCTGCTTATTTTCTGTCAGAAGAAATTAATTAATTACAAACAGAAATAAATTAGAAACAGAAAAAATAATCACAAAAAGTAATAAATTACAAAAACAGAATAATCACAAAAAGTGTCAGAAACCCAGGATCGAACCCGGTACTATCTGAAACCATAAGTACTTACAGTCGAAGCGCTCACCGCTAAGCTACTTAGCTTCGTATCGTATCTTGCAAAATAAACAGTCTATACCTAATGTTGTATGACGTCAGTCGTCGGTTACGGTTCAAAGGTCAAGTGATCCTGACGCGCGAATTTAACAATTTTTACCCATACAACGCCGCTAAAGAAGTTTTCACTTCAAAAACATAATCACTAACTGTAATGAGTTCCGATGATAGTAATAAAAATGTATATTTAAAAAAAGTAAAAAAATAAAATTGTGAAGAGTGATGATTATGAACACAAATCAGTACCTAGTTAGAAGAAGAATAGGATTAAAAAAATTATGTGAGCCAATATGAACTTCAGAGCAAACGTATCTGTATTTAGACCACCATTCCTGCCAGGGCTAATTTTTGAGAAGCATTTGCATTTGCTGCATTTGTACTTTGGTGTGTGGCCCTCCTTAGTGTTCTGCAGATGAGTGGTAGGTTCATCACACCCCATTAGGTTAGGCTAACCCTCAAGAATTGTTAGCCTTTTGAAATATTCTCCAACAAAAAATTCCAGCTTACATTTTATATACGTCGCATACCAAAATAACGCAGACTCGCTTCTTTTAATAAGGGTTGGTTTGGGAACTTATTATTTGAAATGAAACTAGTAGTTGGCGTACCATTTTGAATAATTTTGACGTTCATTTTTTTCATTTTATCCTGCCACAAAGGACATAAAAGTTTATAGCAATGCATAGAGTGATAGTGAGAGTGAAGTAAACATATCATCCCCCCTAATATCACCTTTTTTTAACGTGTGGAAACGCCCACTGGCTTTACCCCATCGGTTGCCGACGATGGGGTGGGCGTGTCGGAATCGGACTGACTAAAACCACACGGTGTCCTTCTCAAGTGTCCATTGCCGGGCACCCCGGGTAAGCCCTCGAAAGGATAACCCCAGGGTTACCGGTGGACTTTGGCCGCCACCGCGGCCTCGCCTGATGGGTTCGGGTTTTATCCCGCGTCGGTGAGTTGGCAGGCGTGTGTAGGACACACTCGACACGCCTCCGCCACGGCCTGCTTCTTTAAGGAGGGCGAGTCGGCCAAATGCCGTCCTCAGGTCTTGATCATGGAGGTCGGTAGTCCCGGGCGTAGACGAGTGCAGAACGCGGGGGGCAGGGTTCTCTCCCGCCCCCTCTCCGCCGCTTCTTTCGCGCGCATTATCTACTTGCAGAACGATGCGGTGGCGTGTCACTTGCTCCCGTCGGAGACCACGGCCCTCACCATGGTCTCCAACAAAAGAACGTCCACGCGCAGGACCGCAACGAGATCCTGGCGTTGACTCGCCCACGCAGGGCACTTCATCAACGTGTGGAGGGCCGTGTCTTCGTCAGGATCCACGCCGCAGTGCTGGCACTGTGACGTTGTCTCCCGGTGGATGCGCCATAGATACTTACCGAAGCACCCATGTCCGGTAAGTATCTGGCACATCATCAGGCGAGGTCACCGTGGTGCCTCTCCAACCACTCCTTCATGATCGGTCTCACCGCCGCAATGGTGGATTCCCCCCACCTTGGATGCTCAAGTCGTACCCGCCATGTTTCCGGCGGAGCTGGTACCGCTGAGGCCTGATTTCTCGGGGCTGCGGCCTATGGCCCCGCTCCTGCACCTTCTTGCGTCGCTGGTACAGCAACGCAAGGGCTCTCGCTTCCAGGTCCCATGGAAGGGTCTCGGCTAGGAGACAGGCCACCTCGACGAAGATCGTGCGATACCCCTTGATCACTCTGACGGCCATCGCTTTTAATGGGTTGTTTAATACAGCCACGTTACAGGCCGCCAGAGTCTCCACCCATACGGGAGCCCCGTACAGGGCCATGCTTCGCACGATCCCCAGGTACAGTCTCCTGGTGGTGGCGTTAGGTCCCTTAACGTTGGGCATTAGCCGCGATAGCGCGGCCGCAGCCTCTCTCAGTTTCGGGACTTCGGAGATGAGCAACTTGAGCAGCCCCTGCTGTGGCCTTTAGTGCCGCGCTTAGGTACGCTGCTCCCCGCGCCATAACGAGAGTGTCGTCAGCATAACAAGTTATGCTACCATTTGCAGATATGTCACCCTGCACGACGTCAAGCCAGGACTTTTTAGGTCTACCCCTTCTACCTGGACCCGACGGGGGCGCCATTGCCAGGCATTTGTTACCCACGTAGCCTGGCTGTTGCTGCAAGGAGGAATAAAGACAAGGAAGAAACTGTATTCTAGACCCTTGCACACATCCTCATCATCATGATTCTTCACTCCTGTTTTCAACTTAGACTAGAAAAACTACAAAGCGGACAAACTTTAGTATTTTCTGTGAAGGGATTTTATTTCTTTAACTAGCTGAATTTTATTCCATTCTCACAATAGATGTGATGTGATTTGTTATTCCAGACTGTTATCTATCCCTGTACTAAATTCCAGCCCGATTCGTTCTGAGGTTGTAGCGTAATTGGATAAAAAAGACATCCAAACGTAATCTTCACAAACTTTTACATTATTACTTAGAGATTCAAGTTATTTGGTCGATGTAACCAATACAACATCAATTAATCAAGCTTACCCGCGGCTATAGGCTCAGAGTACTCCACCCAAGCTATTAACTATAAAGTAATACATCAAGAACTTTCGCTATCGACTTGAGTTATCTATAGGCCTTTCTTTACAAAATTTTCTTTTGTCAGCCCTGTCCTTATAGAGTAAACTAGACGTGAGTGTAAACACAATAGGATATTAGATCGATTGTATCTTGTGAGCGTCAGATTAAATGATAGACGTTCTTAAGATTAAATTATGCGTGAACCTTCATACAACTTAATAGATTTTGACCAACGCTTTATAAGCTTACCTACATGCATAATATATTCACGCCTGTCAATTCTTATAACGGTGGCAGAAGCTTTAACACCCTCATTTCGCCAACTTTGATTTTCGATTTCAGGTAACAGTTAGTACCTTATTATGGGCTATATATTTCCTCTTGGATGGGACGCCCATGAGCCGAAATGGGATTACCCTGTTCTACTCCAATGGAAACGCCCAACCATGAGGTTATTAATATCAAATTTTAATGATAAACAGGATAGCACATTTTACCGTTCCACATTCGTCCGTTTTTGTATCAAAATCAGTGTATGGTTGTTAAGTATAATATAATATTACCTTTATTTTACGTGCTCATAATATGGTGTGGCCATTTATTCGACTGCAATTGTACAACTAACTTACAATTGGAAGACATCAGAGTTAAGATATATAAATTGGCATGAGTAAATAAATGCTATTTTTTCTGGTGCCTATGCAGTACATATCCAATAGTAATGTGATATTAAATCCGGCGTACAATATGTTCAGCGATAACTTCCCGCATTGTCCAATTTCAATAACTCTTTATTGTTACCAAAAGGGTACAGGCTGGTCTCGTATAATTTGGTCACGATTTGATCGCAGAATCTGTGCAGAAGTGATCAAAGTACCGACCTACAGTCACCCCCAAAAGCCACTTCAATATATTTTAAGTTACTTATTATCTTTACTCATCATCTTATCCCGAGGTTTTGGCTACTTTTCAGCAGACATGGCTGAATTAGTATTTTGAAATCTAATTGAGGTTATTTAAATCAACAGCCTCCGTGGCGTAGCGGTAATGAACGCGGCCGCTGCGCAAGAGGCACGGGTTCGATCCCCGCTCTGTGCAAATAGTTGCATGAATATGGTATTTGCATTGGTCTAGTCGGGCCTCGGAGAGCACGTTAAGCCGTCAGTCCCGGTTGCCATACAAACATCTATGGCAGTTGTAACAGGTAGTAGGAGCCCTAAAAAGTCCAACAACTGGTCTAACTGCAATGCTTCGATATCGCCTTTGGGTTGTGGAAGGTCAGATGGCAGTCGCTTCACGGAAAATGTCGAAGTTTAGCCAAATCCGCAGTTGGACTGGTCAAAGCGGACCCCAGACTCCAAGTTGATAGCTTCGGATGTGACTGGGATTAACGCTAGGATGGAGAAATCAAGACATGTCATCTAAATGTTTTTGTTTCACCACAAGATGAAATCACATCAGCTCACGAGTAAAAACGTATATTTCCCCCTTCCCTTCTATCAATATCATCAAAATGAAACATCTGTCAAAATCAAAAACCTATTCATACATTACATACAGGTTTACAAAGTTCCTGTGTATGCGATCAATCATTTTAAAAGTGACACAGCCGAGTTTGGGCTTTTTTTTAATATGAAACATGACAACGTATTTTGTCCTCGATATAATGAATTACTAGGATGAATTTGAATATGGCCAGATGGGAAAAGTTTGAAGTTGATGGGAAAAGAAGTAGAGGCGTGTTTCGAAAGAAAAAGTATAATGTTTGGTTTATTCTGGGGTTGAATGTACCGTGAAATAGATATAGTACATGCCACGGCTAGCAACATCGTCAAGTCATTCTGTTTCTGCTATTTTTTGGTGCAAGTGCTTGTCAGTCACTTAGGTGATAAATAAGCACAAGCCCTCCCTGATGGCTAATGGACGTGTGCAAAACTAGAGGGATAAGTTGAACAACGTGATGATCTACTAGTACTTAATTTAACATATGCAATCAGGACACGCGTGTGGTGATCCTTACTTATTATACCAGTTGTAGAAACGCGTTAAAAAGATATTAGGACTACTTCAATCAATTAGCCCACCTCAGTCCAATGCTGGACAGGCCAGGATACGCAAAATAGGATACCTTTTTCAGGTTGCCAAACCATCTGGCTAGGGGGATTCCTACCTTCCGTTTGCCTTCTCACGGTCTCCGCTCCACTCTAGGACTCGTCTGCTCCAATTGCCATAGGTATTTCGACAGACGTGGCCAGCCCATTGCTACTTCAGCTCGCTTATTCTGCGAGCTATGTCGGTAACTTTGGTTCTTTATCGGATGACCTCGTTTCAAATACTATCCTTCACAGCTGCACGACTACTGAAACCATCAGAGTCCACGCTCATCAAGACGTGTCCACCGTTAATTTACTGTAAGTTATAAATAAATATAGCCAACAAGACAAGACAAGAACTCAAGAATGAAGTCTCATTAGCAATTTCTTGCAAGTTGACTCTACCCTGCTTAACTACTACAGGTCTGAAGTGAGCACCCTAATAGTTATACCGAAATTAATGGTGTATAACACGATTGCGACGCGTAAATCTGGCACCGCCACTTGGCTGACACAAATCTCAAGTTTGGAGCCTCTCCAAATTCAATAATGGCTCATATGGGCCTCTCAAGACACTATATTATAAGTTAAACCGCTTATGGAAGTAAACTTAAGGCGGCATTAAAGTTTGTCACCTTGGCGTGTTTTTTATAGTTGCTGATGGCAGAAATTGAAGGGTAAGGAGCGAATAACGTAGTGAATTTTTTATTTCTATTCATTATTTGCTTTAGAATTCCATAATTTGGAATAATCTTGAAAGTTTTTGTGTTTCGATTCCTACATGGCTTCATCAATTACTTTATTGCAGATTTTTTTTAAAAAACTTCCCTCCTCACTAATATCAAATATGCTTTAACCTCTCAGTCGCCACAGGCGCCTTAAAATACGTAGGTTACTTAGCGATATTTTGCATAAAGTTTACATTAGGTGTCAACATTTATTTTATTAACTGGGGGCAAAGCAGTGCCCCCGCCAAGTCAAGCAAAAAAAAAAGCGGCACGGCCGTACCATTCTTTTCTCGAAGCAATTCAGGCTATTTTTGACGCCCTATAACTTCGTTGTGGATATAACTAGAAGCTTGAATTTTCTACAACCACGTAGGCATTGTATAAGCACGGTTTATTTCAAACTTCAATCAATTTAAACAGTAGCTTAAGAATTATAATGAGTCAAAATCTCTTAATTCCGTCACTCACTGACGGACGGATCATCAAAATTCAAAGGCACTTCGAACAGGCATAGAAGCTTCAAATTTAGAATATAATTAGTGTTCAGTGTTTAAATCAAGAATAAACTAAATGTTTTTCAATTTCGGTTTAAGTTTTCTAGATACATTAACTGCATATATAACTTTGTAATCCCATCTAATTATGTATATAGAATTACAAAGTTACATTTTCAGTTAACTTATCAATGAACCTGTATAATGTATTATATAATGGAATAATAAGTGCATCAAAGGTACCTTGTAAAATGGTTGACTTAATAAAAAGCAATGTGAGTATTAACTAGAGTGAATTGCTCGAAATTGCATAATTACTTACCTACGGATTAACTTTAATTAGATAGATAGATAAATAGATAATTCTTTATTGTGCACCAATAAATTTACAATAGGAAAAGTAGGTAGCATGTATACAGTTTAATATACAATGGGCGGCCTTATCGCTGGAAGCGATTTCTTCCAGGCAATCAATTACTTAGTTAAGGAATTATATTAACCGAGCCGTTTGACGAGTACGTCATTAAATATTCCTAACTAACAACTAATGTACAAACGAACCCAACGTACAGTTTATAATACATCATTTAGGCTACCTACAAAAATAAGAAAAGCTCATAAGACAGAGGGAGGGCCTTAAAATAAATTCTTCGTTGGTATGTGCCTGCAAGAAGTAGAAGGTACTGGAAAGTAATAAAGTAGGACTATCTACAAAAAGAAAGTGAGATCCCTTAAAAATAACAATACTTGTCAAAAATACCAAGTCTCGCCTCAGTTGTTCTACCATAAAAAGAAAAAGATCCATGTAATATCAAGTCAGTTATTCATTTATTCAATCAATCGCTACTAAAGGGGTCCTTCTGTCTTAAGTCGTTACGTAATTATCTAACCTAACAACATCTTATAGCGACCATATCAATATGAAAAATCTTTAACGATTTAAATAAATGTATCGACTTGATTAAGATAGGAAAAAGTGAATGCTCATGTGGGACTCGAACCCACGATCTTTCCCTTACAGAGGGAATGCTCTGACCAATATTTAAAAATGATTGCAACATCATTCATTGTTGCCGATATTTCGTATGAATGTCGGTAGATGGCTCCCACCGTCGCCCTAAGACGGAAGTATAGGCGAATTTGGATAGCTTCAGGTGTGGCTCGGTGGCTCAGTGGTCAGAGCATTCCCCCTGTAAGGGAAAGATCGTGGGTTCGAGTCCCACCTGAGTATTCACTTTTTCCTATCTTAATCGATTTGAAAAGTTAGCATAGTAAATGCTTCAAAATTTCATTCAATATATTGACTTGGCAATCGCACTACACTATCTTATTTATATGTACATATTACTTGTGAGATATATTGTGTTTTTTTATTGTTACCTATCTATTTTGAAACTCGTTGATAAATTATCATTGGGTTTAAGAAGTATTTAGACAAACAGTAGGTAGTTACCATAATGGTAAAAATGTCTTAGTAGTTCTAACAAAAGCATATTGCTCAAGCTAGCCTATAAATCTGAACATGAATAATATTGTTATAACGACATGCTGCCATTATCCGCCCATCTTACTTAAAATTCATAAATAAATCTTTTGTGTTTTCCTCAACCATCAAGAAAATTGTAATATAAAAAATAACTTTTAATGGCTCCCATTACAGTTTGGAATGAAGAGCCTTTTATAACATCACATCGTGATACTGTAGCAATTAAGAAAGGAGAAACCATTAGCAGTATTGAACTATAACGCTTAAAGGCAACCGGCGTAACCAAGGGTCACGGTATTTTATGACGTTAGCGGCTGTAGAGAAATGGGTAGAAAAGATAGAACAATAATATTGCCAAAAAATAAATTTTAGTGCTTGAGCAGGACGATAAAGTGAGAAGTGGGAAGAGAAGCGATAAAATTTTGTTCATAAACTGGTTCTAATTTCACAGCAATTGGGCACATAATGACACCTATAATTGAGACGGGACAGTCTATATTGGGATATACGCCTGTCCTAAGTATTTAGAATATGTTTATTAATATAACTATTTCATTTCATTCATTTAGGAGCACAAAGACACGAAAAGGTCGGACTGCGTTGCAAACATCTGGCGGTCCTGTGTTGGTTCATAGTGCGAAAAAATAGCCAACGACTTTAAAACTATTTAAGAACAAAAGAAATGATAAAAAAAAAAGGTTCTTTAGGACAAAGCGAAGACTTTGGGGTGCAGGCACGATACTTTATTGTAAGCACATGGTATTTTAAAAATATTCCGATATTATAATACTTCTAAATTTATCTTGCTTGAACGAATGCAAATATGAAACAATGATATTCATTATTGTTGGAATATATTATTAAGATGACTAAGTGGGTGGATTTGATTTAAATGCCATGATTAGGCACCATATAACTGTAGGTGTATGCAAGTTTGATCCATGGAAATTGGCCGAAAATGCAATAAAAAAAAAAATACATGAAATAGAATTCTATCAAAAAAATAATAATAATCAGAGCTCCGCCGAGATAAGCGCATAGTACTATAATACTTATGTAATTATATCATTAAAATGCATGACCAGCTGGTTAAATTGGTTATATTGGTTAAATTGAGTGTATACTGTTGGTATATTATTTGTAATATTATATGGTATCAATTTGCATGGTTTGATATTCTGTAGAATAAAATTAATTACGTTGCACGAAAAGCATGTTATTATTTGAATGTAATTATGAGCTTGCCAGTTAACAAAGAGATTCTGTAACCAATTATCACACTTTGTATACCATAGCGCCCGGCGGGCAGCTACCTGCTGTAAGGGTATGCGCGGCGAGGGGGTAGACCTTTGCGTGTAGATAAAAAGTGATTTCGAACGTTTCACAGGCAGTTGTGTTGGGATCACGGGTTTGGCACGTTGACTGCTTGCGTTGACATATATTTAAACTCTGCTGTTTTAAGCAAGTGTAAATAGTGACGAAGTGAGATAAGACTTTGTGCCGAGTCGTGTCTAGACACAACGCGCTTCTAAATTGATATTTAGAAGTTCCTAATTAATTTATCATACCTTCCTATCAATACCTATATTCCATTGATTTGCCGTCATTTGATAAGTTCTTATAGGTAGATTTATTGACTGTAAGTCTGGGAGTTGAGACTGGCTTCTGGAGGCAAATCGAATACCTTATCCCGATCATCTAGGATTCCGTGATCTAGTTGTAGGAAAGTCTAAAAACTAGAGCACTCCCTATTCCACGTAGCTAGTTTCAAGTTTGTTTTCCTTTACACAATTCGCAATATACACACATTTAAAATCACACACATCCATGTTCTTCTTGGTACGAGCTCATGGTCTACAGGTTACACTAGGTTTCTAGCTAGAATGCAGGTATAGACGTTCTATTGCGATAGAACCTAGGAATTCTTACGAGAATTATAGTGGTAATTGATACATTACGTTGGTGAAAAGTTAATTTGTGCGTTTATTTTGTGTTAATATAATAATTGAAATTGGGGTTATTATACGTTATAATAACGTATTACATTTTATTATAAATAAATAAGCAGATTATTGTGCTCTTACAGTCGGGATTTATTCAAAATAATAGTGACAAGTGTAACTATAATTATAATTTGATTAAAGTTAGTATATTAACAATATACCTAAATCATATACATTGATTAACTCTATTTTACTACACAAAGTCAGTACATTGAATAAACAAAAGGCTTTATTTATTGAGATCATTAAATTCAGCACATAGTTGCTAATGAGAGACTAATTGACATCTCCCACATATACAAGATCTCACTCATTACATCATCTGTAGGTAAATTCACTTAGCTCCTGGATCAATTGGACCAGTATTTGAGCCCAAGTTTGTAATGTGTAGTGACACTAGTTGTTCTGCTGAAGCCTATCTGAGAAATTAAATATCCCATTAATAACTGACGGCCAACCATTGCTGTAAAAGTTTACGATACTGTTGTTGGAATAATAAGACTCATAATCATTATCATTTTACCTTCATAATTGCTTCAGTTGAATCATTAATGTCACGAGGTCTAAGGGTCTATCATTTTGTACTGGAGCTAAACGCTAACACGGAACCTACAGTACACGGTGAAGTCAGCGGAGGAATTACAAGCTAAATTAAATTCATTGTGACGAGTTGAAGGAGAGCTCGATCTATTGATCAGAGCTATCGATTCTTCGGAATCGATATAAATCTCGCTTTTCGGAGCTTGAGATAATCTCGCTCTTCGGAGCTTGAGATAATATTGCATTGCAATACACAACAAAAAAATATATAATTGATCCGGATCACATATTATAAATCATATATGATATCTACGACAATTAAAGGCCTATAAAATATAAATACAGCTGAAAAAGATGCCCAAGAGGCCAAACACATAAAATCAAACTATCACAGACCTATATTTTGAATTTAATACTAATTCATTTGACTCCAAATAAATCCACAGTCTTGTCATCATAATATATATTCCGTACATACAGTAAAGTTAAATATACCACTGAGGTGGCAAACAAGCACACAGCTCACCTGAACTGTGAAATCATAATATATATTCCATACAGACAGTAAAGTTAAATATACCACTAAGGTGGCAAACAAGCACACAGCTCACCTGATCTGTGAAACTATATAATATATTCCATACATACAGTTAAAGTTAAAGGTTGGGATATAGCGTCACACTTTATATACCACTAAGGTAGCGAACTATCGATTTAAATAGACGCTTTTTAGCATTTGTTATACGAATATATATATACGATCAGGAGTCAATATTGAATGTAAATAGATTAGTGCAGTAGATTTCGACAATAGCAATTAGACGATCACAGCTTCATGTAGCGTAGGGCCGTAGGCCTTAAGTTCCGTTACATAATAAAACAGTGGCTTTTTGAATGTTACAAGTGAGCTATAGATTATTTTTAAAGTTTAGAAAAACAACCTACAGTCAAGCAACCTACTACTTACTGCCGCCCGCACCCCGCACTGCACTGCGCAAGCGCATCTTACCGTATGCGTACATTGTATCTATCAAGGTTATAAACGTATCTAATTTCAGTATTTGGTGTTCATCATTCAACCAACGAGAAACCCTCAAACACAGGTGCAGAAGCTATTTTCCTTCAAAAAAAAGTTGCTATGCAAAAAAGGTCGTTTTCAAAAGTACAAATAAATCAATATACTTCTTACTTCACTTGCTAATAAAATGGAATAATCTCACCAGAATTAGGCATACAATGATACCTACATATAATTAAACTGTTTTTTTTTATTGTTATAAAAAGATTTTTTTTTATATTTTATTAGTTGAGTTGCAACAAAAGTTTCATTTTGTACGTGAATAACAAACAAAACATTCGCTCAAATAAGAAAAAACTTTAGTTTTCTCTGTGTTTAAAATTCTACACGCGATGAACAAAAAAAGAACCCTCATTCTTTTACTCTTTGGCCAATGCGCACGCATAAAAAACTAGTTAATTGTTCCCGCCAGTCCGTCAGACCAAAAAGCTTCGCAATTCGTTATTACTGTTGAAATTAAAGTTATCCTGACTCCTTTCTTTGTTGCATCATTAAGACCTGGAATTCCTTGCCAGCTAACGTGTTTCCTTCTTTCTACAGTCCTGGGTCCTTTAAGCGGGACGTGAAAAAGCATCTAATGAGGCCGCCAAGCTGAGTGCCACCATTGTTAACATGGTACGTGTATGTAATGGTGACCCTCTTTCCTGAGACTTTGCCTTCAGCATACCATCAGGCGAGGTGAAGTCAAATTGACGTGTCCTACATAAAAACAAAAACAAAAAAATAAATGAAATGTCTACAAGTACTAGTTATGAAGAAACCGATTTATGTACCTAGTAATCCGCCCGATATAAACACATAATATACTGTACAACGTCCGATATATGACATGATTGATATATGAAGTCCTTAACGTTATGGAATGTTTACTACCCGAAAACTGCAAGGATATTATTTTAATCACAAGTGAATTAAAAACATCGTATGATACACATGGTGTATTGTTGATTACCGTCTTTGGCTCTCTTTAGACCCTTGCCTAATGGCTCGGGTCTCAATGGCGCTTCAGCGGCAATCATTGACTTCACACTCTTGTACCTTAATGTACTATAAATATTCGCTAAATAAAAATATTTAGTTTAAATTATCCCACTGCTGACTTCCCAATTATTCCACCTTTCCTTCTCTGTTGAATAAAATATTAAGGTAATACGAAGGCCATACGAACATCCATGGCAGTCATTACAAGTAGTTGGAGGCCACAAAAGTCCATCTATGTCGCTATATATCTCGCCAATTGGTAGTGGAGGTCAGATGTCAGTCGCTTCACGGAAAATACCGAAATTCATCTGCGGCACAGGCTTAGAGAACGAATGAAAAAAAATATAATCATATAATATTTATCGAAAATTAACTGCAGCTCAGTGTCAAATTTAATATTATATTGAAAAGCCTCATTATTCCTATGCGTAATATAAAGCAAAAACAACTATTGTAGTTATTGTTTAAACTCTTGGTACAAGTGCTAGCCACTAAATAATACGTTTACAACCATTAAGCGATGTAACAACTGTTCGGTTAGCTGCTATTATTTACGACAAGCCCCATGCTGCGAATATGGATGTTTTGGCTAAATATATTATTTGTACAAAATTTGATCCTAACCAAGTTTACGGGATAACCTCGATCATGCTTTGATGAGGTGTGGGAAAAAATTAGATTGGCTTGCTAAAAGGGTTTAAGGACAGTGGAGGAAGGTCTAGACTGAGATAGAAGCAGAATGTTATCTCTTTCTACTTCTAGCACATGTGTGTGTGGTTACGTGCCTGAGCTATCACCTTCCTTCGAGACAATGAGTCGTGGCCACGTGTTCTGGGCAAAAATGGTATTGGTACGATGAACAGTAATGGACAATTGTTGCTTTCCCTGTGTGCACTGTTCGACCTTACCATCACTAACACGTTGTTCAGACTACCCGATAAATACAAAACCACCTGGAAGCATCCACGCTCCAAACATTGGCACCTAATTGACTATGCAATAACCCGGCGAAAAGATGTACCCCAGGTGCATATTACCCGTGTTATGCGTGGCGCTAATTGTTGGACTGACCATAGGTTACTAATTTCCAAACTGCGTTTACGCTTGCCTAGGCCAAAATCCCTCAATTTAGATAGGCTGTGTTTGTCAGAAGTGCGGAAAGAGTATCAAAAGAACCTGTCAGATTTATTAACGGCGTACGATACCCATGACGGTGAAAAGGAAATGTTGTCGCAGTGGCAGTATTTATTTTCTTCTGTACAAACTGTTGCCACCAAAGTACTAGGCCATAAAAACCGCATAAACGAAGATTGGTACGAACAAAATGACATGGTTTTAACTGCGGCATTGGAGAAACACCGTAACCTATTACTGAGATCCAACGGCAGTGACGGTTTATCTGAGGAGATCAAAAAAAGTGGAACGGAGTTAAGACAAATCACCAGGGGGTACAAGGATAGCTGGTGGCTTGAAAAGGCTAAACAAATTCAGTGGCTTGCGGATACACATCAGCTGGGTGCTTTCTATGAGGAAGTACGTAGACTTATTGGCACTTCCATGCGAAGTAGTGTCCCTTTGAAATCACATGACGGGACTCAACATTTGTCTGCTAGGCAGGACATACTTAAACGTTGGGCAGAGCATTTTAATGATTTGCTTAATGTAGATCGAAGAGCAGATCTCGACCACATCAAATCTATTCCCCATTTGCCGGAAGATATCACTCTTGACCAACCGCTGTCACTGGATGAAGTCATAAAAGCCATCAAAGAGCAAAAGAATAAGAAAGCAGTTGGCATTGATAACATTGCTGGAGAACTGCTTAAGTACGGAGGAGAGCAGTTTCACTATGTAATCTGGCAATTGTTTCAGCGCATTTGGGACGAAGAAAAAGTTCCACCTGAGTTCAAGATGTCTCGCATACAGACACTTTATAAGAATAAAGGGGACCGTTCTGACTGTAACTCCTACAGGGGTATATCGCTGCTCTCTGTTCCTGGGAAGATATTTGCCAGAATACTTCTCAACCGCCTGTTACCGATTTCGGAAAAGTTGTTGCCGGAGACCAAGTTCGGGTTTCGTCCAGACAGGGGCACTTGCGAGGCTATATTTTCTATTCGCCAACTACAAGAAAAAAGTCGCGAACAAGGTCAGTCACTTTATTTGTGCTTTGTCGACTTGGAAAAAGCTTTCGACTGTGTACCGCGAGAAGCACTATGGACCGTACTGGCAAAACTAGGATGTTCAGAGAAATTTGTTCGTTTGATCCGACTGTTGCACGACAACATGACCTGCTGCGTAACCTACAACGGGGAAGAGTCAGATTCATTTACAGCGAGTTGTGGAGTCAAACAAGGGTGTGTGTTAGCCCCGACATTGTTTGCGCTCTATTTTTCCATGGCAGTCCGTGAAGTTTTGGAACGAAATTCTTCTGGCATCAACATACATTTCCGAACCGATGGTGGAATATTTAACCTGGCTAGACTTAAAGCCCGCACTAGGGTCTCTTACGCGGCTATTTCGGAGATTATGTACGCAGACGATCTGTGTTTTGTTGCCATCTCTTCTCAAGAACTTCAGCTATTAATTACTAACCTCCTTGAAGTCTGTTGTCGCTACGGTCTCAAAATTAGTATTTCTAAAACCGAAGTTATGGCAATGGACTTCATTGGCAATGCAGACCCGCTAAAAATTAGCCTGGACAACTGTGAGCTGAAACAGGTGGAGAAGTTCAAGTACTTATGCAGCACAATTGCATCCAAGTGTGACCTAGAAGGCGAAATAAACCACCACATAAGCTCTGCGGCGACTGTGTTCGGAAAACTTCGGTGTTGCGTTCACACGATCTGAAACTGTCCACTAAAGTTTCTGTTTATATGGCTGTAGTTCTCCCAAACCTATACTCTTCGGAGACATGGGTTTTGTACCGCAAGCATATACGCACGTTAGACGGGTTTCACCTCAAATGCTTGCGAGACATTATGAACATCAAATGGTCAGATCGAGTTCGTATTACTCAAGTACTTCGACGGGCAAATGTCTGTGGCATTGAGGCGTACTTGATGCGTCGGCAGCTGCCTTGGTGCGGTCATGTCTCGCGTATGGCTGACGATAGAGTCGCAAAACGCATTTTCTATTCTGAGCTCCAAGACGGCAAGCGGAAACAAGGCGGCCAGTTCTTACGTTTCAAGGATGTTCAGGAGTGGAGGCGCCTGGTGCAGAAAAAGGTTTATGACTTCGAAGAGCAACGAAAATCTGATCTAGATTCGAAGCGCGATACTCTTAAAGCCAGACCATCAGCAGCTATTTTTTTTATAATTATACCAATGGTGTCCTGACGGGTTGGCAATGTTTTCGCACGTTTTCTAACAAGATTGGCTACTGCAGTCATATTAGGGCACACGACAGGGCAGCCCAACGTAGCCCTCATATTGCGGAATAAAGGAACGTGTGGTAGTCACCGTAGCCGAAATCGGCTTGGGAGTATATATATATCACCTTCCTGATGTATGATCCACTATTTTACGAACTGCTAAAAGTTTCAATGTGTAACTGTGAAGGGATTGAATGAATGAGATTATAACAAGGCAAAGAGTAACTGAAGAGATGACGTCTGATAGTAACCTATCAGACGTCATCTCTTCAGTTACTCTATGGAAAACTCTATGGAAAAAAATGACTTGTGACCTCATATAGTTAAAACAATGACAGGCAGATAATTTATACTACAAGTGAATGACTCGTAAGCACCAGAATTGAGGAAATAGCCAACCGGAATACTCTATTTCAAGGGAGTAACAGATAGAATAGACTCAATGTTTAATAAGCGTATAATAAAATTGTGTAATAAGGAATGTGAAAGTTAAAAGTCAGAATTACTAGTTGGTTTAAGCTAGGATAGATACTGACGTATTAACGAAGAAATAGATAACATCTATCTCGATTTAAAATATTAAGCTCAAGGTGCTTCCTCGCTAAACAAGCGAATAAAAGTAGAACGTACATAAAGTATCTCTCTATAAAAATCACTACACGTCACATCGTTAAAAGTTATCCATTATTTCTCTACCTTTATGCTTGTAAAAGATATGAAATTCAGAGAAGCTATAAACTAAAATTAATAAAAATAAAACAAGAAATGTCAAACAAGAAAATTTATATGTTTATTACACCTGTAAGTCAATGCCACACGATATTAATAATCAAGTTTTCAGTAAGTTTATTAGTTTTGTTGTGAACCGTACACACAAAACGTGATTTTATAAGAAAAAATTGGTATATAATGAATTTAGAACAGGAATCTATAAACAATTATGTTAAATGAGTTAAGAACAGATAATATATACATATACTGAATTTTTTTGAGAATTTTGAAATGGTATGAGTTTAAGAGGGATGCGCACTGAACAAAATGGGTAAAAAAATAAGTTACAATTTAAGAGAGAAGTGGAGCAAAGAAATAAATTATTTTATGAGACAAGACGCATTGAATATGAGTCTAGCCGTAACGGTGGAATTTAAACTTATGCTCAAATATTTTATTCGTCTAATAAGACTTACAAACACTTGAGGGGAACTTATAAAATTAGTACCATCTCAAGGTATTGATAAGGTAGTAAGACACTCGTGGGTACTTCATGTCATTGCTGTTATTAAATACGCAATACAGATCAAATGAATAGGCAAGTAACTATTATATACAACTAATTAAAGTTGAAGAGTTGGTTTCTTTGTTTGGTTGAACGCACTAATCTCAGGAACTACGGGTTCGAATTTAAAAAATCTTTATCTATTGAATAGTCCATTTGTCAAAGAAGAATATAGGCTAAATATAAACACGCTACTACTCAAGACAACAGAGCAGTAATAACCAGAAATGTCAATAAATTTAGCAAATTCTCATACATTTTTTTTTTTTTACAAGGTTTCGAAGGGAGAAGCCAGGGCGGATCGGCTGGTTAGGAATAATAGTCATCTGATTAAGCCAAATAAAGTAACGGTCACTTGCTAACATTAAGATAGACGACATTGTTAACATAATCCTTGCCTTTATCGTCCATCTTAATTCCACAAAGCGACTGAGAATTTGCTATTCATTCATTTTTTCTACGGCGATTCAGGATGAGTGGCGATGCCTGCTAGCTATTTCCATAATATAGTACTTATGCCCAAGGAACAGATTACTTAATAGCTACTTTGTAACAGATAAATCACTGTCTGGAAAATTGTTCATACCTACTGATTTAATAGCCTATTTGTCCACGTCATCGAACACTGTAAGCTTATTATTACCCGGCAGCCGCGTGGCGCTGTAATAACTGCCATAATTCTAGGGGTATCACTTTCCATCTATCTATACTATTATATAATTGTAAAATAGTCGTGTCTGTACATTGGAAATATTTAAAAAAAAAATACTTGGAGTATGTTATATTAACGATACTGAATACGAAAATATATTTTTTGGAATTCTTGTCTGTTTGTCTGTTTGTCTGTTTGTCTGTTTGTCTGTTTGTTCGCGATGGACGCAAAAACTACTGAACGGATTTTGATGCGGTTTTTTTTGTTAGAAAGGGCTTGCTCAGACTTAAAATCTTACGTTTGTTTAATCGCAATCGGTTGAGTAGAACCAGAGATGTGAGCAATAATGTCGCTTTTTTGCTTGAGATTATTTTTATGGTAGATTTTTTATAGCCTATCATATCTAAGCAACTATGTGAATAAATAGACTTTATTTTTACATACACAATTGTGTATATAAATTCGTATTTAATCAATAAATTAAAATTTGTAATTCTATAATTTAGTTACAAAAATACAACTAGATGGCGCAGTTTTAAACAAGATATTGTTTCGTTCACAACGGAATATAATAAGAACAGTCATTTCGATTAGTACATTTTCTTATTATTATATCTCCTGTAATTTATTTATAATTGCATTAAATTTAATATCCTGGGTCTTCTTCTTCAGCCGCGTGGTCCCCGGCAGAGTAGAATTTGGGCCACCACATCCTGTGTCGTACAAGGCGACTAAGAGATATAGGGCTGATTCACATCAGACAGATATGTACAGCCCAAATTCAGCCTCAAATTCATGGCTCGAGTCAACAATAGTGCCCGGAATACGACAATAGGCTCACTCCCTTTCTCCAGGAACCAGGTCTGCTTTTACCAGTCTAACTGCGGATACCCAAAGGCGATATCGAAGCATTGCAACTAGACCAGTTGTTGGACTTTTGAGGGCTTCAACTACCCGTAACGACTGCCGTAACTGTTCGTATGGTAACTGAGACCGACGGCTTAACGTGCATTCCGAGGCACGACCAGACCAATGCAAATACCCATATTCATGCGTACAAATGTTTACACTGAGCGGGAATCGAACACGCGCCTCCTGCGTAACAGCCGTGTTCAGTACCGCTACGCCACAGATCCTTAACATCCTGGATAATTCATACTAATATCATAACACTAGCTGTTGCCCGCGGCTTCGCCCGCGTAGAAGTCGCTTATCGCGTAGTGTCGTAAATTTTAGCGCAGAGTCAAGCATTCAGAGCTTAATAGATACTCTTCACACCTCTTTATTTGACTCTTTACTCGACTTCCTACTTGCCTTTCTACTCGATTCTCTGATCATCCTTTTTTCACTCTCTGCTCGCCTCTCCACCTGCGTCCCATTCACTTCTCTAATAGCCCCTCTACTCGACTCCCTACTTCAAATTCAATTGTGCAACGTGATTACATCTTTTGCTGTCAAATTCCACTTAAAACTAAGTTTACCACGTAGTAGTGCAGCAACAAACTCAATTGCAGCATTTTGAAATGTCAATATACTAAAAGTGATTTCTTAAGACTAAATATGAACGAATTTACATTTGTCTAGTATTAAGATCATCAAAAGAATATTAAAAAAAATTGCCTATCTACTCGCCACTCTACTCGACTTTCCAACTTGCATCTTTATTCGACTCTCTGCTCCCATCTCTGCCCCTTAAGTTGTTCCTTCCCAGTTGTCTCTCTTTTCTACTCCACTATGTCTTTCCCCAAGCTCTAATCGGTCTATCTATTTCATCAGGATATATTCTTTCATGAATTTTAATTCAAAAGAAAGTTCACAATTCGTTCGGTATGCTTTTTGTTAGTTTATCACGGTATCAAAATCAGAACGAACGGAAATGATGAAAGAAATTTTATAATTCTTATGGTGTTGGATAGGGTAGACAGAAGGATCCCATATCGAAGAAGTCCGCATCTGATGCCGAGATCCTATCCATTTCTTTACCTATCCATCTTGATCGGTCTTGATATATTACGACTCAGCGGGAGTTAGCGCACGTCATGCATTATTAATTACTTTTAAATTTTAAAGTGGACAACTTTTCGGTTCGTGAATGTATCCACTTCAATGTGGTACACGTACATGCGTGGCGCTGGATGGCGACAGCATCAGCTCTTAACTTGTCCACTAGCTTGGCTTTTTTTAAAATGGAGTAGCCCTACTTACAGAGCTGTTCAATACCTGAATGACTTTTTGAAAAAGGATCCAGTTGCTTAAGGATATATTCTATGATAAGCCAGGTTTCTTTGCTACAACTGTGACAAAATATTTGTGTAACTTATAGTATTTGTATGCCTAAAATGTAACGTATTTCATCGTATTTTTAATAATTTTATGATTTCAAGAAATTTATCATATTAATAATTAATTTAATATAATGTATATTTATGTAACTGACTGCAAATAAGCGCTTTGGTGCAAATTGTAAGCTTATATTGCTAAGATGAATTGAGAAAAGACTTCAAAAGAATAGGAAAAAGCGCCTATTTTGTTTGCGGTAGCAATCATGTCGTTTCGTTTTCAAAAAAATAATGTCTAGGCGCTTTCTATTAAAATTACAGTATAGTCAAAATATGATAAAATACAACTTAATAATAACACTCTACAGCACGTACATTTTGATCAATATATGTTGTGTACATAAGCGCAGTTACTTTTATAAGCCTTAAGTACGTTTTCTCAGTGGCTCTGGTAGGGAGAATGTACCCCAGTAGAGCCACAACAGTGGCAAAAAGCGAAAATTTTCGAAGTGGATGTCGCTGGAAGATGATTCTTACCTCGATGTAGTTTATCGAATTTAAACATCTATACAAAGGGAAGCTGGCAGGGTATTGAGTTATATGGACCCCTCGCCACTACCACAAAATATATATTCGTGTATCATGATTTCTCTGAATTTCACTACTATGGGAGCTAAATAGATGATGAACCGTTATATGTTAACGCCATAATTTGCGAAATGGATTCTTATGATCTTTTTTTTGTTGGAAAGAGAAGGGTGGTACCTGGTCAAGGGAGTCAGAATCAGATGGCAGAATCCGGAGAGTACGAATCTAGGAATCTATGGAAATCCTTGAAATGTAGGCAAAGATGCTTACATAATTACATAATTTGAGCATTTGCCTCTAAAATCATGATGTTAAACTGATGAAAAAAACAAATATCAAACTAAGCAAATGATGATGGATCCTTTAGATACATACTAACAACTCACTATAAACCGACTTCAAGAAACACTCTTAGAAGTCGGTGCCAACTTTGTTGAATGTGCCTAAAGTACTATGATGTAATCAATTTATATATGATTTATCGGGCTATGCACCGACTTCTAACAGAACAGCTGTAATATCAGTAACTTCTTTTTCAGTGCCTCTTTTTTCTTCCCTTTGTCGGTTTAACTCCTTACATGTCCGTTCTTCAACTCTAATCCAATTCTGCATCAAATTTCATCAAGATCGGTTCAGTTCAGTGTTTTAGGAGTGAAAGGCAACAGACAGATAGACAGGGTTCCTTTCACATTTTATAATGTTAGCACAGTCTAACGACTTACATTGACGTTAACGACGTTACAGACTCGTTATCTATACTATTATATAATTGTAAAGTAGTCGTGTCTGTACATTGGAGATATTAAAAAAAAAATACTTGGAGTATGTTATATTAACGATACTGAACTCGAAAATATTTTTTTTGGAATTCTTGTCTGTTTGTCTGTTTGTCTGTTTGTCTGTTTGTTCGCGATGGACGCAAAAACTACTGAACGGATTTTGATGCGGTTTTTTTTGTTAGAAAGGGCTTGCTCAGACTTAAAATCTTACGTTTGTTTAATCGCAATCGGTTGAGTAGAACCAGAGATGTGAGCAATAATGTCGCTTTTTTGCTTGAGATTATTTTTATGGTAGATTTTTTATAGCCTATCATATCTAAGCAACTATGTGAATAAATAGACTTTATTTTTACATACACAATTGTGTATATAAATTCGTATTTAATCAATAAATTAAAATTTGTAATTCTATAATTTAGTTACAAAAATACAACTAGATGGCGCAGTTTTAAACAAGATATTGTTTCGTTCACAACGGAATATAATAAGAACAGTCATTTCGATTAGTACATTTTCTTATTATTATATCTCCTGTAATTTATTTATAATTGCATTAAATTTAATATCCTGGGTCTTCTTCTTCAGCCGCGTGGTCCCCGGCAGAGTAGAATTTGGGCCACCACATCCTGTGTCGTACAAGGCGACTAAGAGATATAGGGCTGATTCACATCAGACAGATATGTACAGCCCAAATTCAGCCTCAAATTCATGGCTCGAGTCAACAATAGTGCCCGGAATACGACAATAGGCTCACTCCCTTTCTCCAGGAACCAGGTCTGCTTTTACCAGTCTAACTGCGGATACCCAAAGGCGATATCGAAGCATTGCAACTAGACCAGTTGTTGGACTTTTGAGGGCTTCAACTACCCGTAACGACTGCCGTAACTGTTCGTATGGTAACTGAGACCGACGGCTTAACGTGCATTCCGAGGCACGACCAGACCAATGCAAATACCCATATTCATGCGTACAAATGTTTGCACTGAGCGGGAATCGAACACGCGCCTCCTGCGTAACAGCCGTGTTCAGTACCGCTACGCCACAGATCCTTAACATCCTGGATAATTCATACTAATATCATAACACTAGCTGTTGCCCGCGGCTTCGCCCGCGTAGAAGTCGCTTATCGCGTAGTGTCGTAAATTTTAGCGCAGAGTCAAGCATTCAGAGCTTAATAGATACTCTTCACACCTCTTTATTTGACTCTTTACTCGACTTCCTACTTGCCTTTCTACTCGATTCTCTGATCATCCTTTTTTCACTCTCTGCTCGCCTCTCCACCTGCGTCCCATTCACTTCTCTAATAGCCCCTCTACTCGACTCCCTACTTCAAATTCAATTGTGCAACGTGATTACATCTTTTGCTGTCAAATTCCACTTAAAACTAAGTTTACCACGTAGTAGTGCAGCAACAAACTCAATTGCAGCATTTTGAAATGTCAATATACTAAAAGTGATTTCTTAAGACTAAATATGAACGAATTTACATTTGTCTAGTATTAAGATCATCAAAAGAATATTAAAAAAAATTGCCTATCTACTCGCCACTCTACTCGACTTTCCAACTTGCATCTTTATTCGACTCTCTGCTCCCATCTCTGCCCCTTAAGTTGTTCCTTCCCAGTTGTCTCTCTTTTCTACTCCACTATGTCTTTCCCCAAGCTCTAATCGGTCTATCTATTTCATCAGGATATATTCTTTCATGAATTTTAATTCAAAAGAAAGTTCACAATTCGTTCGGTATGCTTTTTGTTAGTTTATCACGGTATCAAAATCAGAACGAACGGAAATGATGAAAGAAATTTTATAATTCTTATGGTGTTGGATAGGGTAGACAGAAGGATCCCATATCGAAGAAGTCCGCATCTGATGCCGAGATCCTATCCATTTCTTTACCTATCCATCTTGATCGGTCTTGATATATTACGACTCAGCGGGAGTTAGCGCACGTCATGCATTATTAATTACTTTTAAATTTTAAAGTGGACAACTTTTCGGTTCGTGAATGTATCCACTTCAATGTGGTACACGTACATGCGTGGCGCTGGATGGCGACAGCATCAGCTCTTAACTTGTCCACTAGCTTGGCGTTTTTTAAAATGGAGTAGCCCTACTTACAGAGCTGTTCAATACCTGAATGACTTTTTGAAAAAGGATCCAGTTGCTTAAGGATATATTCTATGATAAGCCAGGTTTCTTTGCTACAACTGTGACAAAATATTTGTGTAACTTATAGTATTTGTATGCCTAAAATGTAACGTATTTCATCGTATTTTTAATAATTTTATGATTTCAAGAAATTTATCATATTAATAATTAATTTAATATAATGTATATTTATGTAACTGACTGCAAATAAGCGCTTTGGTGCAAATTGTAAGCTTATATTGCTAAGATGAATTGAGAAAAGACTTCAAAAGAATAGGAAAAAGCGCCTATTTTGTTTGCGGTAGCAATCATGTCGTTTCGTTTTCAAAAAATTAATGTCTAGGCGCTTTCTATTAAAATTACAGTATAGTCAAAATATGATAAAATACAACTTAATAATAACACTCTACAGCACGTACATATTGATCAATATATGTTGTGTACATAAGCGCAGTTACTTTTATAAGCCTTAAGTACGTTTTCTCAGTGGCTCTGGTAGGGAGAATGTACCCCAGTAGAGCCACAACAGTGGCAAAAAGCGAAAATTTTCGAAGTGGATGTCGCTGGAAGATGATTCTTACCTCGATGTAGTTTATCGAATTTAAACATCTATACAAAGGGAAGCTGGCAGGGTATTGAGTTATATGGACCCCTCGCCACTACCACAAAATATATATTCGTGTATCATGATTTCTCTGAATTTCACTACTATGGGAGCTAAATAGATGATGAACCGTTATATGTTAACGCCATAATTTGCGAAATGGATTCTTATGATCTTTTTTTTGTTGGAAAGAGAAGGGTGGTACCTGGTCAAGGGAGTCAGAATCAGATGGCAGAATCCGGAGAGTACGAATCTAGGAATCTATGGAAATCCTTGAAATGTAAGCAAAGATGCTTACATAATTACATAATTTGAGCATTTGCCTCTAAAATCATGATGTTAAACTGATGAAAAAAACAAATATCAAACTAAGCAAATGATGATGGATCCTTTAGATACATACTAACAACTCACTATAAACCGACTTCAAGAAACACTCTTAGAAGTCGGTGCCAACTTTGTTGAGTGTGCCTAAAGTACTATGATGTAATCAATTTATATATGATTTATCGGGCTATGCACCGACTTCTAACAGAACAGCTGTAATATCAGTAACTTCTTTTTCAGTGCCTCTTTTTTCTTCCCTTTGTCGGTTTAACTCCTTACATGTCCGTTCTTCAACTCTAATCCAATTCTGCATCAAATTTCATCAAGATCGGTTCAGTTCAGTGTTTTAGGAGTGAAAGGCAACAGACAGATAGACAGGGTTCCTTTCACATTTTATAATGTTAGCACAGTCTAACGAACAGAGTTACAGACTCGTTATCTATACTATTATATAATTGTAAAGTAGTCGTGTCCGTACATTGGAGATATTAAAAAAAAAATACTTGGAGTATGTTATATTAACGATACTGAACTCGAAAATATTTTTTTTGGAATTCTTGTCTGTTTGTCTGTTTGTTCGCGATGGACGCAAAAACTACTGAACGGATTTTGATGCGGTTTTTTTTGTTAGAAAGGGCTTGCTCAGACTTAAAATCTTACGTTTGTTTAATCGCAATCGGTTGAGTAGAACCAGAGATGTGAGCAATAATGTTGCTTTTTTGCTTGAGATTATTTTTATGGTAGATTTTTTATAGCCTATCATATCTAAGCAACTATGTGAATAAATAGACTTTATTTTTACATACACAATTGTGTATATAAATTCGTATTTAATCAATAAATTAAAATTTGTAATTCTATAATTTAGTTACAAAAATACAACTAGATGGCGCAGTTTTAAACAAGATATTGTTTCGTTCACAACGGAATATAATAAGAACAGTCATTTCGATTAGTACATTTTCTTATTATTATATCTCCTGTAATTTATTTATAATTGCATTAAATTTAATATCCTGGGTCTTCTTCTTCAGCCGCGTGGTCCCCGGCAGAGTAGAATTTGGGCCACCACATCCTGTGTCGTACAAGGCGACTAAGAGATATAGGGCTGATTCACATCAGACAGATATGTACAGCCCAAATTCAGCCTCAAATTCATGGCTCGAGTCAACAATAGTGCCCGGAATACGACAATAGGCTCACTCCCTTTCTCCAGGAACCAGGTCTGCTTTTACCAGTCTAACTGCGGATACCCAAAGGCGATATCGAAGCATTGCAACTAGACCAGTTGTTGGACTTTTGAGGGCTTCAACTACCCGTAACGACTGCCGTAACTGTTCGTATGGTAACTGAGACCGACGGCTTAACGTGCATTCCGAGGCACGACCAGACCAATGCAAATACCCATATTCATGCGTACAAATGTTTGCACTGAGCGGGAATCGAACACGCGCCCCCTGCGTAACAGCCGTGTTCAGTACCGCTACGCCACAGATCCTTAACATCCTGGGTAATTCATACTAATATCATAACATAACGAGTCTGTAACTCTGTTCGTTAGACTGTGCTAACATTATAAAATGTGAAAGGAACCCTGTCTATCTGTCTGTTGCCTTTCACTCCTAAAACACTGAACTGAACCGATCTTGATGAAATTTGATGCAGAATTGGATTAGAGTGGAAGAACGGACATGTAAGGAGTTAAACCGACAAAGGGAAGAAAAAAGAGGCACTGAAAAAGAAGTTACTGATATTACAGCTGTTCTGTTAGAAGTCGGTGCATAGCCCGATAAATCATATATAAATTGATTACATCATAGTACTTTAGGCACATTCAACAAAGTTGGCACCGACTTCTAAGAGTGTTTCTTGAAGTCGGTTTATAGTGAGTTGTTAGTATGTATCTAAAGGATCCATCATCATTTGCTTAGTTTGATATTTGTTTTCTTCATCAGTTTAACATCATGATTTTAGAGGCAAATGCTCAAATTATGTAATTATGTAAGCATCTTTGCTTACATTTCAAGGATTTCCATAGATTCCTAGATTCGTACTCTCCGGATTCTGCCATCTGATTCTGACTCCCTTGACCAGGTCCAGGACCACCCTTCACTTTCCAACAAAAAAAAGATCATAAGAATCCATTTCGCAAATTATGGCGTTAACATATAACGGTTCATCATCTATTTAGCTCCCATAGTAGTGAAATTCAGAGAAATCATGATACACGAATATATATTTTGTGGTAGTGGCGAGGGGTCCATATAACTCAATACCCTGCCAGCTTCCCTTTGTATAGATGTTTAAATTCGATAAACTACATCGAGGTAAGAATCATCTTCCAGCGACATCCACTTCTAAAATTTTCGTTTTTTGCCACTGTTGTGGCTCTACTGGGGTACATTCTCCCTACCAGAGCCACTGAGAAAACGTACTTAAGGCTTATAAAAGTAACTGCGCTTATGTACACAACATATATTGATCAATATGTACGTGCTGTAGAGTGTTATTATTAAGTTGTATTTTATCATATTTTGACTATACTGTAATTTTAATAGAAAGCGCCTAGACATTAATTTTTTGAAAACGAAACGACATGATTGCTACCGCAAACAAAATAGGCGCTTTTTCCTATTCTTTTGAAGTCTTTTCTCAATTCATCTTAGCAATATAAGCTTACAATTTGCACCAAAGCGCTTATTTGCAGTCAGTTACATAAATATACATTATATTAAATTAATTATTAATATGATAAATTTCTTGAAATCATAAAATTATTAAAAATACGATGAAATACGTTACATTTTAGGCATACAAATACTATAAGTTACACAAATATTTTGTCACAGTTGTAGCAAAGAAACCTGGCTTATCATAGAATATATCCTTAAGCAACTGGATCCTTTTTCAAAAAGTCATTCAGGTATTGAACAGCTCTGTAAGTAGGGCTACTCCATTTTAAAAAAAGCCAAGCTAGTGGACAAGTTAAGAGCTGATGCTGTCGCCATCCAGCGCCACGCATGTACGTGTACCACATTGAAGTGGATACATTCACGAACCGAAAAGTTGTCCACTTTAAAATTTAAAAGTAATTAATAATGCATGACGTGCGCTAACTCCCGCTGAGTCGTAATATATCAAGACCGATCAAGATGGATAGGTAAAGAAATGGATAGGATCTCGGCATCAGATGCGGACTTCTTCGATATGGGATCCTTCTGTCTACCCTATCCAACACCATAAGAATTATAAAATTTCTTTCATCATTTCCGTTCGTTCTGATTTTGATACCGTGATAAACTAACAAAAAGCATACCGAACGAATTGTGAACTTTCTTTTGAATTAAAATTCATGAAAGAATATATCCTGATGAAATAGATAGACCGATTAGAGCTTGGGGAAAGACATAGTGGAGTAGAAAAGAGAGACAACTGGGAAGGAACAACTTAAGGGGCAGAGATGGGAGCAGAGAGTCGAATAAAGATGCAAGTTGGAAAGTCGAGTAGAGTGGCGAGTAGATAGGCAATTTTTTTTAATATTCTTTTGATGATCTTAATACTAGACAAATGTAAATTCGTTCATATTTAGTCTTAAGAAATCACTTTTAGTATATTGACATTTCAAAATGCTGCAATTGAGTTTGTTGCTGCACTACTACGTGGTAAACTTAGTTTTAAGTGGAATTTGACAGCAAAAGATGTAATCACGTTGCACAATTTTGTGTAATAAAGAATTTGAATTTGAAGTAGGGAGTCGAGTAGAGGGGCTATTAGAGAAGTGAATGGGACGCAGGTGGAGAGGCGAGCAGAGAGTGAAAAAAGGATGATCAGAGAATCGAGTAGAAAGGCAAGTAGGAAGTCGAGTAAAGAGTCAAATAAAGAGGTGTGAAGAGTATCTATTAAGCTCTGAATGCTTGACTCTGCGCTAAAATTTACGACACTACGCGATAAGCGACTTCTACGCGGGCGAAGCCGCGGGCAACAGCTAGTGTTATGATATTAGTATGAATTACCCAGGATGTTAAGGATCTGTGGCGTAGCGGTACTGAACACGGCTGTTACGCAGGAGGCGCGTGTTCGATTCCCGCTCAGTGCAAACATTTGTACGCATGAATATGGGTATTTGCATTGGTCTGGTCGTGCCTCGGAATGCACGTTAAGCCGTCGGTCTCAGTTACCATACGAACAGTTACGGCAGTCGTTACGGGTAGTTGAAGCCCTCAAAAGTCCAACAACTGGTCTAGTTGCAATGCTTCGATATCGCCTTTGGGTATCCGCAGTTAGACTGGTAAAAGCAGACCTGGTTCCTGGAGAAAGGGAGTGAGCCTACTGTCGTATTCCGGGCACTATTGTTGACTCGAGCCATGAATTTGAGGCTGAATTTGGGCTGTACATATCTGTCTGATGTGAATCAGCCCTATATCTCTTAGTCGCCTTGTACGACACAGGATGTGGTGGCCCAAATTCTACTCTGCCGGGGACCACGCGGCTGAAGAAGAAGACCCAGGATATTAAATTTAATGCAATTATAAATAAATTACAGGAGATATAATAATAAGAAAATGTACTAATCGAAATGACTGTTCTTATTATATTCCGTTGTGAACGAAACAATATCTTGTTTAAAACTGCGCCATCTAGTTGTATTTTTGTAACTAAATTATAGAATTACAAATTTTAATTTATTGATTAAATACGAATTTATATACACAATTGTGTATGTAAAAATAAAGTCTATTTATTCACATAGTTGCTTAGATATGATAGGCTATAAAAAATCTACCATAAAAATAATCTCAAGCAAAAAAGCAACATTATTGCTCACATCTCTGGTTCTACTCAACCGATTGCGATTAAACAAACGTAAGATTTTAAGTCTGAGCAAGCCCTTTCTAACAAAAAAAACCGCATCAAAATCCGTTCAGTAGTTTTTGCGTCCATCGCGAACAAACAGACAAACAGACAAGAATTCCAAAAAAAATATTTTCGAGTTCAGTATCGTTAATATAACATACTCCAAGTATTTTTTTTTTAATATCTCCAATGTACAGACACGACTACTTTACAATTATATAATAGTATAGATAACGAGTCTGTAACGTCGTTAACGTCAATGTAAGTCGTTAGACTGTGCTAACATTATAAAATGTGAAAGGAACCCTGTCTATCTGTCTGTTGCCTTTCACTCCTAAAACACTGAACTGAACCGATCTTGATGAAATTTGATGCAGAATTGGATTAGAGTTGAAGAACGGACATGTAAGGAGTTAAACCGACAAAGGGAAGAAAAAAGAGGCACTGAAAAAGAAGTTACTGATATTACAGCTGTTCTGTTAGAAGTCGATGCATAGCCCGATAAATCATATATAAATTGATTACATCATAGTACTTTAGGCACACTCAACAAAGTTGGCACCGACTTCTAAGAGTGTTTCTTGAAGTCGGTTTATAGTGAGTTGTTAGTATGTATCTAAAGGATCCATCATCATTTGCTTAGTTTGATATTTGTTTTTTTTCATCAGTTTAACATCATGATTTTAGAGGCAAATGCTCAAATTATGTAATTATGTAAGCATCTTTGCCTACATTTCAAGGATTTCCATAGATTCCTAGATTCGTACTCTCCGGATTCTGCCATCTGATTCTGACTCCCTTGACCAGGTACCACCCTTCTCTTTCCAACAAAAAAAAGATCATAAGAATCCATTTCGCAAATTATGGCGTTAACATATAACGGTTCATCATCTATTTAGCTCCCATAGTAGTGAAATTCAGAGAAATCATGATACACGAATATATATTTTGTGGTAGTGGCGAGGGGTCCATATAACTCAATACCCTGCCAGCTTCCCTTTGTATAGATGTTTAAATTCGATAAACTACATCGAGGTAAGAATCATCTTCCAGCGACATCCACTTCGAAAATTTTCGCTTTTTGCCACTGTTGTGGCTCTACTGGGGTACATTCTACCTACCAGAGCCACTGAGAAAACGTACTTAAGGCTTATAAAAGTAACTGCGCTTATGTACACAACATATATTGATCAATATGTACGTGCTGTAGAGTGTTATTATTAAGTTGTATTTTATCATATTTTGACTATACTGTAATTTTAATAGAAAGCGCCTAGACATTAATTTTTTGAAAACGAAACGACATGATTGCTACCGCAAACAAAATAGGCGCTTTTTCCTATTCTTTTGAAGTCTTTTCTCAATTCATCTTAGCAATATAAGCTTACAATTTGCACCAAAGCGCTTATTTGCAGTCAGTTACATAAATATACATTATATTAAATTAATTATTAATATGATAAATTTCTTGAAATCATAAAATTATTAAAAATACGATGAAATACGTTACATTTTAGGCATACAAATACTATAAGTTACACAAATATTTTGTCACAGTTGTAGCAAAGAAACCTGGCTTATCATAGAATATATCCTTAAGCAACTGGATCCTTTTTCAAAAAGTCATTCAGGTATTGAACAGCTCTGTAAGTAGGGCTACTCCATTTTAAAAAAAGCCAAGCTAGTGGACAAGTTAAGAGCTGATGCTGTCGCCATCCAGCGCCACGCATGTACGTGTACCACATTGAAGTGGATACATTCACGAACCGAAAAGTTGTCCACTTTAAAATTTAAAAGTAATTAATAATGCATGACGTGCGCTAACTCCCGCTGAGTCGTAATATATCAAGACCGATCAAGATGGATAGGTAAAGAAATGGATAGGATCTCGGCATCAGATGCGGACTTCTTCGATATGGGATCCTTCTGTCTACCCTATCCAACACCATAAGAATTATAAAATTTCTTTCATCATTTCCGTTCGTTCTGATTTTGATACCGTGATAAACTAACAAAAAGCATACCGAAGGAATTGTGAACTTTCTTTTGAATTAAAATTCATGAAAGAATATATCCTGATGAAATAGATAGACCGATTAGAGCTTGGGGAAAGACATAGTGGAGTAGAAAATGGAGACAACTGGGAAGGAACAACTTAAGGGGCAGAGATGGGAGCAGAGAGTCGAATAAAGATGCAAGTTGGAAAGTCGAGTAGAGTGGCGAGTAGATAGGCAATTTTTTTTAATATTCTTTTGATGATCTTAATACTAGACAAATGTAAATTCGTTCATATTTAGTCTTAAGAAATCACTTTTAGTATATTGACATTTCAAAATGCTGCAATTGAGTTTGTTGCTGCACTACTACGTGGTAAACTTAGTTTTAAGTGGAATTTGACAGCAAAAGATGTAATCACGTTGCACAATTTTGTGTAATAAAGAATTTGAATTTGAAGTAGGGAGTCGAGTAGAGGGGCTATTAGAGAAGTGAATGGGACGCAGGTGGAGAGGCGAGCAGAGAGTGAAAAAAGGATGATCAGAGAATCGAGTAGAAAGGCAAGTAGGAAGTCGAGTAAAGAGTCAAATAAAGAGGTGTGAAGAGTATCTATTAAGCTCTGAATGCTTGACTCTGCGCTAAAATTTACGACACTACGCGATAAGCGACTTCTACGCGGGCGAAGCCGCGGGCAACAGCTAGTAAAGTATAAAGGTACATGACAGACAGGTATATGGCAAAGACCGTTATTTTTTTGTGAACTATTTTATATTTCTATTTCTTTTGCTTTATTCAGGGCGAGAAACGTTTTATTTGGTCTTTTGTTAAACAATTCTCAGTAGAAGAATAGAAATACGAAAGTAAGGAAATGTGAGCTGGTTTCGGAATTGAGAAATTGAACTTGCATCTGGTCTATACTTACTTATGGACGTCTACAAGATTCTACTTCCACTTCTCCATTATATGCATGTAGATGAAGCACCCTTATAAAACACACCTTAATTATCCACTGAAGTTAAATCTATCTATTAAAAATCAACAAACACACATACCTTTTTATGACGGACAAGAGTCAAGTACCTCCTGTCATTTTATCTGCATGAATACTCGGGTATCACTGGGCTGTGAAGGAAGTAGAACCTTTTCAAAAAGGCTCAACACTGGCACATACTTCTGCTTTTACCCACAACCTACAATTACAAACCCGAAACTCTCACGGCATGTCAAGCCACAATTAATCATATTAATAAAAACAAAATCAATTCAAAGATCAAAACGCTACGCGACGAAGATATATTGAAGTGAGCGTCCAGTACAACTGAAAAGTATTTCCTTTGTAAGTGGAGGAAATAAATCAAGTTGACAGAATTTTATTGCTAAGAAATAACCTGAACCTTTTTCTTTAGGGAACCTTTGATTGAGATGAAAATCTTGAAGAGTTTCGAGATGGTATTAGGTTTGTTTACTAGCGACGGAATATCAACTTTGCTCGCAATCAATATTTATTGCAATAAAAATGTCTAATGCCGTTGCTCTCTGTAAAATAATACATTTCTAACTTATGTTTTTCTTCCACGGTACCTACAATCGAAAAATATTCATTAAAAAAAACAACTTGAGAAAAGAACATTCCATTTATTTTCACACAACCAAATCTAACGGTACCTATTTCAACACAAATTTGAACTAAAAGCCTTTAAATTTGCTTCATATAGAAGGAAAAAAATAGTTTGTCTCTGAATTATGAATGGGTTCCATCACTTCGCACGTCTGCCAACAGCGTCACATTGCAGGACGGGCGACCACACCTCGCGCAGGGAAAAAGTTCTAAATAAACAAACCATGCTTGTACGGAATCTACTCTGCTAGTTTGCAACTGAGGTTGGGCCACGACATGAGCGATAATAATGACTTTGATTCTATTTTCACGTATCAGCGAAAATGCTCAGTATGGTTGGTCCAGTGGGTGACTAGATAGATAGGTGTGGCAAAAACAAAAATACACGTCATATGAGTTTTGTTTTATTTTAATGAAGTCTTTCCCTCAGTCTACTTTCCCGAAACCTAAGATAAGTTTTAAACAAAGTATATAATATATATTAATATTGAGAACCTTTGTACTTTTTCCAGAGTATTTATTGGCTGGGAGTAGGAGAGCCAAAAAGGGACCAGGTTATACTTAGGTCCTTTCTATTACAAGACGAAGATGATAAATATTGAGTGCACGCGATGAATTTGGAAATCCAAAATGAATGGTTGATAATGGGAAAGTTCACACAGACTGCAGGTGCCATGGTGGAACAAAGAATTAGAGATGCTACGTCGCGAGACAAGGGCCATCTTCAACAAAGCCAAGACACAAGGCGACTTCAGAGAATACTCCAAAATGCTAACTGAATATCACAAGGCCGTACGGAAATATAAGAGAAAGTCATGGAGAGCACACTGTGACCAAATAAATTCCCTTCCAGAAGGCATGAGACTGGCTAAAGCCCTGGCAATAGCTAAGGAGAACCCACTCACCTGCGTAAAAGACGGAAATGAGAGGCTCACGGAATCAGATAAAAAAACCCTACATGTAATGATAAGTGAACACTTTCCTGGATCGGAAATAATTGCAGAAGTGCCAAAAAATCAAATAAAAATCAATGGTACTGAAGGTACAAAAACGAATAGGGCACAATGGAACTCTGCACGGAAAATAGTTGATGGGAATAAATTTTAATGGGCTTGGGATTTCAAACCCTATAAATCTTCAGGCCCTGATGGTATCTATCCTGTACTATTACAACAAGGCATGAACATACTAATCCCTCATCTTGTGAGATTATACAGAGCATGCTTAGCTTTTAACTATATACCGACTATATGGAGGAAAGTAAACGTAGTTTATTTACCCAAACCTGGCAAAGCAAACTATGAAGATGTAAGATCATACAGGCCTATCATCTTAACATCTTTCTGCCTAAAGACGGTGGAAAAGCTGATAGACAAGCATGTGAGGGAAGGACCCTTAAAACGTTTCCCATTACATAGGCTGCAATGCGCCTATCAGCAGGGCAAATCAACGGAAACAGCGCTACACCTAGTAGTGGAACGCGGTCGTAAGGCACTGAAATGCAAAGAAATAAGCGTTGCAGCCTTCATAGATATTGAAGGCGCCTTTGACAAAACCACCTTCGAAGCAATCCAGACAGCAGCGATAAAATACGGGGTGGATAACACTACCTGTAAATGGATAGAGCAGATGCTAAAGAGCAGAATAATCTGCTCTACGTTAGCAGGTGAGTAAATATATGCCAAGACCACTAGAGGATGTCCCCAAGGGGGCGTACTCTCACCCCTACTATGGAGCTTGGTAGTCAACTCACTAATAACAAGACTAAATGAAGGACCATTTTACACGATAGGATACGCTGATGACTTAGTGATAATGGTAAACGGTAAATTCCCAGACACTGTCTCGGAACTACTACAAAAGGGTCTGAATATAGCGCACAGATGAAGTACGGAAAATCATCTAATGATAAATCCATCCAAAAAATCAGACCTATATCGCAAAAGGGACCTAAAAAAAAGACGGGTTGCACTCCGGGAGTGCCGGCAGAAGTGAAAACTTTTTCCTTTATTTCTTTCTTCGTTATATATAGAGAAAAAGATAAAAAGAATATACCATACCATACCATACCTATAATATAGCGCCAATCTTTGAACCTATCACTAATTTTCTCTCAGAAGAAATTAATGAATTACAAAAAGAAAAAATAATCACAAAAAGTAATAAATAACAAAAAGAAAAAATAATCACAAAAAGTGTCAGAACCCCAGGTTCGAACCCGGTACTATCTGAAACTATAAGGACTTAAAATCGAGCTACAGTCGATATAAGCTACGAAGCATCATAACAAGCCTAACAAAATAAACAATCTTTTGCTAATGTTGTATGACGTCAGTCGTCGGTTACGGTTCAAAGGTCAAATTATTGTGACGCGAGTTTAACACTTTTTACCCATCCAACGCCGCTAAAGAAGTTTTCACTTCAAAAGTTTAAAAAGACTTCAGGTAGCAGGCGTAGAACTAGAGTGGGCCGACGAGGTGAAATACCTCGGAGTCATGTTGGATATACAACTAACATGGAGGTGACATCAAGATTTCATCACACAGAAATCAATGAGAGTCCTCGGCATGTGTCGCAGGGCGTATGGCAGAACATGGAGACTTAAACCGAAGATTCTGTACTGGATATATAACATGATGATACTACCGATAATCAAATACGGAAGTATAGTGTGGTGGCCAAGAACCACGACTGTAACATGCAGGAAAGAGCTCAGCAAAATCCAAAGGATAGCCTGCATGTCTATCACGGGTGCATTCACAACAACACCCACAGCAGCGATGGAACGGTTACTAAGTATGCTACCGCTAAATTCAACTGTACAAATGGAGGCAATGTAAGCTCTTAAAAGACTTAAGGATGCAGGATATATAACCAGCATACCGACAAGTTACACAAAAATGGGGATAACACCTGATGTTCGGGAACTACTAGAAATGAGGTCTGACAAACAACAGCCCAAACTAGTACTTCGTAGGAATTACAAGGTGACAATTCTTACTAGACAGGAATGGAAACAAGGTCTCAGAACCAATCAAGGATGGCTCCAAGACGCTAGATGGCACAGGAGCAGGAGTACACGCAGAAGACTGCAACATAAGCGTTAGTCTCGGCAAATACGCCTCCGTGTTCCAAACGGAGGTGTACGCTATTATAGAATGCGCTCAGGAGATTATAAATAGAAATACCCATGAAAAGGAAATTTATTTCTCAGTGACAGCCAAGCAGCCATTAAAACGCTAAGCTCTCCAAAAGTAAATTCAGAAATAGCACTGAATTGCATAAAAAGCCTAAAAACTGAGGCTCATCTGGGTCTCCGGCCATGAGGG
Source organism: Eilema caniola (assembly GCA_949126895.1). NCBI lineage: Eukaryota > Metazoa > Arthropoda > Insecta > Lepidoptera > Erebidae > Eilema > Eilema caniola. Next base: position 1,842,480 of record OX421462.1, read on the forward strand.
GCTAGAAGGGAATGAGAAAGCAGTTCATCTAGCCAGACAAGGATCTGCAAAAATACCCATAGGTCCAGAACCATTTGTTGGACTCCCTGAAGCCACACTAAAGGGGGCTATTACAGAACAGGCCAAGAATAGGCAGCTTAAAGAATGGAAGACCAGACCAGGCCTAACACATTCGAAAGAATTCATAAGTAATGAATTAGGAAGGCTGAGGAATAAAATAATTAATCTCAGCAGGGACAAACACCGGAAAATAATAGGAGCGTTCACTGGCCACTACTGCACAAAGTACACCTTGAGCAAGATTGGTATCATGAATGACGCAAAATGCAGACACTGCGAGGAGGGCGATGAAACGATGAAACACATACTGTGCGAGTGCCACGCCTTAGGAAGACATCGTATGGATCTTCTCGGGAAGGGCTATCCAAAACCAGAGAATTACAGGCATCTACAATTAAGAGGAATAGCCACCTTAATAGAGAGGGCTATCCCACCTCAAACGTAGGGGCCAGGTTGGGGTTGACACAATAGGGTCGAAGTGTCCGCGATAGCTCCAAAGCACGCACCCCTATAACAAGATAAGATAAGATGGGAAAGTTCTGCACACCGATGGCCTTAAAGTGGCGCACCTTGATTTATGTGTGTTCGCCGGCCCTGTTAAAATTATATCTTAACACCTTTTAGATGACCCTCCCAAACCAGACTAACCTAGTTAGGTGGGGGAAGGCCACAGAAAGACAATGTTATACTTGTGGCGAGGCAATAGGGTCGGCTAAGCACACATTAGTAGGATGTAGAGTGCTTCTCGATAGAGGCCAATACTCACGCCACCACGATAAGGTACTTATCATCATACGTGAAGCAATGAGTCTGGCAGTAGCTAAAGCCCAAAAAGGATTGACTACTAACAGACGTCATAACAACTTTGTGTCTGAAGGTTCATCCATAAAATCCAGGAACAACCCTTATTCAATCTTAAATACTGCCTCCTAAGTGACACGTATGAAAAGCACTAAAAAATTCCGGAGGATGCTGGGGTTTCGTCATCTAGACCTGACATATTTCTTCATTTGAAAACGATAAAATATGCGGTCCTAGTGGAACCGTGGGAAAAAAATATACCGAAGGACCACACAATAATGAAAAATAAGTACTATGATCTCACAAACGAATTAATAAAACCGGTTACGTGGTTAATTTGTATGCAGTAGAAGTGGGAGCAAGGGTATACCAGCAAAATCTCTCTATGACTTACTTACGAACGTCTAAAGCAGCACTAGTAGGTTCGCATCAAATTTGGTTAGGCAGGGAGGGGACCTTGGGTAGTGAAGGTGAATTTTCATGTACATCAACAAAAGGGTTCTAAACCTAAACTTGGGTCGCAAGTCCCAGGCACTGTCCCAGCAGCAACGCGATGGACCCGGAGAATCCATGGATTCCTAAGAATATCGGTCTCATGTGTATGAACTTTTCTAGTCTTAAACACTACGTTGTCTAACATTTTTCTTGTTCACCTTTGAAAATAACGTAAGGCGAAACCGGTCAGGTTCAATGCTAAATTTTGTGGGAAAAGTACAAGTAACAAATTCTATCAATCAACAGTGTAAATAATATATAATAATGGTCACCCCACAAATCGTACTTGAGATACCTTAAATAACATTTGTAATTATTATGCAATTAAAGTGAGGGTAAATTAGTCATTTATTTAATAATAAATTAGTTATTTAACCTCACTGATGACATCATTCGAACCATGTAGTGTAAACTTTTTCTTATCAATTGTTTAAATAAAGGTATTCAAACACAATCGTAAATAACTAAAGTTTAATTTGAAACAGAAATCGCAATGCACCAGTCAGCACAATTCAGTATTTATAACTTAAATCCATTTCCTGCAATGTCGAAGACAAAAACTAGACATTTCACACTGCAATTATTTGCATCTGTAGATTAAAACTTCTCTGCACATTAAAGTAAAATGACACTTTGTATTTTCAAAACCAATAAATCTGCAGTGCTTGTGGCCCCACAGCCGGTGCCTAATAAAGTGGGTCGGGTAACCGTCTACCGTCCCCTGGCTAAAACTACGCTTTTTAACTAGTGTTTTTAGTTACTTTTACAAGCGCTGTCTCTGTACTTGCCTGCACTTCTACTTGCCATTATTTTTTTCAAACTTTCACGCTTACTCAAACACATAGGACTAGAATCTTTTTGCTACGTACCAAAAATGCAAAAGTTTTTTTAGGAATTATACAAAAACTATACACGACTTTCTCCGTCCAGAGTAGGCTGTGATAAGCGCCGGCCTGAGCTTACACACATCACGATCTGTTCGGGTCAATCACCGAACAAATAATCATGTCAGCGAAATTGCGACACCGCGCGATATGCATTGAACATTTTATGTATTACCTAAGTAAAACAGTCAGTACGCTTTCGGATGGCATATCGGGCGCGACTCAATCTTATCCCATTCACCTCATTAGTTTTAATCGTTATCTAAAGTGTATTACTGAAATATACCATCTTTATAATCTTTAACCGTGGTTTAACTTGATCTCACCCCAAACACGATCTTTCGTTGTATATTGCAGGGATCTAATGAATTACAATTCACGAAAAAGTTAATTCAAATTACAAGTTGTGTAACAAAAAACGGATATAATTCCAAACCGGTACGTAATAATCGCTTCGAAATGAAAATGTATACTCAAATCTGTCCATTTCATCAATCAATACGAACAAAAAATCACTTTAAAACTAATCAACTTACGGAAGAGATTTACACTATACTTTAAAAATATCGCCGCTTCTACAAAAAGCTGCTTATCTGACCAATCTTAAGAGATTAAGTCACATAGAAAATAGCTTAAAGGTGTCTCTTTAAGTGGAACGACTGATCCCCCAGGATTTGACGAAGACAAACGACTGGTAGTCTCTAATAACGTAGCAAAACGTCTTGCAAACAAATATATTCCTTTTTCTTGCATAGCTTGCCATTGGCACGGAGACGAACCGCAGTGTCATGCGGTATTCTCTTGTGAGTTTCTGTTACTTTTCATAGAAGAATAGCTTGCTTGTTATTTTTCTTCATTATTCTCTACTATATTATAGTCATGATCTGATTACTGGACTAAGACGGAGAAACCGAATAAGACGAGTTATATTTTGATCTATATGTGCGTCTACGTATTCTCGCAACTAATAAAATCGGTTAAGTCGTAAATCGATTTTCATTTTTAATAACTGCAGCTATAGCGTTTTCACATATTGTCCGATATCCGATGTCCGACATCCCATATCGGAGAAAATCAATGTATGTCATATGTATCTCTCTTTCACATTGTCCGGCCCGATGTCTGTTATCGGAGCCAACACTACTGTTTTGACTGGATATCGGATCACAAAGAGACTAAAACAGTGACTGCAAGCAATTTTCGACCCTTATAACATTTTCTTAGTTATGTGTCTTCTTAATGACGCTAATTACGAATATAAGAAAAAAAAACTCGATGTCATGTCATGTCATGTCAATAAGGTCCTCACTTTTGTTTCTTTTTTTTCATCCCTAGCATCCCTAACTTGTCTGTGCTTTCGAGCAAATGGCTGTAACGGGCCGATTTTATCGGATAAATGTGAAAACAGCACAAGGTGTCGGCTATCGGAAGTCGGCTATCGGCATCGGACACATTTTTTCCCCACGGATACCCACCCCTCCGAAGCCGGAGGGGGAGGTTACGTCGGACTCGAACCGACTAAACCGCAAGCCGTCTCTGGGTCGTAATGCTAGGCCGAAGGTGAGGTTGTCATGCGACATATCCCTCGCACCCCGGCTGACCCAGGGCCATCCCTCTCGGTCTGGCCTCCTACGATGCGCGCCGCCGCCGTGGCCTGCTTC